>ML675624.1:49435609-49491813 GCA_007922155.1 Mesoclemmys tuberculata | reverse complement strand
TTAAATCTCCCTGTGGGGCCACATTCGGCGGCCATTTCCTTTTTAAGATGGCCACAACTTGCCTGAGCTCCGCTCAGAAAATAATGACAGCACAAGCCTGCGGCCGGATTCGGACTGCGGGCCACATAACACAAGCCCGCGGGCCGCAGTTGGCCCGCGGGCCGCGAATTTGAGACCCCTGCTCTAAGGGAATGTCTACTTTGCAAATGGAGGTGTAATTTCCAGCTCAGGCACACACATTCACACTAACTTTGATCAAGCTAGAATGGTGAAAAGAGCAGTGTAGAGTGGCAGTGAGAGTGAATATAATAGTGTCCGAGACTTGGGTGGCTAGCTGATGCTGTTGCCAACCCTGCTGTGGCTATTCTGCTATTTTTAGCAGCTGGACATTACATCTCCAGCTTCACTGTAGACATCCCAGGGGCACTCTCTTGAAACCTTTGCTGTTGTTCCCGTTTCCCAATTTGAAGGGGGTAGGCCCCTGCACCACTTCTCCAAGAAGCATGAAAGAGGACTCCCTATTAAACATACTTCTAAATGAAAGAAAGAGATGTCTCCTCTTTCTGCCAGTTGATACGTTTACCATTTCCACCCATCCGCAAATGACACACTTTCAAGCTGGAGGCCAATGTACGAACCTGGCCTGTTTTTAGGGACCCATCTTTCTATTTGCACTGAATGAAACTGAAACTCTCCTATGCCTTCTGTTGCTTTCGCTGAAAGATCTAAAAGGCAATTCCAACTCAAAGGTTATCTAAGTGGATCTCAGAGAATAATAAGCTGTACTATAGAATACCTAGATAAGAACCTACAGGTAATTAGAAGACTTTATGTAGACATCTTTACTAAAAATTATCCCATTGTAGAGGCATTCAGCTCTGACGCTTGATTTGTCAGTGCTTTGCTGCCACTGTTATTTAGTTTGATGCTGAGTACCCTCCTCCATTTATCTGTCTACTTCTTAGACTCATAGACTCATAGGTCAGAAGGGACCAATATGATCATCTAGTCTGACCTCCCGCACAAGGCAGGCCACAAAACCCTACCCATACACATTTATAACAACCCCGAACCCATGACTGAGTTATTGAAATCCTCAAAAATGAGATTTGAAGACCTCAAGCTGCAGGGAATCCACCAGCAAGCGACCCATGCCCCATGCTGCAGAGGAAGGCGAAAAACCTCCATGGCCCCTGCCAATCCGCCCCGGAGGAAAATTCCTTCCCGACCCCAAATATGGCGATCAGCTAAACCCTGAGCATGTGGGCAAGACTCACCAGCCAGCACCCAAAAAAGATTTCTCTGCAGTAACTCAGTTCCCATCCCATCCAGCATTCCCACAGACCATTGAGCAGACTTATCTGCCGATAATCCAAATCAAATGCTCAAATTAAACTATCCCATCATAACATCCCCTCCATATACTTATCAAGCTTAGTCTTAAAGCCAGATAAGTCATTTGCCCCCACTACTTCCCTCGGAAGGCTATTCCAGAACTTCACTCCCCTAATGGTCAGAAACCTTCGTCTAATTTCTAGTCTAAATTTCCTAATATCCAATTTGTACCCATTCGTCCTCGTGCCTATATTAGTACTAAACTTAAACAATTCCTCTCCCTCCCTAACGTTAATCCCCCTGATATATTTATATAGAGCAAGCATATCCCCCCGGAGCCTTCTTTTGGCCAGGCTAAACAAGCCAAGCTCTTTGAGTCTCCTTTCATAAGGCAGATTTTCCATTCCTCGGATCATCCTAGTAGCCCGTCTCTGAACCTGTTCCAGTTTGAATTCATCCTTCTTAAACATGGGACACCAGAACTGCACACAATATTCCAGGTGGGGTCTCACCAGCGCCGTATATAACGGCACTAACACCTCCTTCTCCTTGCTGGAAATACCTCGCCTGATGCATCCTAAAACCGCATTTGCTTTTTTAACAGCCATATCACATTGGCGGCTCATAGTCATCCTGTTATCAACCAATACCCCAAGGTCCTTCTCCTCCTCCGTCGTTTCCAACTGATGCATCCCCAACGTATATGTAAAATTCTTATTATTAATCCCTAAGTGTATGACCTTGCACTTTTCACTATTATATTTCATCTGATTACTATTGCTCCAGTGTACAAGGTGGTCCAGATCTTCCTGAATAGCATCCCGGTCCTTCTCTGTGTTAGCAATACCCCCCAGCTTCGTGTCATCCGCAAATTTTATTAACACATTCTCGCTCTTTGTGCCAAGATCAGTTATAAAAAGGTTAAATAAGGTCGGTCCAAGAACCGATCCTTGAGGGACTCCGCTAGTAACCTCCAAAAGTGGAATACATATAGAAAAAAGCACTCAAAGAAAGCAATTACTTACCTGTTGTAGGAAAAAAATTGTAACCCTGTAGATTCATTCATAGCTTTGTTCATTCACACCCTTATTTGTGTCAATCTCTATATAGTTTTCGTTAGTTAACAGCTTTATTTGTATCAGTCTTCATTTATATTTGGGGAGCACCTGACTCGAGCTGCTGTCCTTTTGTTTCTCATGGTTGGGTGGGAAGAGCATGTCTTTCCTCTGAGCCACTCACTCCCAGCCTGCTTTAGCTGTATAAGTTTATACCTATCTGCCCTTAGCTAATAAGTGTGTCTTCTTTCATTTATTAAAGTTTTCAACCCTTTTTACCCAGAATGTATAATCACCATCTCACAATTCTGTCTGTAATATTTGAACTCCTCTCAGCCATACTCCATATTGTAAATGTAAAATCCCATTTTGACCAAATGTATTCCATCTTGTACAAAACTCTCTCTAAATTTTTAGATGAATAGGTAACCTTATTTGAACAAGGTAAGAACGGAGGGTCTATGTACATGTGAATCAGACCCAAACTGCCAGCTTGTCCTGATGAAGTGTGGAGTCCACCCTAATGGCTGAAAAGTGTGAACACATCCCTAAAAAGCAAGAGAAGAATCCACCCCAGAAAACAAAAGAACAAACTTAATCAAGACACCAAGAATGAGCTGAAAGTCACATCTGCTATTGTCCGGCAATCAACGGTCACAGAGAAGCGACACGACACAGCCAAATTCATAAGTTTGCACTGGAGTAAAAAACCTATAAAAGACAGGGTGAGATTACAAGGCTTTGGGGAGAAATGTTCTGCACACCATGAAAGAAGAGCGCCGGTGTGCGCCTGACAAAGACCTCACTCTCCTCATGCCCAGCTTCCCTGGCCAGGTAGCTGCCACGAGCCACAAACTCCAGCAATGGACCCAAGCTGCGACCTCAAGCCACGATCAGGACTGGTAGCTATATAACTATAGAACGTTTCCTGGTGTGTTTGGGTGCATGTGTGTTTGTGGGTGTGTGTACACATAGGCTTAAGATAGTTATTAATTTAGTTTCTGGTAATAAATGTGGCATACTGCCTTTTCCCCTTGAAATGGTCCCAAGTGCTCTTTTTGCACAACAACACTGTGCAGTAACTGGAGTTCTTTGAGATGTGTTGTCTATATGTATTCCATGACCCACACTCCTTTCCACAGTACTAAGAGTCTAATAATATCTGGATTTAGTTCTAGCGAAGAAAGTGAGGGTTGGTTCACTGCAATTTTTATGCCCCTGAATGAAGGGTGCAGGCATGGCCCAATGGATATTGCTGCCCAAAAGATTCCAATCTTGAGTGCATGCATACTAGAAAACATAGTTACTTACCAGTAACTGTTGTTCTTTGAGATGTGTTGTTCATATCCACTCCACTTAGGTGTGTGCGCGCCCTCGTGCACGGCCAATCGGAGAACTTTTACTAGCAGCCCCTGCAGGGGCCGGTCCAGCGACCCCGTAGTGTCGCCACCATGCGGCGGCACAACCGTCGCTGCCGGCCCCTCCCCTCTTCAGTCCCTTCTTTCTGCCGACTCCGACAGTGGGGACGGAGGGTGGGTGTGGAATGGATCTGAGCAACACATCTCGAAGAACAACAGTTACTGGTAAGTAACTATGTTTTCTCCTACGAGTAGTTGCTCATATGCATTCCACTTGGGTGAATAATGAGCCTTACCTGGAGGCGGGTAGGAGTCAACGTCGGGCTGTCCTCAGCACTGCCCTGCCCACGCGAGCATCGTCCCTGGACTGCTGGACGATAGCGTAGTGCGTGGCAAAGGTGTGCACAGAAGACCAAGTGGCAGCCTTGCAGATGTCTTCCAGGGGGACCCTCTCCAGGAAGGCCGCCAACGCGGCCTGGGCCCTTGTCGAGTGCGCTGTCACTGGTCCGGGAAACTGGACACCCGCACTCTCGTAGCACAGCCGGATACAGGCGGTGATCCACTTGGTGATGCCCTGTGATGACACTGGGGAGCCTCTCATCCTTTCTGCCACCGCGACGAAGAGCTGGGTGGTCTTGCGGAGCGGTTTCGTCCTATCGAGGTAGAACGCCAGTGCCCTCCTCACGTCGAGGGTGTGTAGCCTCCTCTCGTCCTCGGACCCGTGCGGTTTTGGGAAAAACACAGGGAGGAAAATATCTTGGTTACAATGGAACCTAGAGACTACCTTGGGTAGAAAAGCTGGGTGAGGCCTAAGCTGTACCTTATCCCGGAAGAACACCGTATTGGGCGTTCCGAGGTCAGGGCTCTCAGCTCAGAGACCCTCCTGGCGGAAGTGATGGCCACAAGGAAGGCCACCTTCCAGGACAGGATCAGCAGGGGGCAGGTGACCAAGGGCTCAAAGGGGGGCCCCGTCAGTCTGTCAAGGACTAGGTTCAGGTCCCAGGGAGGCACCGGGTCACGGACCTGCGGATACAGCCTCTCGATTCCCCTGAGAAACTTCACCGACATGGGGTGAGAGAATAGGGACCTCCCCTCCACCGGCTGGTGGAAAGCCGAGATGGCTGCCAAGTGGACCCTTAGGGAAGCCAACGCCAACCCCTGTTGCTTGAGCTGCAGCAGGTAGTCCAGGACCGCCTGCACGGAAGACGTACCGGGGGTTATGCCCCGCGACTCCGTCCAGCAGGTGAACCTCCTCCACTTGGCCTTGTATGCGGTCTGGGTGGAGGGCCTCCTGCTTCCCAGTAGCACGTGTTGGACCTGCTCCGAGCAGGTTCTCTCCTCCTCCGTTAGCCAGAGAGCCTCCAGGCCGTCAGGTGTAGGGAGTCCAGGTTGGGATGCAGCAGGCGACAGTTGTCCTGGGAGAGGAGGTCCGGTTTCTTCGGGAGCTCGATCGGGGGAGCGACTGACAGGTCCTGAAGCAGGCAAAACCAGTATTGTCTCGGCCACGCTGGGGCGATCAGGATGACGTCCGCTCTGTCCCTTTTGATTTTCAAGAGGACCCTAGGCAGGAGCGGGAGGGGGGGAAACGCATACAGGAGGTTCCCCGTCCATTCGATCAGGAACGCGTCGGAGAGAGAGCCCGGCTCGCGACTCCTGAGCGAGCAAAATCTCGGGCACTTTGCGTTCCAGGCTGACGCGAACAGGTCCAGGGTGGGGAACACCCCACTCGCGGAAGATCATGGCGACCACCTCCGGGTGAAGAGACCAGTCGTGTTGGGGGAGAAACGACCTGCTGAGGAGGTCTGCCTCGTCGTTCCTGGCCCCCGGGAGGTGAGAGGCGGTTAAACAGAAGTTGCGTCTCACCGCCAGGTCCCAAAGTCGAAGTGCCTCCTGGCACAGTAGCGAGGAGTGCGCTCCCCCTTGCTTGTTGATGTAGTACATCGCAGTGGTATTGTCTGTCAACACCTGTACCATTCTCCCAAATAAAGCGTGGCGAAACACTTCGCAAGCCAGTCTGACTGCCCTCAGTTCCTTTACATTGATATGGAGGGCAGTTTCTCTCCGGGACCAGAGGCCCTGTGTGGTCAGACCACCAGTGATATGGGCTCCCCACCCCAGGTCTGAGGCGTCCGTGATCAGAGTGATCGAGGGGGTGGGCTCCCTGAAGGGAATTCCTTTCAACACGATCCTGGGGTCCAGCCACCAGTTCAGTGACCCCAACACCGCAGGGGGGACTGTTACCACCCTGTTCAGGGCATGCCTGCTGGGCATGTACACCTTCTTCAACCAGCTCTGGAGGGGCCTGAGTCTGAGGCGGGCCAGCCCCACTACATAAGTGTATGAGGCCATGTGGCCTAACAGCCGTAGGCACTGCCCGCACCGAGTCTAAGTGGGCCCCTATGAACTCTATATTCTGTACTGGATATAATGTTGACTTCTGCTCGTTTATGAGCAGCCCCAGGGTGTGGCAGGTGGTCAGGTCGAGGGAGACTGCCTCGCGCACCTGCGACTTGGTCTTGCCCCTTATCAGCCAGTCGTCCAGGTATGGGAAGATTTGGACCCCCCTGCGCCTCAGGGAGGCCGCCACCACTGCCATACACTTCGTGAACACCCTGGGGGACGAGGCCAGGCCAAAGGGGAGGACAGTAATTTGGTAGTGGCCACCAGCTACCGTAAACCTTAGGAATTTCCTGTGGGCGGGAAGGATGGAGATGTGAAAGTACGCATCCTTCAGGTCGAGGGCGGCGAACCAGTCCCCTGGGTTCAGTACTGGGATGATGGACGCTAGGGACACCATGCGGAATTTGAGCTTTTTTATGAACCTGTTGAATTTGCGCAGGTCCAGTATAGGCCTGAGGCCTCCTTTTGTCTTGGGGACGAGGAAATACCTTGAGTAGAATCCCCTCCCCACCTCGAGTGGTGGAACCACTTCTATGGCTCCTTTGAGAAGGAGGGTGTGAACCTCCTGGAGGAGTAAATGCTCGTGAGATGGGTCCCTGAAGAGGGACGGGGGGGGGGATGGGTGGGGGAGGGGGTAACCAGCAGCTGAAGGGCATAGCCCCAGCGGATGGTGCTGAGGACCCATTAGTCCGACGTTATCTCCCGCCACAGGCCGATGTACGGTCTTAGCCTGTCCCGGAAAGGCGGGGGGTGGCCCACGGAACGTAAAGAGATGCCACCCTCGGACGCAATGTCAGAATTGTCTTTTGCCCTTGGGGCCCCGGGAGGGACCCTTGAAGGAAGACGAGGAGGTTGCAGGTCGGTCGCGCCATTCTGCGCCCCAGTTCCTGTCCCGACCCCTGGGAGGGGGGAAGGGCCTAGGCGGCGGCCTAGTCTGCTGCTGGTGCTGCTGTGGTGGTTGTTGCGGCTGTTGGCGGGCTTGCAGTCTTGCCGCCTGGGGTGTGTAGAGGCCCAAGGAGCGCAGCGTCGTCCTTGAGTCCTTCAGGGCGTGCAGCTTCTCATCCGTCCTCTCCGAGAAGAGGGCGGCTCCATTAAACGGCAGATCTTGAATGGAGTGCTGCACCTCCTGTGACAGATCAGTAGATTGCAGCCACGCTGCCCGCCGCATAGCGACAGCGGAGACCATAGCCCTGCTGGCTGTGTCTGCAGCAGTTTGCAAGGCTGCACTGGCTACTGTCACACCTTCCTCCAGGACCATGGCAAAGTCGGCGGCCTGGTCTGGAGGCAGGGACTCCGTGAACCTTTTCAAGGAGTCCCACAAGTTCAGGTTATATCTGCCCAGGAGAGCCTGATGGTTGGCTACCCTGAACTGGAGTGCCCCTGTGGAGTAGACCTTCCTGCCGAAAAGGTCTAATCTCCTGCCCTCCCTGTTTTTAGGGGAGGCGCTCTGGGCACCCTGCCTGTCTTTCTGGTTAGCGGCCTCTACCACCAGGGTGCCCGCGGCAGGGTGCGCATATAAGTATTCGTGCCCCTCGGCTGGCACATAATACTTCTTCTCGGCGCCCTTAGACGTGGGGGCGACCGAGGCAGGGGTCTGCCATACTGCCTTGGCTAGGCGTAGGACCCTATCATGAATGGGGAGAGCCACCCTGGAAGGGCCTTGGGTCCCCACACGTCCGAAGAGGGGGTCCACCTCTTCCTCTAGAACCTTGACCTGTAAGTCTAGGTTCGAGGCCACCCGTTTCAGGAGTTCTTGGTGGGCCTTAAAGTCGATGAGTGGGGCCCCTTGGTCCCTTATAGCCGTCTCGTCTGGGGACGACAAGTAAGACGGGTGGCGGGGTCCTGTGGAGGGGCCTTCCCCAGGGTCCTCCTCCTCAGAGGAAAAGGAGTGGTCACCCTCCTGCACCGAGGGTGCCTGTTGGGATTGGGTGACCGAGGCAGGGGCCGGCATAGTTCCCTGCCCCATCTGAGCCGCCCACTGGGCCCACATTGGCCACTGCCAGGGTCCAAGTCAGAGGCAGCGTCGGTGCCGAGGGCAATGCCGGCGCTGCCGCAGGCGGTGTCGGCACCGCGGGGAGAGGTACCTGAGGCACCGGGGTCTGCGGTACCGGGGGTTGCGGTGCCGGCGAGGGTTCTTGCTCCTGGCGGCGGGTCCGGGATCCCGAGCCAGGGGTGCGGGGCAGGCGGTGATGGTGCCGGGAGGAGACGCTCCGTGGCTCGCTGGGCGAAGAGTCGGAGGAGCGACGTCGTCTGACTCGTCTGTGGGGCGATCCCGAAGACGATGATGATGATCTGCGCCGGGGCGGGGAAGCCTTCCACAGCCTCTTCCTCGGTGCCGGGGAACGGTGCCGAGCGCGCCGGCTCGGTGCCGGGCTGGACCTGGATCTGGAGCTGGAGCGTTGTCGGGAGCGGTGCTGCGATTCCTCTGATGACGAAGGGGGAGAGGAGCCTCCGGGCTCGGTCCTCCGGCGTCGGGCGATGGTGATGGCGGGCGGCTGGATGTCCGGTGCCGATGCCACCCACCCTTCGGGGACACCCAACACGGGTTTGCCCCGGAAAACAGGCTCTGGGCTCCTCGTGCGAGGGAGTGCCGGAGGCGTGGGCAGGGTCATCAAGACGCGTGCCGCCTCGAAAGCCTCCGGTGTCGAAGGAGCCTGTAAGGTAGGTCCTCCGCTCACGGGAGTCGGGGAGACCTCCTTGGTCGGTGCCGGTCCCGGTGCCAGGGGCCGGTCCAGGGGGCGCACCTCTGAGCTCGACCCTGGCCGCTCCTGCGGTGCGGGGGAGATTTCCACAAGCAGGTGGCGCTTCTTCTTTTTCTTCAGCACCGTGGTCCCTGGTGCCGGTGGTGCGCTCCGCACCGAGGACACGCTCGGTGCCGTGGTGGACCGCGTGGGCTCGGACGCCGGACTGAGCGCGGTCTCCATCAGGAAAGCCTTAAGCCTCACTTCTCGGTCCTTTTGAGTCCGAGGCTTGAAGGACTTACATATTTTACATCGGTCTTGCCGATGTTGCTCCCCTACACACCGTAAACAACGGTCGTGGGGGTCGCTAGCTGGGAAAGCCTTCCCGCAGCTAGCGCATGGCTTGAAGCCGGAGGCGCCGGGCATGGCCGCGGGCGTCCCGAGCCCTAAGGCTCCCTAACTATTCTACAAAACCTCACTAACTGTAAAACTAACTTAGTTCGGGGCGAACTACTAACTAAATACTCACTTGTAAGGCGAAAAAAAAAAAAACCTGAGAAGAGCAGGGTTAGTTCTCGACCGACCGTCACGGGCGGAAAGAAGGAACTGAAGGCGACACTACGGGGTCGCTGGACCGGCCCCTGCAGGGGCTGCTAGTAAAAGTTCTCCGATTGGCCGTGCACGAGGGCGCGCACACACCTAAGTGGAATGCATATGAGCAACCACTCGAAGGAGAACTGAAATACACATAGACAACATACCTTGAAGAATCATAGAAGTGTAGGACTGGATGGGACCTGGAGAGGTCATCTAATCTGGTCCCTCACATTCAAGGCAGCACTTCAGTTACTGTACAGGTGAGTAACTTCTGTATCCCAGGACCATCTGTACAGAGGCCCAGGCCATTCACATGAAGGTCCTGTAATGTCCTGCACCTTGGTTCTGGCCCCTAGCAACCTCCTTCAGCCTATGCCAACACAGTTACTCTAAAATTTAAAATAGGATTCAGAGGAATAGTGAAATTGCCTACACATATAGTTATCATGTATAAAGTAAAAATGAAAAAACAGAAAAAGTATTTTATTTTGCTAACTTCTTTCACCTACAGTAATATCACGTTAACTGTAACTGTTGCAGATACAGATAAAAATGCTCCTTTATCACAAAATACCTTTATAATCACAAATATCTTTTCCATTGAAAAGCATTTTTAATATGTAGATGAAATGCAAGTGCTATTAAGAAGCCACTCGGTGTTACAGTATTTACAACAGCAGCACCTATTACGTTTGCCCAGCAACAGAGCTATGTTGGCTAGTCCTAATAAGAAAATGTAACATTGGGTTAAAATTGGATTTATCTCGAGAGTTGCCTAGTTAATCTTTTCCATAAAACTAATATTTCCTTCTTCAGTGCATGGGGAAGACTTTTTGATTTTAAACTTAAGGGAACAGATACAGTCAATTTGATGTTACCTGAAAATGGGTTCTCTGTCCAGCTATATTACTCACAGACTATAAGGTCAGAAGGGACCATTATGATCATCTAGTCTGACCTCCTGCAAAACGCAAGCCACAGAACTTCACCCACTCACTCCTATAATAGACCCCTAACGTAAGACTGAGTTCTTGAAGTCCTCAAATAATGATTTAAAGACTTCAAGGTAAAGAGAATCCACCAGCAAGCTACACACAAATCAAAGTTTGTATTCTAATGTAGATCACATGCCTGTGCAACAACACAGAAATACCTCTCAGGGAATTCAAACTATAAGAGAGAGTGGAATCGCTTGCCATCTTTGGTAGTTTTGCTTGAAGATAAAGATGTTACTGCACACAGATAAGATGAAAAAGTAGGACTTTCCCTTCCATTAATATTAAAATACTTCTATCATTATTCCCTTTTTTCCTGTTATGGAAAACTATACAGATCTACTCAGATTTGCTGACAGCAGCAAAATGCCTGTTCACTAGCATATGGAAAAACATCAATGTCTGCTATAAGGGAATGGTCACAAAGATTGGATTGCAATGACCATGGAAAAAGTTGTAACTGTAGAAATGATAAAATATATTGATTCCATAGCAGTACAATCACACATACACAGATATTCTGCTCAAGCTAAGACGTAGAGCCTTCAAACATCTTCCAATATACTCTATAGGCTACTGCTCTCTCACCCCTACACTTATATGTTAAAAAAAACCAGGTGATCTACACCGTTGAAAAATGTATCCAGACTGGTTAACACTTTTTATGCTGTTTTTGCATTGTTAGTTATGTACTATAAGAAATTCCACATCATGCTACATATCGTAACTATCACACAGAATATTTTGCATTTGATTTAATAAAATATTTGAAGGTAAAGAAAAATATCCATTTCTCTGGTTCTTCTAACCTGAAGTCTAAAAGGAATCACTAGTCTGCAAATTTTTGGGGTTTGCAGATGTTCTCAAAACCTGGTTTACTACAATAAATTATGTATATCTTTCTCTTTTTCCAGCAATATTTAGGAAAAATACTGTGAAGCTATAGTGTTATAAGTGTGATTTTTATTTAGCCTATATTCCTGAAGCGTGATATTTTAATAACGTCCCTAGATGTTTTTTAAAATGTTAGGTACAGTAGAAATATCAAGCAACAACATCTTTTGTTAGTCTTAATGTTGTGCTTTGGTCTATTAAATAAAAATCTGAGACTTCAAGGAAGTTCTTCCCTCTAGGGTACAGTCTAAGTATTTTAACCTTTGATAAATATGTACATTTTTTCTTTCAAGAAATTTAATTTTATTATCAATAAAATAATAATTAAAAGATGAATATGGAATATTTTAAAAGTACAATTCCATATGTAAAATAATTTATTATGTTGAATAATACAGGCTGAAGCAATATTTCAGAAACTAATACTTTTAATAAAGTATATTAATACATTTCTTATAGGGTGCAGCTAAAATGTCCCACAAAGAGTTTTATTGTTTTTCACAGGGATTCTACAAACCTCAATCAAATGATCTGAAATTCTGTAAAACACATGCTTGTTCCTTAACTTCAATTTCCTTCAGTAGTTTTATAGATCCCTTAGGCCAGATAGAACAGAAACAGATGGTGTTCTGGAGAACTTTACAGTGCATGTCTACAGTACCACAATAAACTGAAAAGTTCTTCAGATACTGAGCTTTTGTTACTAATATTAGTATGAACTGTTTCTTGTTGCAGTAAGGTTTTTATTTTTAATCTTGTTTACAGATCACAATGGCAAAAATAGAAAAGCTCAATTCTCACTTTAAAAATAAATAAGCACCCAACAGCATCATTCAGACAAGTATGAAAGGCAGCCAGCAGAAGTTTATACAGCTCAGTTCTTTCCCTGGAGCATACCTTGTCTCATAAATTGTTGTATTGGTGTGAAAAAATACAAGTCAGATTTTAAAAAAAGGTCTCCTTCTCTTAAATCATATCCATATTTGTTTGAGGAGAGGGTGACAACTATACTAGCTAACTGTATCACAGCAAGGTTTTCCCGTTCTATCATTTTTAAGTCAAACCGTTTTCTTCTTTTAGTGCTCCTCTAAACAAAATAAAGTACTATCTGCATGGGATCTATAGAACCCTTCAGTTATAAAATGTCTGCCTCCTATCACCTTTATATTCTACTGAAACATGAACAACCTATAACTACTTTCATTAGAATTATGTATGTTATAGGAAACTTTACATGTTGAGGTTTATTGCAACAGAACTAGATTAAGCACATAAATGTACCACAAATAAATGACCACAAGATAATTTATTTTTCCCTGATACATATAATATGGAATATAGAAAAACACAGATAGCATTTCACCTGGCAGTACACTGTATCGTAGATTAAAAATACTTTTCACCTGATACTTTATAATGTAGTTGTTATCTGACTTTCAGAGAGTCTAGCAAAGGAAAAATGTTTTTACAAAATCATCTGGTAAAGGAAAAATCATTCAACAAAATAAATAAAATGCCACAACAAATATGGAGAGATATGGACTTTACTTTTAGATGTTTAAGCAAGCCAGATTTGCTACATATGGTTATAAAATTAGAACATACTGTAGTTTTAAAATAGGCAAGCACTTTTTCCTGTTCCCTTCGTTAACATTAACAGGCTTCTGTATATACGTTATAATACTGGATATAGGTGGAAAGCCAAAAAGGGTAGTAAAGAATGCTGGGTACAAATATGACCAAGCATTTAGCATGAATTATGAACCTATGTAGAGGGTATCAGACTCAAAGAGAAAAATGCAGGAAATTATTTATTTGTAATTCTGATTATCTGAGCATACCATTCCAACACATTTTTACAAATGAGTCTGAGTTCCTCAGTGTAAGGACTTGTCTACATGGATATGAGAATCAAAATAATTACATTGGCTTTATTCATGCCTTTAGTTATTTTGGTGCAAGTCTGTTTATGGATATTCTTATTTTGGAATAAGAGTTCCATACTTCGATATAATTTAAGTCAGTCAAAATAGATGTACAGAGATATGTGATAAAAATATTCTTGCAGTAGGCTGTGGTTAGCCTTGTGAACGTTGACCTAGCCTTCTAGTTTTAGACTAGGCAGGTCACTGCAATATGAAATTCAATCAGACAGCTACTTAAATATGGTCATCTTACTAACAGCATTTTCAAATGAACTGATGTCAGAAGAAACAAAAAGTCTGGTGGACTTCTAAGGGCTTTACATGCTCCAAGCAGAATCCTGACCATTTTAATGTCAAGTGCATGGAGAAAGGTTTCACTGGCATGCTGCAAAGATGTCAAGAATGTTGAAAAAATAGGCTCATTAATGTGAAAAACAGTAACCACATTGGAGAGGAATCTCTGATCAGTCCTCAGCAGTACACTATCCTTGTAAAATCTGAATCCGTCTCTAGAGCTTTAATTTTGCTTGCTAAACCTTAAGCTTGCTGACTGAAGTTGCTGCCCCCAGGAAAAAAAAGCATTGTGTAAGAAACTTAAGCTCAAAGAAACTGAGTGGGTCATCAGCTTTTTCAGGACCAAATTGATACTCCATGATATAGGAAGCTTTTTGATGCGGGTTTTTAAAAGTGCCACGTGCCAAATGATCCTGATGACCTGGTGCTCACTTGTCTATCATCAATTAGTTGATAAGTGGACACAGTAGCTACTAAATATACTTGGATGGAATTAGTCTGCAAGTTAGCCTCAGAGAGTGTATGAAGGTAATCAAGCAGTTTTGTGCTGTATAAGCAAAACAGTCCACTTAGCCCTGACTGCATCAAACCACAAATCTTTTCCAACTAGAATTGTAAATTCTTTGGGTGGATGGCTTCCATGATTCCAGGAGGAGATGAGTCACTTGCTCCGTGACAACAGCCCTACTGATCTCTTTGTCAAGAGCTAAGTTGTCAGGGACAGAACTCCCATGTTTGGATGCAGCAATGCTTCCTAGCTCTGAGTGATGATCCAGACCAGACTCTCAATATCTTACGAAGCCCATCAAAGCTGGCATGTCACCAGATGGTAAAAAGTCCATAGGAGGTGTTTATGGTAGAGGAAGTTATCCTTATGGTGAGATACAGAATAATGGATGATAGATGCTGGAAGCAGAGATAGGAAGGTTTAGTTAAAATGATGTCCAGGTTTTCTGGGGTGCAATTAGTGGGAGCTAGCATGGAGCTGTGGGTGGGATTCTGGATGGGTAGCAAGCAGTGGAAGGGAGTAAAGGACTAGGGAGGCTGGGAGTGGTAGAGAATGAGCATGGGTGCAGTGAGTGGGAGTAGGGGAAAGGAGGGAATGGGCAATGAGAGAGTCTGGGGGGGAGTAAGTAGAGATAGCTGATCTGAATAGGGATAGAGAAGAAGGGTGTGTGTATATGTTGCCATAAGTAAATGAACTGCTGGAAGCTGCATGAGGTGAGCTGATGGTAGAGCTCTGGAAGAAACAGTCAGAATTCCATGCAAATTGGAGAGAGAGGACGTTCTGACTGCTTGAGGGTCAGAGGAGTGATTGGTGGGGTGGAGTTGCAAGTAAAGGGGAGAGTAGGGAGTAGAGGTGCTGTTGGCTATGCAAGAGGTGCAGTGGCTGAGCGCTTAGGACGGTGTTGCTGGAGAGCAGTACTGCCTTGAGAACCTGCTGGTTCAGACAGTTGATAGGGAGGCTATGGGAAGCAGACTCTTCCAGCATCTCCCCATAACAAGAGACCCTCTTCCATGCCCATCTATGCTTCTGGGGTCATTAAGGTCAAGATGAAAGTTTGGGGAAAGCAATTATACTGTCTAAAATTAAAAAGTTGTAAATTATGAGATATTACAAGAATTAGGCATCTAAAGAGACTCTCTCTTTGCCCCTGCTTTTCTTTTCTTTTTTTAGGTGGGACAAAGTGAAAATCCCAGGATATGTCTGGTTTCTCTGAAGTGGTGTTAAACAGATCATCTCCCTAATAAATCTAACCACAAGTGACTACAAAGAATTGTGTTTCCTTTCTGATAATTTATAAAAACACAATGCTGTCAGGCAAAATTTCAGGAAAATGATCTGTAAAACAGACTGTCTAGCATGGTAGTATTCATTCAGTTCTTATGGGCAACAAATACAGTGAAGCCCATTGAAAGGTTTATTGTTTCTGCAGTTAAATATTGTACTGTAATACAGATCACATTACACAGACTGGAAAGTTACTGTGAAGTCACAGGAAATTCTGAAATGTTTCCCACATTTTCTCTCATACATTATATGTCAAAGTTCCTTCAGCTGAAATCATAAGGTTTTCTGCTACTTCTATAATCCCTCATGGTAGAAAAGAGATCTTGCGGCAATTTCCTATAAACACTTAATATTTCAAGTTCTACCACGTTAGAATCTGTGGCTAAAATTGTAGTTGCTTTACTGCTAGAATAGATTCAAGAGGTGGAAAAAAAATTTAATGTGCTTAATCGTAAAGGGTCAAAATAAAATAAAGTGCATAAAGAATGCCAAAGATAAATTTAGTTTAAATTACAATACATTAGTTAAATATGGAAAATGGGATATAGGAAAATGATTTGGGAGAATTAATAGATCCAACCATTACATTCTTGGCCTACTGTGCCACAGTAGAAGAAAGCTAACAGGCTGTTAACTTAGATTAAAGAGTGGTATATGTTATTATAAATGTCCAAGGATATTTCACTACCACATTATAAAGCACTAGACAGACTGTATTTGGAATACTGTCTTCAATTTGGGTAACCCAATTTGAAGAAAAATATAATTGGAAAGAGCATGACAACAAAAATGATAAATGGAATGATAGTCACAAAAGTGAGATAATTTGAGGGTTGATATGCTTGAAGTATTTAAACTAGCTAAGATTATTATATAATTAAATATGTCTCCTGCATGTATTCCTCTCTCATGTTCCTTGTCCATCTTTTAGTGTACCTCTCTATCCTTTGAGTATGATCTTCTCTTCAACATCCATTCCCTCCGCCATATGTCCCATTGTTTCCCTCTTTCCATTTTTTGGGTCCCTCTTCTCTCTCCAGGCCACAACTCTGCAGAGAATCTTCCTTATCATTGCCTCATGCTTGAGTCAAGAGGTGTTCTCATGAGTCCCATCCATCAAGGTGAAGTGCCAGAGACTCCATGAAGTCTGCTAGGGACTTCCCTATTGCTATTAATTTTAAGTGGAAGGCACTCAGAGACTATTGCGATGGGTGGCAGTATAAAACCCTAGGAAAGATAAACAGATCTTGGTTTGGGCTATGTAGCATGACAGGCACTGAAACCCCCACTCTTCTGCAGAGCACCCTCCTGCTCAACCAGTGAAAGGACAAAATGGAGAGGAAGAAGTGCTGATTGGTTGCTGCACAGCAACTGCTACTTAGCCCAGTCCAGGATAGTGAAGGCTTGAGGCAGGGGGATGCAAATCCTTTTACCCATCAGTGCTGGATACGCTTACATGTTCTTCCTGTGAACAATTTTATCTATGCCCAGGGTAGATATGCTGGGATCCACTTTTCATCCTGGATTCACAGGAACTAAGGATTCACAAAACTCACCACTTTCTGCTCCAAATACAAGGCATACTTCTTTGATCTCTCCTTCTCTAATATAAAATCACAGCAACCCACACAAGAGAAAACAAAACAAAACAACCGCCCCCCACCAAAACATAAAACTTCACTGCACACACTTTCCCAATTGAAGTGTCTTCTATTGTGTGAACTTTTGAATGTTCTAGAGAACACAACTGTCTATCAGCTATCAAACCAAATACACGTAGCAGTTATCACACGCATAATAGAACACTTCAAAGAGTGGAAAACTTAAGGTTCTTAATATCAAATGGAAATGACAAAAGCCCACAAACTAAGATATAATATGAGGTCTTATGTGGTTGTCATAGTTGGCATATTATCTCACAACAAGTTTTATGTGTTAAGGTTAGTTGCCCCTTTTACCAGCCATTAAAATAGACTCTTTACTTATTTGTAGCTCTGCTTTTCTGAAGACATCACCCTTCAGGATTCCCATTGCTAGTTTCAGGCAGACAGAACAACTATAATTCTAAAGGTATTTTGTAAAGCTGGTTGAAAAATTTTAAAATTCAAACTTTTGATGAAAAAATCAAGGAACAATATTTTCACAGTTCCCCATCCCATCCCTCCAACTTTCAACCCACTCTAATGTTTTTGTTCCTTAGGGCAATGTCAGCAGGTAGGAGCAAGCCTCCTCTTCTTCACATTGATGGTCACAGGATACCTTGGTGTTAAACTGCCACGCTAAGAACCTTTTAGTAAAGCGGTTCTCAACCTTTTCTCTGCCATGGCACACCTTGATACCTTTAATTATTCTTGAAATGAACTCATGAATATTTGTGAGCCGATTCAGAACTATTCAAGTAGTTTTTCAAAAAATTCTATGGCACACTTGCTCAGGCCTGACAGCACACCAGTCAGTGAAAAAATGTATTTAGAAGCTGCACTTCTTCAGCAAGATGAGAATGATAGCGTGGGAAGAATGCCGGCAGGATTATAGGCTCATTACGGTGGAATTTTGTCAATCCGCTTGAAAACTAATTTTAGGATGAGTCTGTGGCACCTATTTATCTTATAAAACTTGGTATATCATGAATCAATCTGAAGCCAAATCACTCTACAAACTGAAGTCACTGCCACTACAAAAATGACCTTCCATATACAATAAAACGTGAGCTTCATAGGCACTTAGTCACTCAGTCACTCAATAGAAGTATCAATCAGCTTTGTCAAGAGTACAGTTGGTAAAACTTATTTAGAAATTCTTAATTTCTAAAAAGAAAAATGACCATTTTCATAAAAACTTGTCAGAATCACATCCTCATTTTTTGACTAGCTCAAGCTCCATGAAAAACAGATGACAAGAGATTGTGGAAACACTGGTCTGCTTTTGAATAGTTCATGAAATAGCTGCTAAAAATATGTGGATAGAGTTTGTCTTTAAGTTTGACTCAGACAAGTGAAGGAAGTTGTCAAGAAGTATTTATGCAGGCAAACAAAGGTGTCCATACATGTTTGCTTGCGTCACACCACAATCTTATCCCCCAACTACAATTATAATATTTTGTTAAATGTCTTATTTAAGGCCAAGGGGTCTCAAGCTATCTACTTGGATATATCATGTCTACAGAATTCCACTCGGTCAGGAATCACTATCTCAATTAGAAGACTTCAAGATTAGGATGGAATGAAGTGGTGTTGTGATAAATGGGCCTAAAAATTTACCCTACTTGTGAGCTCAACTGTAAAAAGTGAGTGTAAGTTCATAAAATGTCACAACAAACTATAATGTTCATGGGAAATGGTGCACAGAACGACCGAATCAGTCCAAACAAAAAAGACTACTGATATAACTCAAGGATTGTGTTAAGATCATGGCTGGTAAACAAAAAATTGTGGAACTGAAAAATCAGTGAACCAAAATTGGTGTGTTGGAAAGTAGACCTAACTGATGGACAAAATAACGAGAGGACAGGTTATTCTGCCCATCACTCCCCTTTTGGAGTTCTTTTTAAAAAAAGAGACATTGGGAGGCAAATATAGATGAACAGATGGAGGTGACTGTGATGCAAGCTGACTGAAAGACAAAAGCTGGGGAAAGAATGAGCTTCACCATCATGGCTGCTACCCCCACCATCTCATGGGACCCCAGACTTTCTTTGTCCTAATTCTGAAAGAAGAAAGATGTTCTGACCAGAGCAGGTGACGGAGTCAGATGACATCACTACCTTCACTGGCTCCAGATAAATCCTGAATACCATCTGGGATGTAAGACTTTCTAATAACCTCCCCTATCGTGTGTCGTTTTCCTTCCCCCACCTTATGTCTTCTCTTTCCTATGTCTCTTTTTTCATTCTGTCTAATAAGGACAGCATAATGTTTTGTTGGTCTATATATTTTGCAACAATGCTGTAACTCTTTGACCAGAAAGAGGTCGCTAAATGCAGTGCTCATGTTTTGGAATGTACACGAGCAACACATCTCAAAGAAAAAAAACAGTTATGGAAGATTAGTAACCATTTTTCTTCTTTGAGTGCTTGCTCATGTCCATTTCAATGTGACTCCTAAGCAGGTGTAGGAGGGTTCGGAGTTCATTGACTAGCAGACTGTAGCCCAATTCTGCTAATTCCTGCATCGTCTGTGGCCTGTGCAAAAGTGTTAGTCGAAGACCATGTTGCCGCTCTACAAACATCCTGGATGGGAACTTGTGCTACGAATGGAGCTGAAGAGGTTTGTGTCCTTGTGGAATGTGTCATCAGGGCCAGAGCAGGGACTTTCGCCAGTTTGTAGCATGTGTGAATACAAGAAGTGATCCATTATGAAATTCTTTGGGCCGAGACTAGGAAATCTTTCATCCTGTGTGCCACTGCCTTGGACAGTTTTCTGAAATGATTTCGTTCTTTTTATGTAGAAGGCAAGCACCCGCCTGACATCTAGTGAATGAAGTTTCTGTTCCTGCCTGTTGGTGTGCAGCTTCGGGTAGAAGACGGGGAGAAAAACGTCCTGGTTATTGTGGAATTATGACACCACCTTTGGGAAGATGGCTGGGTAAGAGCGCAATTGGACCATGTTCTTTAAGAAAATCATATACGGAAGTTCTAAAGTAAGGACCCTAATCTCTGAGATCCTTCTGGCTGAGGCGATGGCTCTCACGAAGGCCACCTTCCAGGACAAGTAGAATAGAGAACATGTTGGTAAGGGCTCAAATGGGGGACCCATGAGCTTTGACAATATCAGGTTGAGGTCCCAGCCTAGGATATGCTGTCTCACCTGGGGGTACAGTTTGTCCAGCCCCTTGAGAAAGTGACTACAGATCAGGTTTGCAAAGATGGACCTGCTGTTCATCCATGGATGAAAAGCAGAAATCACAGCCAGGTGGACTCTAATAAAAGACACTAATAGACCTTGGTGCTTCACATGTAGCTAATAGTCCAGAATACACGATACTGATGATCACGTGGGTGAGACTCCTTTCCGCACTGATCAGATTGAGAACATTTCCCACTTTTTTTCCCCGAGTATGTTGCCCTAGTGGAAGGCTTTCTGCTCCCTAGAATAACTTCTCAAACCAGATTGGAGCGTGCTAGCTCCAAGGGATTCAGCCATGGAACTTACAGGCTGTGAGATGAAGGGACTTCACATTTGGGTGATGTAAGCATCCATAATCCTGGCAGATGAGATTTGGAAACAGATCCATCAAAAGGTCCAGACGGGTGGTGAACCAGTGCTGGTGTGGCCAGGCTGGGGCTATCAGGATCAGGTTCGTTTCTTCCTCTCTGACCTTCAGCAGGACCTTGTGTATGAGAGGACTGGGGGAGGGGTGCATAATAGAGATGGTCCCTCCAGTGGAGGAGAAATGCGTTTGTGAGTGAGCTCAAGCTGTGGTTCAGAAAGGAACAGAACTGTAGCCATTTTCTGTTGCGTCTGGTCACGAACAGGTCTACATGGGGAGTTCCCCACCTCTGGAAAATGTCCTTCATGATGTCTGGGCAGATGGACCTTCTGTGATTGGAGAAGGACCTGCTGAGGTGATCCGCTAGTTCATTCTGTGGAGAGAGGAGGCTTCGAGGTGAATTAAGTGGGATATGCAGAATTCCCATAGGTGGAGAGTTTCCTGGCTAGGTGAAAGGAACGTGCTTCACTCTGTATGTTTATACAGAACGTTGCTGTTGTGTTGTCTGTAAGTACCGAAACACATTTGCCTTCCAGGTGGGATTGGAATATTTGGCAGGCAAGGCGCACTGCTCTGAGTTCCCTCATGTTGATGTGAAGTGAGAGTTCCACCTGGGACCATAGGCCCTGGGTTCTGAGAGCCCCAGATGTGCCCCCCAATCCAATGAGGAAGGGTTGGTCAATAGAGACATTGACTGCTGAGTTTTTGAGAATGGGACACCTAAACATGCTGTCTCTGGATCTAGCCACCAAAGGAGAGTGGTGATCGCTGAAGAGGAAAGTGTGACTACCATGTCCAAGCGATCTCTGCATGGTCGGTACACTGATGCCAGCCAGGCTTGAAGAGGTCTGAGTCACAAACTTGCATGTTTCACCAAGTAAGTTCAAGATCCCATATGCCCCTGAAGTTGGAGGGTGAGTTTCTGAGGCTTTCTATGATTGGACAGGGTAGACATTGATTTCTGCATGTTTATCAAGAGGCCTAACTTCTGGAAGGTTGACAGGATTAGCTTTAGATCTACCTCCACCTGGGTCCTTGACCAACCTCTGATCAGGCAGTCACTGAGGTAAGGATATACCAGAACTCTTTGTTTCCTTAGGAAAGCTGTGATAACTGCAATGCACTTCGTGAAAATCTGAGGGGCTCCTGACAGATTGAATAGAAGTACAGTAAACTGTTACTGTACCTGGTTCACAATGAATCAGAGGAATCTTCTGTGGCCTTGGAAGATTGAAATATGAAAATAAGAATCCTTCAAGTTGAGTGCGGCATACCAGTCCCCCGGATGCAGAGACAGGATAACAGAGGCCAAGGAGACTATGAGGAATTTCAGCTTCTTTATGAATCTGTTGAGATTTTGCAGGTCCAAGACAGGTCTGACTCTGCCACTGGTCTTTGGGATTAGGAAAAAATGGGAGTAGAATCCCCTGCCCCTTAGCTCTGGAGGAACCTCCTCTACTGTTCTCGCTTGCAGGAACATTCACATCTCCTGGATTATAAATTGCTCATGATAAGTGTCCCTGAAGAGGGAAGGGAAGAGAGGGTGGGAAGGAGGGGAAAAACTGAACTGCAAAGTGTAGTTCCCTACCGTGCATAGCACCAGCAGTCTGATGTGATATCGGCCCATGTCCAATAGAAGTAGGATAACTGTCCCACAAAAATTGGGGAGGGTAGATCCAGACGCTCTCCTTGTGTGCCATTTTCAGGCATACCCTCAAAAGGTTTGTTGAGACCCGAACAATTGTCTGTGGGTAGTGAGGGGGAGGAGAGGGACAGGCCCATGGGCTGATGAGAACTGGGGTGGAGGTCCCCTTTTATAGTCCCTACTCCACCTAATATTGTAATGCTGCCTTGATGGAGGTTGATAGAAACGGGGCAGTGGATTGGGCTTAAAGTGGGATGATGTGGGAGTAGATCCTTGCTCTCCCTCTCCTTCGTTGGCCACTGACAACACCAGCAACCCTGGAGAAGGATGGGTGTATAAGTATTCAAACCTCTTTGGGGGGACAAAATACTTTCCCTCCACCCTCTTTTCAGTGGGTTGAAAGGAGATTGAAGTCTGCCACAGGGCCTTAATCAGCAATGGCACCATTAAGGGGCAAAGCCACTCACAAGGGCCTTGAAGAGGCCAAGATGTTCACCAGGGTATGGGAGGATTCTGAAATTTTGTCTGTTTGGATCCCCGGGTTTTGGGCTTCTCTTCTGAGGAGCTCCTGGTGCACCATGTAGCTGTCCTGAGTGGTCGCAATCAAAGTGCCTGCTATTGGCTCATCAGAAGAGAAAGAGGAGGATATTTGGACAGGTACAGGTCCTTATTCCTGACCTTCTGCACGCGAAGGATCCCGTAGTACCGGGTCCTGAAGTTCAGTGCTGCGCTTGGTACCGGGTTGTGGTTTCTGTACTGAGGAAGGTGGTGGAGGAGCTCTACACTTGGACAAAACAGAGAAAGATCTCCTTGACTGTGACCCTGGACCAGTTGGAACACCCAGGGATTCCAGAAAGGCCACTGCACAGGCATCAGCCCCTATGCTGGGCAGGCTGTTGGCAGGAACCCTTGGCCCATATCAGCTGCTGGGTATAGTTGGTCAGATTGGTAGTGCTCCTATGGAAGGTGTAAGATTCCACCTCAGAGTTCAATTGTGAGGTGTCACTCCTCCGTGACCATGGTGGAGTGGAACTGGTTGGTGCTGGGAAGGAGGTGAACAGTGCTGTGTCATCATTGCTGGTTTTTGGTGCCATGGCAGCTCTTGCTTCCGATGACTGTTCACCCCTGGTCCCTTGCTGCCTCAAACATATCTGGTATGGATGGAAGTGCCAGGGCTGCACTATGATGGCTCTCCCTTGGAGAAGAGTCCAATGGTACTGGACTCAATGGGCCCCTTTCCTGGGCTGCAGTCAATGGTACTAGGCTGACAGCTGTTGAGTCTGAAAGGCCCAGTAAGGGCCTCACTCTGCCAGCTTCCCTATGGTCAGCAAGCTTCGGGGTTGGGGAGTGCCCTCTGTCCATTTTCCTTTGCTTCTTCCTTGGCACCGGTGACTGGGGGCAGTGACAAGTGCTCCATTGAGGTGAAGACCTCCTCTGCACTGGAGAGCCCTGATGGTGCCAAAAGTCTTGGGACGCAGATGAGGAGTCCTTCCTTGGTGCTGGAGAGGCCAAGCTGTGCTGCCTGTGTCTCAGAGAAATCAGTGCACTGCTCACCAAGGCTGAGGTGCTTGTTGCCAAGTCGACATGACTCAGTTCTGAGGGAGGACGGAAAGTTGCCTCCATAAGAAGGAATTTGAGCCAATGGTCTCTTTCCTTTTTGGTACTGGGTTTGAACCTCTTACAAATCCAACAGTGCTCCCGCAGGTGGGACTCCCCCAAGCACTTAAGGCAGGTAGAGTGGGAGGTCACTAATTGTCATGGGCTTATGGCATGTCCTGGTGCTGGGGAAGGGATAAGCGGGGTTCTAATCTATTAACTACTAATTAACAATAAATTGTAAATTTAACTACCACTTTTAACTATATACAGGAAAAAGAACCAAAGTCCACTGAAGAGAGTATTGACATGAATGCAAGGATGAGCAGAAGTTCCAGGGATCATCACCGGTGATAAGAATAAACTGAAGGGTTGGCGGGTCAGCAAGACCCTATATACTGGCCCTATGAGGGTGTAACTGCAGCAGGCACCAGAGCTGACCTGATGGATACCAGTGAGGGAAAAAACTTTCCAGCAGCAATGCTCAGGGTGAGCACACACCTACACTGGAATGGATATAAACAAGCAGTCAAAGAAGAAATGTGGGTTTGTAGGTTAAGATGCTTTGGAGTTTTCAAGAGCTAAAAATAGGAACATTTTCAAGAAGGGAAAGCACTTCCATTTTTGGAAACCTATCTCCCAAATATTTCATCTGCCTCAACATTTAGTATCATCCAAAATTTTATCTCAAACTTTCCAGAAAATAAAAATTTTATCCTGGCGTAGGATGACCGAATGTCCCAATTTTATAGACATGGTCCCGATACTCAGGGCTTTGTCTTATATAGGCGTCTACTACCCCCATCCTCTCTCCTTATTTTTCACACTTGTTATCTGGTCACCCTACCCTGGAGTAACACTGGGCTTGTGGAATTAGTAGCTGGGATATCTAAAATGCACAGCTATGTGATAAATTACACTTCCCTGAGCAAAAGCTGATGCCCATAGTGGCACAAGCCTCCCTAAAGGAGACTGGGCACAGAGAAAAAGCATGTTGCTTTTTACAGGGTAGTCCAATTGGCCACACTCTTTTTGTGCTCCCAGACTACAATACCCCTTGAGTTTCCATTGTGCTAGTGTTACCTTCTCACCCCAAATCAATGCCATTCCCCCTTAAAGTTGAGGTGACAACAAGAACCAGCTTGCTGTCAGGTTCGATTAATATGGATCCCTCAAATAAAGAGTGACAAGGGTTGCTTTGGATACAACTTTGTTTTACTAACAACAATCTATACACTAACAATTACAATTTAAAAGATACAGCAACTTAACTATATAAAACACAATCACAGTTACAATTATACAATTATACTTACAAAGCTAGCTTATACTATAGGGTTATACTTATGCTATTATACTTACACTGCAACGGTGAGGTTTGTCAGTAGTAAAAACAGCACTTCAAGTTTTCTAGTAGGGTTCCCGGGTTTGCATCTGAGTGGGATACAATGTTGCACTCAGGTTTCGCAGCCACACGCTCTATACTTAGGTTTTGAGCGGCAAGCTGGGGAGAGACGGTAGGTAGATCAAAGCCTGCACATAGGGCTATTCTGGTGCCCTTCCAAAGATACGGGACATCTCCGGTTTACTTCCTGTTTTTTGATCACCTTTATCCTCTTCCTCACAACAATATGCCCACTCTTTTAGCCAATTACAAAGTTTTCCAAGAGCCATGAGGTAATTGGGGACTGCACCCCAAAACAGCGAAACTGACAGAGTGAAACCAGATTTTATTCTTCTAAATTGTCCAGCTGTTGTTTGCTGCTGACAAAGAATCACCCATTGCAATACATATCTAAACACTATTCAAATGCAGTTTTCTGGGTTTCGAGTCACAGAGATTGTGTTATAATACATGAATGGGTGCTATTTAACTGAAATTTACTGAGTTTCAAGTAACGGGTTTATCAAAACCCACAGGCTACATCCTGATTGCATTGCCTTTAACACTTAATGCCTGCTGGGGTGTTTCCCGGCCGCTGGTAAGTTTCAGGGAGGTTTTGCTGTGATACATGAATGGATACTATATTAAAAAAGAGCTTCACAGAGATTGATACTATTTGGATGAAATTTACTGGGTTTGAAGTAACAGGTTTTCCAAAGGCTACATTTTGATTACATTGCCTTCAGTACTTAGCACCTGCAGACTCCCCCTGGGGCTGGTAAGTTTCACAGAGATTCTGTTACAATAGGTGGCCAGCCGGGGTTGATGCAAGGCAGTTAGCATTTGGTTCAATGAGTTTATATTCCTGTTAATTTAAAATGGAGTTGGGTCACTCTATTTATTCTATTAATTTAAAATGGAGTTGGGTCACTCCAATTATAAAATGAAACAATGTTACAACAAAAGTGACAACCAAATCCAAAAGGTAAAACACAACAAAAACTCTAACACATTTGTAAAAATAGTATTCCTGTAAAATGTGGCACTTAAAGAATATATGATGATATCTGATAGTTTTAGTGGCACTTGTTTAGGATGATCCGCTTGATTATTTGTGAACAATGGGGCTGTCCTAAACTCATGCTGATAAAACCTTTGTGGGATACTACACTACCCACTCTCTCTCTATATTAATATCAGATACTAAAAATGTTAAAATGAAGTTATTTGGGTGGCTCAAAGGATAGGAAATGTTAGATTTAAGGTTGCCCACGCAACCATAATTTGGCTTCTTTGTGTGTAGGCAGTCTTTAATTATGTGATTATGTATTATTGTTCCATAGGCTCCCTGACTCATTCAGTGCACAAATTAACTTCTTTCAACAAAGTTTTAAATAAATAACTTCAATTTAAAATGGTTTTTCTGTATGCTACTTCCTAGTTTTTTAAAAAGAAAAAAGGCAAACCAAATTCTACTATGTGTTATTGTAACAACTCCCCAGTATTCAACATCAACAGGATTTGAACCCAAACCTTCAAGTACTGCAGCACAGACCTCTACAGTATTTTATCTAAAGAATTAACTAGCAGAAGGGGAAAACTGGAGTATGGTTTGCAGGATTGGACCAATACTAAAAATATTCATCACCATATAAATGAAACAGAAATACAAAATTCAAGTCAAAATGTTTTAAAGAT
Organism: Mesoclemmys tuberculata; assembly: GCA_007922155.1. Classification (NCBI taxonomy): domain Eukaryota; kingdom Metazoa; phylum Chordata; order Testudines; family Chelidae; genus Mesoclemmys; species Mesoclemmys tuberculata. The sequence goes on along the minus strand of ML675624.1, from coordinate 49,464,956 downwards.
GGAATACAATAATGCAAAAAACTAACAGACAGGAGAAACCTGGGAGCATGAAAGTCAATGGATTCTGTGATTTAGGGTCTCTGAATTTTTTTGGGTGTCTCATAGGTTCCTCCAAAATTTAAGATTTTGTTTAAAAATATGTTTGCTCTTCTTCTGTTGCAAAGAAAGACTCTAATATTAACAAATGTATTTCTTCAGTTATCTCCATACATGAGAAAGAAATCCCCACCCAAATAATTACAGTGCCAAAATTGTGAATTCACTTAAGCTGTGTGAAACTTTCTCAATGAAAATTAAAACTTGCCAAGGTACTATTATCAATCTTACAACTAAGTTAAATATTGATCTTCCACTTTGCTGAATGATGCAACCACATAAAGAATCCTTTTCTGCTGCTCTGTTGAACTAATTTTTGTAAAAGTATATAAACCTATGTTACTTTAACCACACTATAACTACACAACAATTAGACTTTGATAAATCTATAGGTATGAGAGAAGCCTGCTCAATACACTAACAATACTGCAATTCAACAAAGATCAGGCCCTAACTGAACATTTAAGCCACATATTATGCAAAGATTTGGAGATTAATTAAAAGACAAACATTACCTCCCCTGACATGTCAGGTGCCATAGGAATGACAGGCCACAAAGATGAGTAGACGCCAAAAAATACTACCCAAAGTGCAATGCTTCCCCATATTGCTATGTGGCTAAACTGAAAAACAAAAAGAAAAATCAAAACATATTTAGTATTTACTTAGTGCCTACAATGAGCTCAGTGCTGCACAGAATGCTCTAAGAGATATGACTTTTATCCTTGAAATTTATAATGCAGTTCTTACATGTAAAATAGGATTTTCAAAGATCATTGGCCCAACTCTGTGCCTGCTAAGTGGTAAAACTCCTACTGCTCTTTAGTTGGAGAAAGATAATACTTAATTTCAAAAGTAAATTAAAAGAAAATATTCCCATACAATTTAGTGATTACAGCCAATTTGTGACTTACTACATAGCCATTGATATTATTGCAATCCTTGTCCTAAGTCCCTCCTTTTCATTCCTTTTCTTTTGTTTTTGACCCACAATATTTATCATCTTTTCAGAGTAAACAGAAGATCTTTGAGGCACAGACTGTATGTTTACTTGGTACTGTAAAGTGCCTAGCATACTTTGGGTGATGAATGTAATAATTATTTATGTCAATTTAACTATAATATAGTATAGAAATTTCATTATCACATATTTCTGTAGTGTACCTGAGTACATGAATAATAAGAATTTTCTTACCAAGGTCCAATATGAAGTCTCTAATCCAGCTTTTAAACACACCGTTATCACCACAAACTATTAAAAAAGGAGAGAAATCTATTATTTTTCTTTTGTAAGTCTCTAAACTATTAAGGGAACCCAGGGATTCAAAATAAAAGGACCCACAAAAGGCTTATGTTTAGCATTTAATGGTAAAGCACATGAAAAAATCATGTGCATTACTTTAGAGTTTATGTCCCATTATATAGAAATCATGCATACGGTACCTTTAAACTTACAAAACATGACTTTCATTCCTTTATTATTTTATTACTATTTCATTCATTATTTCATGTTTTTGTAACTGGTAACCAACCTATTCAATTAAGAATATATGTATGTACAATTTTTAATTTAGATTTCCCTTATGATCTTTAACCTAAAGCACCGTGAACTTCATTGCACCCAGTAGGCTAGTGAGCTCCTTACATGAACTGCTCATTTAGGGTCTGGTGCAAAGCCTACTGAAGTCAAAGGGAATCTTTTCCATTTACTTCAATGGGCTGTGGAGCAGACCCTCACATTCATGGAATCTGCTACAAAAACATATTGTGTGGACTATTTAGTATCACAGAAAGCAAGTTAATTTACGGATATGTCTAAAAGTGGGTTTGTTTGTTTTTTTGGTCTTCCTAGGTAGGAATATAAGATTCCATTTGAAATTAACAGAGAGATTGATGTAGTCAGGAAAGTTAGTTTATTAAACAAGTATTAGTAATGATCATCACCCCATTGGAACTGTAGAACTTTATTCTTCTGAGACACTTCTTTAGTTTCAGAAATCCTAGGACTTTTTTGGAATTAAGAAAAGTTCCCTGGAAACTTTGTAAAAGGTATTAAGTTTTCTGTTAATCAAAGGAACATCTGCTACATGGTTCTGTAATCTACTGGTGTGTGTTATAGGTGTCCTTCTGTGACCGATAAGCAAAGCATATGAGTCTGTTACAGGCCCAGCTAGAGAGCCTTAGCTCCAGCTGTCACAACTCTTGCTTTTTGCTCTGGAGGTTCCCGGTTCATTTCCCACTGGATCAGCAAAGATGGCAGCTGTCACAGTTACATAACTTCAATACCAAAAGGATTATGCAATGACAGTCACAGAAGTTAAGGACAATGATGTTGCATTTGAGGCTTGCTTGGTTAAGGAGGTGGAAGATAGGCATCTCTTGGGATATCTAGTTTCTTACATTGATAATATTCCAGTTGTCAGACCCAGGAATAAGGTGTGGCCAGCCCAGTACCATGTCTCTACCAGCTAGGGCACCACTCTGAACAGGGAATCCCAGATACCATCTTTGGGGTTATTCTCTGACAGCAGGGGAGAGGGATCTCTGCTTGATGCTGAAGTAATATGTTAGCAATGCAGAGGAGGCATCTACTTATTGAAAGGTGATACCAACGGATGGAACTGGGCTCGTACCAGCTCCAATACTACACAGCTCTTCAGTACTGGGAAGCTGTGTGGGATGATATGGATGCCTCTGCAGATTATCTGTCATTGCTTGGTTCCATCATGGGCATTGCTATGAGGATCTGTGCTGGGTTTCTTGTTCTGCTTGACTGCTTAAGGCATTTTGTCTTTGGAGTGATGTTCTCCTTCCAGAAGCTCCCCTCAGTCTAGAAGCTATGCTTATGTTTGGACTGGCTATGTGAGTTGCTGTCTTATTTACGAGTGCTCACGTGCTGGCTTTACTGCATGAGCTGATTGGGACAGTTGGTAAAGAAGCCTGAACTGTCAGCTCCAGGACTACTAGTGATGGGGCTACTGATGCTGAGGCAGTTGGTGTCAAAGCAGTCATCAGCCTTGACTCTGTCAGTATCCTCTTCACCTTCTTTCCACTGCCCAATCCCAGAGCACAGGAAGAGCTTAAGAGAGCGCTGGCCAGTACTAGTTATTTGGTCTCATGCTAGGCATATCTGTTGCTTTTGGGTCCAAACTTATCTGCATGGATTGCTCCAGTAGATGTATGTTGAGCTAGATTAACGTGTCCAGGCTGAGAAGGACTTTCAAACAGAGCACTTATCTGGGATGTGGTTCTTCCACAGCCTTACTGTTCAGTCTCCCACAATTCTGGAAGTCTGGGCTGCTCTTCTTACTCTGTAGCTCACCGGAAGTGGATCAGTGTTTCAGCACTGCATGCTTTGGCCCTTTGCTCCCACTTACTGCAAGCTTTTCCAAAGCTGTAAAACTTGCGTAATAATCATTAAAAATACTCCAAGGATAATGAAATAATTATGTACATTAGACCAGGAAAGGTGGTTGTATGGTAATGATGTAACTTAATATCTGATCTTTGGCTCATGAGCTATATAGAGTCAGCAGAATTGTGGGAGATGCTGCTAGCAGAAAGGATATTATTGGTTAGAAATTTTCCATTCTGCAGCCCAGTGTCTCCTACAATTATGGATGTCTGGCAAATAGAAGCAGTGAACAGATGTAGGGAGGGTTATGAAAAAAGCTTGATAGGAAAGGAAACAAGGAAGTACCTTCCTTTTTATGGGCTTGCTCAAAAGACTACATTATATGTGGGCCACTTCATGCCACACCTTCCTGCCAAGACACCTTTCTGAAGCTGGAAAATCTACCTTATGGTGCTTAATAAAGGTGTTAGTTGTAGATCAAGTGACTGTTTTGCAAATGGATGCACTTGCTCATTCAGCTCATGAGGCTGCTAGGGATGTTGTGGAGTTTGCTTTTATTACTTCTGGAACATGAACCTCTGATGATTTGTAGGCTACTACAATACATAGTATAATCCACCCAGCAGTGGAGGACTTGGAAAGTCTGAATTCCTGACATTTTGGATGGAAGAACATGAATAGAGAGCCTGATCTTCTTGTGGATTCTGTACACTTAAGATAGATTTTCAATGCTCTTCTGACATCTAAGGTGTGTCACATCTTTTCAGTTGGATGCTGTGGCTTTGGACCAAATGAAGGAAGCAGAACCTCTTGAGAAGTGTGGATGGAGGAATTTACCTTAGGAAGAAAGGATTCTGGTGTCCTGAGCACTACTGTGTCTTTATGGAACACACAGTAAGACTCCTGTAAAGCTGCCAGTTCTGACACCTATTGAGAAACAAATCTTAATGGATAAATAAAATGCTGACACTGAAGTCAAAGGCTCTAAGGGATGGCTTGTCAAGGCCCTTAAAACTAGTGGTAGGTCCTATTTTGGAAAGAGTGGTCTGCCTGGTGGGATCTGGCTTATCAGCATATTCAAAGGAATCTGGCTACCTATAGATTGTCTGCTAGGGAGCCTAAGAACCCTGCAAATAGCACGGTAGTAAAGAGCAGAACCTGATGTGCAATGGTACTGGGCTGAAGGGCTCTGACTATGCCTTCTTGGAGAAAGTCCGGAATGATTGGAATTCCTGGATTTCAGAGATTTGCATTGTGCTCTAGGCACCAGTTGTTGAATCTGGACCACACAGAGGAGCACATTTTTAGTATCCTTAACTTTCCTAGACAAAAGCACTGCCTTAATGACTCTGGACAACAACGGAGAACCTCTAGTGCTTGATTCCCTCTCAACAGCCAGGCTGTTAGTTGAAGTCAGTTTAGATCAGTCTAGATCAGGATGAAGATTGCTTCTACTTGTAGTGCCAGTTTCCTTGTTGACCCTTGGTTGTTTAAATGTGCGACCTTAAATCATATTGGCTGATTGAATTAGGACATGGTGCCCCCTCAGGGTGGACTGGAATCACTGGAGAACCAGCTTGACTGCTCTTAACTCTAGGAAATTTATGCTGAGCGCCTTTTCCTCTGGGCTTTAGAGACTTTGGGTTGTTTTGGTCTCCAAATAAGCTCCCCAGCCTTCTAGGTTGGCATTGGTGTGAGAACTAGAGGATCTGTAAGGCAGATGGCATGCCTTTGCAGACATCGTTCTGGACTGATCACCATTGTAGGGAATTAAACACTATGTCCGAAACCATACTTGATTTTTCATGTGTTCTGAGGAGCGGTACCACACGTTTGGGATGAAGGCTTCAAGATGTCTGACGTGTGATTCGGTCCATGGAATGATCCCTACACATGACACCAGGAGGCCTAGCAGTTGGAAATACAGTGCTATGGTAGGCATCCTGCAGCTCCAGAGCAGGATGATAAACTCCTGGATTTTCTGTAAACTGTTTTATGATGGGTACATTTTTGGCACGAATGTATTTATCTCCACTCTCAGGTGAGTTATTCTGGTGGATGGAATCAAGGAACTTCTCTTGACACTGATGGTGAAGCCATGCTCCGGTTGAAGATTGTGTGCTGCTGATCGCAATGGACCTCTAATCAGGATGTTCATCCAGGAAAGTTCTCTGCAACCTGAATCTGGCAAGAATGATCACCAACATCCTTCTGGAGGCAATGGACAGCCTGCACAGGAATGTTTAGTACTAATAATGTCTCCCGCTGTAGGTGAACCTCAGAAGTCTGTGGTGGCACAATTTGATGGGGATATGGAGATATGTGTCTGTCTGCTGGATCCACTGAGGTCAAGACGTTCCCGCAGCACAGGGATGACACTACAAAGGTCAGAGTCTCCACCCAATACTTCATTTTCTTTATCCATTTATTGATCCTTTTGAGTTTGATTCCTCTGATGCTCCCCTCCCCTGCAGTGTGGTTCTGAAGGATGAAGAAGATGGAACAGAACCCAGAGAACCTTTCTTGTGTGGGAACACTGTCTATCACTCTGATATCCAGAAGATGAGATATTTTGTTCTGGAACAGATTGTTTTACAGGGTCTCTGGAAATGGGCAACTGGATGAAGATTTGATGGGGTGAAGCCTACAGCTTGAGGGAGAATCCCTGGCTCACTATCTCCCTGATCCACTCGTGTGTGGTCAATGATAAGCATTACTGTATGAAATGGGAAATTCTACCCCCTAGCTTCACTTCTGGGAGGAGTCCTATGCGACCTATGTCATAATGTGGATTGGTGGGGCCTAAGGCCCCTCTGGATTTTCCCCACAAACTTTGATTCCGCTGTTTTCCTTTGGAGAATCCATTGTCCCTTTTCTGGTATCTCTGTGAGATAAAAGGGCAAAAGGAATGCCTTTGTCTGAAGGCTGTTCTATATTTTCTTCTGAGGGCACTGGGTGGGGAAGGGGGAGACTGTTTGGATTTTGTCACATTGTCAGTCGTCACCTTATCCAGCTTTTCTCCAAACAAGAGGCAGCCTGTAAACATGGCTGAGCAGATGACCTGCTCAGAGTTAATATCCACTTTCCAGGACTGAATCCGCATCAACCTTCATTATCTCATCAATAGATCTCTTTGGGTCCTGCCTGTTATAGAACCTGAGGTTGCTCTTAATGCACTTGCCCTTGTCTGGCGTGTTCCATTAATCACTAATTAATTCTTTGAAGGAGGAGCGAAGGAGTATCACAGCCTCAGTGAAGGATTTTGAGGGGAGAAATTTACTATAAGGCTTACTCTTAGGAACCTGATCAGGTTGGATTTGAATCATGAGACAACCTTATTACACATAGTCAGGAACTTCTCAGGGGCACAAAAATATTTGCCATATTTTTTCCTGATTCTTATCAGACTCAGAGTCTGACAGCTCACCATCCTCAGTGGACAAGGAGGAAGAGAAAGAAGAAGAGTCAGAGAACTCTTACCTCCTGGATATTTTGAACTTTTTCCCTTTTCTGCCTTTTTTCATTTTTTAAAAACAATTTTTGCATGCTTTGGGGTCATGGAGGCTCTGCTGCAGCCTTGGTGGGGCCTTTTACAGTTTGCTTTCTTTAGCACTTGAAGCCCTTTCAAGAGATCTGTGTCTGAATCATCCCCCACTGGTTCCCATTCCCCCTGAGAGGGAGGAGAGAACTGATTGTCAGAACCCTTCTTGTTGACTTGGGAGAGAGGGGTTGATTAGAAGTCCTGTTTTTTAACCCAGGACACTCAGAACCCAATTTAAGACTTGTGGGGAAAAGGGTACTTGTGGCCCTGCAAGTCTCCTTTGTTGTTCAGTAGTCCCATGGGACTTGGCCCTTGAGTTGAGTGGTAAGGATCCTCCTTGCTTTTGGAACCTCTTCCTGCTCTGCACTGGGATTCCTGATCCATTTTTTCCTTTCTGAATATGGCTTCCTTGGTGGGTAGGGGACTCCACCTGCTTATCTGACTCATAGCCCTGGTACCTAATGGAGTTAAGGTCAGTTGGATGGATGCAGGCTGGGCACAACTCGCTGTCTGCCAAGCCTGGGAAGGATGCCTTACATATAGAGCACCACTTGGATTTGAGCCAGTGATTTCTTGGCTGCTCTGCCATTCCTGCATAGGAGATGGTGCATAGACTCATAGACTTTAAGGTCTGACCTCCTGCATAACGCAGGCCACAGAACCTCACCCACCAACATATGTAATAGATCCCTAACCTATGATTGAGTTACTGAAGTCCTCAAATATTGGTTTAAAAACTTCAAGGTACAGAGAATCCACCAGCAACTGATCCATGCTTCAGAGAAAGGGGAAAAATCCCCATGGCCCATGCTAATCTGCCCTGGTTGAAAAATCCTTCCCAACCCCAACTATGGTGATCAGCCAAAGCCTGAGCACATGGGCAAGTCTCACCAGCCAGACATCTGGAAAGAATTCTCTGTAGTAACTCAGAACCCACCCTATCTAACATCTTATCAAAGGCCATTGGGCATATTTACTGCTAGTAGTCAAAGCTGAGCGTGGGTTAAACTCCTGGAGGGTTAATTGACCCAAGGAGGAGAATTGCTGAAGTGAAAGAATGCTGCTCCCTGCTGTTCAAGAATGGGGAAGAATTAAAAAAAAAAAAAAAAAAAGGTGAAGACAGGAGCAACTGAAGTACGCAACCTGTTTGCTGCTGTGGAAGCAGAGACTCTGGTGGCAAGTGGGAGCGGAGGAGATGTGGCCACAATGTGTGATGCAAAAATGCTGATCTACCTCCAGTGAGCTGAGCAGCTCAGATATCCAGGACTGTGAGAGATGCTAGGCTGCAGATGCATTGGCTGTGTCTGCCTTTGATGGGAATCAGTCCACTGTAGGAGGCCAGGTTTGCACCCTGAGGGCTTGGACTTCACCACAAGATGTGGTAGTTGGCATGAAGTGCCTTACCTATCTGTAGAGGAGCATGTAAGCAGGGACTGACTGATTTTTCTCTCACCAAATGAGTTGAAAGAACAGGGGTAAGGTGTCTGAAAAAAGTGAAGTGGACACTTGTTGGGTTGTCTGGCTGCCATGAGAGGTAAAAAGGAACTGAGCAAGGGATGCAGCCACTTTGTCCTTTATTCCCTTTTATGGGAACACAAAGAGGCACAGGGAGCATGCTTGGCTCTAACAGACACTACCATTCAAAAAAATCCAATCTCATTTGCATGAAGTGCACACACCTAGACAGTGGAATCCATGCTGACATAGACCTGAAGAAGAATGAAGAATCCTCCTTTTTCAATTCAGATATCTCCCACTTCACAAAGGAGATTATGAGCCTGATAAGGATGTATATTTATATTTCTGTGGCAGGATTTCTTATTTTTTGTTCTGTGCATATGGAGACGGGAACGTTTTTAAGGGATGTATCTTAAGATAGGAAGGGAAAAAGAGGTGCAAGTAACAGTGTGAGATTGATGCTTTGTGTGATTTGGGGAAGCACTCAGTTGTTGGTTGAGAGAGGTATTTAAGAAAGTGAAAACATATCTTTTTATTTCATTCTAATTACAAGGGATAGAAAACTGAAAAAAAGAACAAAGAATAATTAATAAACAAAAAGAATCTGACAGGTGATTGAGTTAGGGTATTACACCATACAGTTACCTCTGACAACTTTGATGTCTCCATCGGGAGCATCTAACAGGTCCTTGATATTGGCCTTGACTCATGGGGCACTCTCCTCTCTAAGATGTCATCCCATATTGAGGAGGAAGACAGAGTTGTGTACACACAGGGCCCCAAACAAATTCCACTGTGGAATCAGCTGGGGTCTGACTCTCAGAAATGTACATGCACCATGGAAGATGCCAGGAAATTACAATCCTCACTCGATTCTTTGCAAAAAGGACAGCACCTTGTGAAAAAGGGCAAACAGGCCTGTCCTTTCTCCCTTTTTTTGTGAGCTTGCTGGCAGGGAACTAGAGTCTGCCAATCATGCATCTCATAGAATCATCCAATTTGTCCATTTATTCTCAAGTTATCACATTGTTTTCTACATGGAAGAGTTGACACAAAGAATGAAAAATTATAAATAATATTAAAAGCATATTTAGTCTATAGATATTTAATATATAATTAAAACATATATATAAAATGAAAAAGTGGCAAAGTTAACAGAGAAAGAGATTAGAAAAAATAATCAGCTGATAGAATACCAGATAACTACAGCAAGACTTACAGTGTAAACAATGTTTCCCAAGAGCAGGTAGTCTGAAGTTTTACCATTGCCAAATACAGTACCTGCAGGAAAAACAGAATGATTTTTTTTAAATGGTTTATTTATGGACAATTACCTCCAATTCTGTTTTTGCAAAAGTATAGTCTAACAGGACACTCTTACTATTGGTAGTAGTCTGTTGCTCCCAACACAAGAAAAGGCAGAACTTCCTAAAAATGAAAGCCTTTTAGATCAACTTAAGGAGTAGTGAGCAGTGACTGGTCAGAGCAAGGAAAGAAACCATTAATTCCTTAGTCCTCCAGAACTTTCCAGTCAAGAATTATGCAGGAAACAAGAGCTTCCCATAAAAGTTAAATACAAACACAACTTCCCTCAAGAAATATATGAAACATACATATTTTTGGAAATGATCCATCCATCTATAATTGTATCATGTCCAAGGCAGGCAGCTTTCTGTGTCAGCTCGGAATACACTTGAGAGAGCTCTATGATATCCTCTTCACATTTTTACAAATTAATATCGCTTATTCCAGTTTGTAAAGAAGAGTCCTGATTCAAAGTCACAGTGCTGCAGAACATGTTTCCAGAATAGGGATAGCTAACTCTTCTGCCCTAGCATTTTAATTCTTTTTTGGGATGTTTGATATTTGAGCTAGACAAAATTGGAAAACTTGGTGAATTTATATATTTAACATGCATGCATGTAAGTTTGTGTGTGGCCATACACACCTTATATACACTAACTCAAACACAAACCTAAGTATGTGTGTATATATAAAACCACATTTGCAAGGCTTCCTGAAACATGATTTTTGAAGCAGTGCCTTCATCCTTCTTTATCCAGAACATACTTGATTTTCTACCTCCTTGAGGATCACAGTTTTTTGAAGGGTCTTAGTATGTAGGACAACTGTGGTCTCTAGAATACTTAGGCACTGTTATGCCTGGAAAGACCAAATTGACTGAAGCATCTCTGACTGGGATCCTCATCCTAAATGGGATGTATTGGTGCTCACTAAAATGTAGGTATGTTCAATATAGAAGTATAGGATTAACTGCACAGCAATAAAGTATACTATAGTATAGTAGGCAGCGGCATGGGTAATAACCTATGAATGCAATGTAGAGTGCTCCTTCCTTCCGCTAGCTCGCAGGTGGTCCTTGGGCAAGGCATAGTACCTGTTTTAGCTCCCCCTGCCAGCGTCCACAGTGAAGATGTCGGCCAATGAACCTTCAAGTCAATGGTGGAGCTATCTAGCTGGTATATGGACGAACTGCAACTTTGACATAATCAAGAGATAGCAGTATACAGGAAACTTAGTAGCTACTGCGGGGCAACTCATGCAATCCTCAGTTTGTGATGCTTCCTGTGTACCACTGGAATAGACTGCTTGAGTCCAAAGAGAAGAGGTACTGGGGCACAACAGTGGCTCCTCTTAATTATCATGTGAGGTGGGGGGAGAAATGAGAGACAAAGTTCTGCAATGAAAATGGATGTGACGGTAGCAGGAGGAGGAGCAGGGAGAATTGTGAGTAGAGGACTAAGTCCTCTGGCGATGGAGTGGATGCGATGGTAGCAGGCTTGAGGACCTGGGAACTGCTAGCAAAAGCTCTACACTCAGGCAGCTCAGACGTAATGGTCGCAGACTAGCTGACTGAGCGACAATAGTTTGAGGCAGCGGTCTGAGCATACAGGCAGCCCTATTTAGGGAAAGCATTCACTCATCAAAAACCTGGCTGGCAAATTGTGTTCAACAGGCCTTTAAATAAAGTGGTAGGAAAAACAGTAATATATTGATGTTGATTGCTACTTGGCATGTCAGGACACTACTGGACAATGAGGCTTCTGAATGACCTGAGAGAAAAATGGCTATTCTGTCACACAAATTAGCTTGCCATAACATAGATATAGCAGCCCTCCAAGAATCACATCTGGAAGGGCAAGGCTAAATCCAAGAGAAGACTTATACCATATTCTGGAGTGGGAAAGCACTTGCATAGAGAAGAGATGCTGGAATAGCCTTTGCAATCTGCAACAACATAGCCAACAAACTTTCCTCACTGCCCAAAGCTCACTCAGAGAGAATCATAACTATTTGTCTTCCTCTTGCTAATGACCATCATCTAATGGTTATCAATGTGTATGCACCAACGACACATACTGAAGAGACTAGGGAAGAGTTCTATGCACTGCTCACAGTTGTCATGGATTTGGTATCCAAAACGGACAAACTGATACTACTTGGTGACTTCAACGCTAGAGTTGGCAGTGACTTTACCAGGTTCCCAACTATTATTGGCAAATTTGGAAGAGGTAATTGCAATTCAAATGAGGGCTTCTGCTACATTTCTGTGCACAACATCAACTGTCCATTAGTAATACTCATTTCTACCAACCAGAGAAGCACTGTTATACATGGATGCACCCAAGATCAAAGCACTACCATCTTCTAGACTACATTATAACATGACAAAAAGACTTGAAAGACATTTGAAACATCAGAGCTACGCGAGGTCCAGAGTGCTCAACAAATCATTTCCTTGTTAAATCGTCCGGCAACTTTCAAATCAAGTTTCCGAGTAAGAAGCAGGTGGATGGAGGCAGGCCAAAGAATGGACATGAGCAACACATTTCGAAGAACAAGTTATAAAAGGTAAGTAACCATCTTTTCTTCAAGTGCTTGCTTATGTGACTCACCAGCAATATTGTTGGCGGTGGGCTTGAAGCTCACAGATGTGCTGTCTGCAACATTGTTCTCCTGAAGCTGGTGTCATCCCAAACTTGCTATACTATGGCATAGTGGGATGTGAAGATATGTACTGAGGACCAGGTAGCAGTTTTACAAATATCCTGTATTGGTACCTGCTCCAGGAAGGCCACTGACGAGGCTTGTGCTCTGGTGGAATGGGCTGGGACAATTCCTGGCAGAGATAAGTTTGCCTGTTCATAGCATAGTCTAATGCAGGAAGATATCCATGAGGAGATCCTTTGAGAGGAAACAGGTAGCCCTTTTTTTCATTCTCTCCATCACTGCAACAAAGAACTGTGTAGTCTTACGAAAGGGTCTAGTTTTTTCAACATAGAAGGCTAATGCCTGCCTAACATCAAGGTGTTCCATTTACTCTTCTCACTAGAATTATGCGGCTTAGGATAGAACACCGGCAGGAATATGTCTCGGTTGTTGTGGAACTGGAATAGAGCTTTAGGCAGGAAGGCAAGATGTAGCCATAGTTAGATTTTGAGACTCTATGAGCGGAAGTGATAGCTATGAGGAAGGTCACTTTCCAGGAGAGGAGTGATAAGGGGCAAGTCTCTAGAGGCTTAAAAAGTGGACCTGTAAGCTTTGACAGAATTAAGTTCAGGTTATAGGGAGGTAGAGGGTGATGAACTTATGGGAAAATCCTTTGGAAGTCTTTTAGAAATCTAACTGTCACGTAATGAGAGAAAACTGAACTTCCTTTGATTGGAGGGTGAAAGGCCGAAATGCCTGGGAGGTGAACTTTTACTGATGGAGTCACTAGGCCCTGTCATTTAAGATCTAACAGGTAATCCAGTACTGACTGTACTGAAGCTAGGAGAGGCAGGAACCCCGGCTTGATTCTCACAGGAAAATCTCCATTTGGCAAAATAAGATGTTTTGGTAGAGGGTTCCCTAGTGTCCATCACTAGCTGTTGGACTTGAGATGAATAATCCCATTCATCCGTTTTCAGCCAGTCAGCCTCCATGCTGTCAAATATAGAGGATACTAAGTCTGGGTGTAGGAGTTGTCTGTTGTCCTGCAACAGCAGGTCTGGCTGACATGGTAGCTCCAGTGGGGAGAGAGGGGCAATTGAGAGTTCCAGCAGTGTGCTGAATCAATGCTGTCTTGGCCATAAGGGAGCTACTAGAATCACACTTGCCTTGTCCCTCTTGATTTTCAACAGGACCTTGCATATCAGCAGTGTTGGCAGAAAGGCGTACATAAGAGTCACTGCCCACGAGAGGAGGAAGGCAGTGGACAGTGTGATCCCTCGTTGAGCCCGTGGATGGAGCAAAACTGGTCACTTTTCTTGTTCAGGCTGGAAGCAAAGAGGTCTACTTGGGGAATTTGCCATCTCTGGAAAATCATAGCAGTTACCTGAGGGTGACGTGTCCATTCGTGGCAAAGTGAGAAGGACCTGTTGAGCTGGTCTGCCTTGATGTTCCTGTCCTCTGGCAGGTGGGATGCCATGATATGGAAATTGTTCTGAATGGCAAGGTTCCACAGGCATACAGACTCTTGACAGAGGTCCAGTGAGTGAGCTCCACCTTGCTTGTTGATGTAAAACATTGTGGCACTGTTGTCCATCAGAACTTGTACCACTCTGCCTTCCATATGGGGAGGAATACCTGGCAGGCTAGTCTTATCGCCCTGAGCTCAGACATTTATATGGAGGCTATGGTCTGCTTGTGACCAGGTTCAGTGAGTGCTGAGATTGCTGTTGATGAGAGTGTCCCATCTTAGGTCCAATGCATCAGACACTAGGATCACTGAGGGTGCTAGGCCTTCAAAAGGCATGCCGTGCATCACTGATAGTGGGTCGGACCACCAACGTATGGGGATACTATCACCACTCGGTTCAACTTGTGCCTGTTTGGGGAGCAGACCGAAGTCAGCCACGACTGAAGTGGTCTGAGCAGTAGTCATGTGTGCCCCACCATGTACGTGAAAGATGCCATGTGACCCAGTAGCTGAAGACAAGCAAGAGCCTTTGTGAGGGGAGAGGTGCAAATGTCCCTGATGAGGCCCAACGTGGAATCGGGACTTGTGTGGAGTCAAGAACTGCTCCAATGAACTCTATTCACTGGATTGGTTATAACGTCGACTTTTGCTTGTTTATCCACAGGCCCAAATGGTGATAAGTGGGCTTTACAAGATCTAGGCTATGTAGTACCTGAGACTGGGACATGCCCTTGCCTAGCCAGTCGTCCAGGTAAGTGTAAATCTGTACTCCCTGACATCTCAAGTATGAAGCCACCACCACCAGGCATTTTTTAAATACTCTTGGGGCAGATGAGAGGCCAAAGGGCAGTGCTGTAAACAGATACTGGGTATGCCACACCACAAACTTGAGTAACCTTTTGTAGCCAGGGAACGTCGAGATGTGGAAATACACATCCTTTAGGTTGAGGGTAGCATACCAGTCTCCTCGATCTGGTGAGGAGATAAAGGAGGTTAAGAAAACCATGGGGAACTTCAGTATCTTGAGATACTTGTTGAGATACCACAGCTATAAGATAGGTCTGAGACCACCTTTCACTTTGGGAATAAGTAGGGGGAATAAAATCGTTTCCCTCAGAACTTTCTCCATGACTCCTACCCTGAGAAGGATTTGCATCTCCTGAATGAAAAGATGCTCATGAGAGGGGTTCCTGAAGAGGGATGGGGAAAGGAGGTGGTAGGGCAGGATCAAGGAGAACTGCAGATTGTAGTCTCCCAAGATAATACTGAGGACCCAATGGTCTGATGTAATATGCGTCCATGCTGGGAAGAAGGGAAAAAGGTAGTTCAGTAAAGGTCTGGAAAGTAGATCATTGATGGAGACTGGGATCCCGTCCTCAGGCTCACCCTCCAAACTGCTGCTGCTGACCAAGTCGGCTAGGAACAGGAGAAGGTTAAGGCAGGGTGACTGTTTAAAACCTCTGTCCTATCCCTTCTGTAGAAGGACAAGCGAGGGGGTCCCTGGAACCAAGGCTTTTGTTGCAATGGGTGAAACTGTTTCCTCGAGGCCTGTGGAGCATACAGGCCCAGCGAGCGTAGGGTGGCTCTGGAATCTTTTAATCCAAGAAGCCTGGCATTCGTCCCATCTGAGAAAAGTGCACTGCCATCAAACAGAAGATCTTGTGTAGACTGTTGCACTTCTTGGGACAGACCAGAAGATTGTAGCCATGAACATCTGTGCATGCATACAATGGAGGCCATGTATCTTGCTGCTGAATCTGCTGCATCTAGTGCTGCTTGTAGGGCCACTCTGGCCACCACCTTTCCTTCCTCTAAGATGGTGGCGAAGTCCTGGGAATGTTCCTGAGGCAGCATTTCAATTAACATAGCCAGATATTATAGTTATACCACCCCAGCAGGCCCTGCTAGTTGGCAATTCTAAACTGAAGGCTTGCTGTAGAATAATTTTTTTGACCAAACAAGTCCAGCCTCTCTGGGTCTTTATTTTTTGGGGTGGAACTCGGTTGACCCTGCCTATCCCTTTTGTTAGCTGCAACCACCACAAGGGATTCCAGGGTGGGTGAGTGAACAGGTACTCAAATCCCTTAGCTGGGACATAATACTTCATTTCAGCCCCTTTGGATATTGGTGGCAATGAGATGGTGTTTGCCACAGGGCCCTGATCACCTTGTGTACCCCTTTATGCACAGGTAGCGTGACTTGGTTTGGCACTGTGGCTGCCACTACATAAAGAGGGTGTCTGGGGCATCCTGGAATTCCTCCATCTCCAGACCCTCTTGAGGAGCTCTTGATTGGCTCTGAAGTCGTCAAATGGGACTGAGGGTCCTGTAGTGACCACCTTGTCCGGGAATGAAGAGGAAAATGGTAGGACCAGAGAAGGGAGTGGTAAGCTCTCCTCTTCAGCCTGGGCTGACATAGTCACTTGAGGTTTGGAACGTCGGTCCAACGCACATTCCAGGGCTTCCTCCTGGGTCATCGGTACTGCAGAACACTTTGCTAAGGAGCGGTATGAATAGGGACCTGGCGCCATGGGGAAACTCCAAGGATTCCAATATGGCCATTGGACGGGCCATTGACCCTGGGGCCAATCTGATGCTGGAAGTACTGCCCTATCCTTATGGGCCTTTTGATGTTGATGGTGGCTGGGTCTAGGACTAAGCTTCCCTTCTGAAGCTGAGGAGTTGAACTCTTTTCATGGAGACCAAGGCAGGGCTGTCAGTGCCTCAGCCTGACTACCGTGTGGTACCAAGGAGTGGTACCATGGGAGAAAGACCAGTGCCATAAACCTTGGAACTGGGAGTGCCCTGACAAGCGCTGCCTTGGTGGGTAGTGCTGTGCTGGGTATCGGGATGCTGGGGATCGGTGCCACAACTCCTGAGTCTGGTGCTGTGGCACTGAGGACTGGTACCAGGAAGCTGGAGATGGGTGCTATGGAGAACGATTGGTGCCGCTCCAATTGGTGTGAGCGTACTGATGCGAGAGATCGCGAGAATGATCTCGATGACTGGTGCTGTGAGGGTGGGGATCTCTTCCACACTGTCAACTACATTTCTCATGATGCTGAACGGTATCGTGGATCGGGTGAATGGTACAAGCGCTGATGAGGGCCCATCGGGGGCTTTCCCTTGATACCAGAACTTTCCTTTTGTCCGGTGCTGAGGAATGTCTAGGGGTTGGAGGCAATGGCAGGGCCTTTCGGTCCCTTGCTGCTCGAAATGCTTTTGGTGTCAATGGGATATACAGCTGGAGGAGGAGTCAGGGATGGCTCCCTTATTGGGGATGGTGCTTTGGGTGGAGAGCCCAGATCCTGATGTCCACACAGGGGCAGGTGGCCTGACAAGGGTCCTGTGCTTGGAGCCCCATTTTTGGACTTCTTCAGTGCTGGGGGACGGCCTCTCTCTGTACATTGCTTTTTCTGCATCTGCCTTGGAGATGATGATGAAGAGTAGTGCCATGAAGAACTCAATGCTGGAGGAGTGCTCTGCTCTGAGGCTGATGTGAGTGGCATCGAATCGGCATGGGAGAGCTCAGAGGCTGGCCTCGGTGCTGCCTACATTAGCAGAGCTTTCAGCCAAAACTCTCTGTCCTTTTTCATCTTGGCTTGAAGCCCTCGCAAATCTTACAACTGTCCTTCCTATACACTTCCCCCAGACACTTTAAGCAGCTGTCACGGGGGGTGATAAGCGGGAAGGGCTTATTGCGGGTAGTACACGGTTTGAACCCCGGGAATGGGCCATGCCCCGCCACCGAGCAAACATCCTTAACAGGACTATTTACACTAAACTACAAACTATTTACAATTGAATTAAAAGAAAAAACCTAGCTACAAACTAAATAAAACAATACTAAGTGCTTGCAAGAGCAAGTCAGAGGAGAGTTCCAGCAACCGTCATGGGTAGAGAAAATGAATTTAGGAGGTGCAGGACCGGCAGCTTCTTGTATACCATGGCATGAGTGCACGGCTTCAGAGGGTGCCAGAGCTGGCCTTAATGATACTGCTAAGGGAAAAAAATTCTGGTAACTGTGCATGTGGGCATGCACACACCTAGAATTGAAACATGAACAAGCACTCGAAGAATATCATATTGCCTCTTTATAAATCCAAGGTATGCCCACATCTTGAATATTGAATGCAGATGTGGTTGCCCCATCTCAAAAAAGACGCATTGGAATCGGAAAAGATAAAGAAAAGGGTAACAAAATGATTAAGTGTATGGAACAGCTTCTATATGAGGAGAGATTAATATGACAGGTATTTTTCAACTTGGAAAAGAGATGACTAATGGGGGATAGGATAGAAGGCTATAAAATCATGATTAGTTTGGAGAAAGTAAATAAGGAAGTGTTATTTACTCCTCATAATGCAAGAACAAGTGGGTCACCAAATTAAATAAATAGTCAGCAGGTTTAAAATGAACAAAAGGAAGTATTTCTTCATACAACACAGTGTCAACCTGTGGAACTCTTTGCCAGAGAATGTTGTGAAGGGCAAGACTATAAAAGGGTTAAAAAATAACTAGATAAATTCATGGAGGATAAGTCCTTCAATAACTATTACCCATGATGGGCAGAGAGGCAAAACCATGAAGTGTCCATAGCCTCTGTTTGCCAGAAGCTGGGAATGGATGACAGGGGATGGATCACTTGATGATTATCTGTTCTGTTCATTCCCTCTAAAGCACCTGGCATTGGCCACTATCAGTATAAAGGATACTGGGCTAGATGGACCATTGCACTGACCCAGCATGTCTGTTCTTATGTTCCGACACAACAAAGCCTGCATCTTGGCAGAGGGGTAGACTAGATGACTCTTGTGGTCCCTTCTAATTCTATGGTTCTATTATTTGGAGAATTAGCTTTTTACAGCTACAACCAACAGAGTGTGTTGATACCCCTACCAATAGGAAGCAGTTTCTGAGATTACAGAACCCTGCAAATTTGTGGAGCTTCCAGAGCTAACTGCAACAGAGGCAAATGTGGGCTGGATAGGGCCTTTGACAATTATTAATAAAGTAATTCTGCTGCCTCGGTGGCTACTAAGTAGTGGTAATGGAGGAGGGCAGAAAAAGAAGGCTCAGAAAAAAACTTTTTGCAGCACTAACACCTCTTGACAATTGTTAGCGTGGCATAGGCATCAGAAATGGTTGCTCACCGAACCTCCTGGCTGGAAGAACTTTAACAGAATCATGAACCCTCCCTCCCCAACCAGCAAACTTGTGTACCAGATAGTTCTTAATCCTGGTCTTTTGTAGCTGTGCGCTTCCTATTCATTCTCCCTGTCCCTTCTTTGTAGCTATCTTGTTTTTATCTCCTAATCTGATAAAGAAATTACTATACTGAATAAAGGGAGAGGAATTGGAAGAACTGAGAACTAGACTTCATGCTTTCAGCAGAGAAGGCAAAAAAATAAATACATGAGAGGTAGGGGGGTGAAGGGTTGCACCATCAAAGGGGAGATCCTGGATGGACGACTGAACCTCAGACAAGAGGCCAGATGACTGGAACCATGATTGGAACCTCATTGACACTGCAGATGCCACAGTTCTGGCTGCCCAATCAACTGAGTCTGAGGCTGCCTGAAGGGAGGCCCTGGCTACCGCCTTCCCTTTCTCCATGATAACCTGGAATTCCTGTTTGGAGCTCTGAGGCAGGGAGCCTGAAAATTTTCCCAACAACTGCTAGATGTTAAATTCATATCTACCTAACAGTGCTTGTTGGTTAGATACGTGTAATTGCAGGCTTGCTGTGGAATAAACCTTCATCTTAAAAGATCCAGCTTTTTAGCCTCCTTGTTTTTTTGGGTGGAACTTGCTTGCCTCTGTCTGTCACCACCAATGATCCCAGAGATCAGTGGGTTTAGAGGTATTCAAACCTTTTCACTAGTACATAGTATTTGTTTTCTGCCTGCTTAGATGTAGGAGGCAGGGAAGCTGGGGTCTGCCACAGGGCCTTTGCCCATTTTACCATTCCCTCATAAACCAGGAAGGCCACCCGGGATGGGGCTGCTGCTGCCAGGATGCCAAACAGGTCATCTACAGTTTCTTTTAGTTCCTCCAGCTTGATACTCAGATTCGACATCATTCGCTTGAGAAGCTCCTGGTGAGCCCTGAAGTTGTCGAGTGGGAATGCGGTGGAGGGTCCTGCTCACCCAATGGAGCTATAGGAGGTGGATGAGGCTGATAGAGGCTGAAGATTGGGGTCATCCTCCCTACCTGGGGTAGCACCCTTGGGGTCTGCTGCAGGGACCACCTCCTGGTCTGACTCTTCGTCCATGTCCAGTGCTGGGTGAATGGCCACCAATGACCATGGCACCGAGACTCTGGAAAGTGATTGTCTTTGTGAACCTGCAGCCAGAGGGAAACCCCATGAGTTCCAATACTTCCACAGCATGGGCCATTGTCCTTGTTGCAATATCCCCACGGGGAGTGCCATGGGGAAGCCTGCAGCCGCAAACTGCCCCTTTGACAGAGTCACCTCCTCTTCTTTGGAGTCCGAGCCGCTCCTTGGAGACCATGGAGGTGTTGAAGCTGCTTGTCCTTCTCAACCCCACTGGGAGTGTGGGCACTCCAGTGCCTAGTAGTGGTGTCAGGAGTCTGGGTGACTTGAGTCCTGCAACCGACTCTTGTCCTTAGGCTTCCTATATGGGCTCGGTGACCAGGCTGGGATTCCAGAGATCCATTCCTTTGAAGACAGGAGCGGAGGATCCGTAGACCAATGGTGGGAGCTCAACCAGCTGCAGCTCTGTGGATTGGTGTTGTGGGTCTGGTGACCTCTGGTGAATCGGAGACCGGCACCTTGGCGTGGGGAATGCTGCAGACGCCTCGTGGGGTTTCCCCTGGAGGACCCCGCGGTCAATGATGGTGCTTGTTCCAAGTGTGGGAGCTGCCCTTCCTGAAGTGTTGGGGGCACAGGGATTGCCAAGATGTCTTTCACTGCCTCAGACGTCTCTGATGTAGTGGGCACCATGAGGTGCCAAGGGCCCATGCTGTTCCCTGGAGTCGGTGTCGTGTGGTGGCAAATGGTGAGAAGACCCTGAGGATCTATGGGGACAGGCAGCCTGGTGCAGGTCTCACCTGGTCCCGCATGCCCTTTTTATTCTTCTTCAGTGCTGGAAAGTGCCTCTGTTCAGTATGTGCCTTCTTTGGCAGAGAGGATGGTGATTGGTGCCAGGAAGATGATGGCGCCAGAGGGCGCTCTGCACTGAAGCCAATGTACTCGGTGCTGAGTCCAAACGGTCCAGTTCCAAGTGCCGACTCCATTAAAAGTGCTCATAATCTAATGTCTCAATCCTTCCTGGTACAGGGCCAGAAGCTTTTGCAAAATCTGCACTTCTCCCGCACATGAGCCTCTCCCAAGCACTTCAAATAGCTCTGGTGCAGGTCATTAAGCAGCATAGGCTTCTTTAAATGAAGCACAGGGTTTAAAACCTGGAGACCAGGGCATGCCCTGTCTCTGGGAGAACTCTAACGTAAAACTATCTAGACTGTAACACTGAAAAACTAGCAAACTAAACTATATACACTTGGAATGACATAAATCACTAGGTTGGAAGAGCTAGCTACAGCAAGAAAACGTTCCAGCACCATCACAGGTGGTAAAAAGGAACTGAGAAGGAGGGAGGCTGGCAGTGCCTGTATAGTGGTGCATACATGCCCTGGTGCACAGGGTGCTAGAGCTGGCCCTACGGATACCACTAGGGGAAAAATTTACAGCACCGGTGCATGTGGCACACACACACCCCCAAATGGGAATGGACATGAGCAAGCACTCAAAGAAGGAAAACATTACTTGGGAGCACAATCAATTTTCAGATGCTTTGGTTGCATTTTTAGATGCTCAAAGCTTTCTAGGTCTGATTTTCAGCAATTTACCAAATGCCCATATCCCCAGTTTGCACATATCTGGCTACATACCCCTTGTATGGCTCATGCAAATGTGCAAGTGAAGATATTTACAAATGCCCATTTAACATAAGTCAAGCTCTCTACTGAATATTCAGAAAGTATAAATAACCTAATAACACCAGTTATTGTCAGTTTTGTGGCAACCTCAACTAGAGCTCTCCCATAACATCTCAGCAATTTTGTTCAGCTGCCTGAACTCCTCCACTTCCATCAGAACCTTTATCCTACATCACAGTGTGCCCATTAAAACAGCTCTACTCTGTATCATAGAATCTGAGTAGACGGCCTAGCTCTTTCTCTTTCCTCCATTAGTAACCCTATTGTGGCTGCTGAAGCTCTCTTGATGTGTTTGATCCCAGTATTTGTGGCCCTTCCATTTCCTCTTTTGAAATACCAGAACCTTTTTACATCCTTAAAACATCCACACAGCTACCACAACACCTACTTCTTCTTGTCTGAAACATGCATAATACAGTAAACCAAACTCAGCTGTCCTTCTGAAAGTATCCCCCAACTTCACCCCATCACCCACCCAGTTGCCACTGCCCTCCCATAGTCCTCTACACACTGATAAGCTAACACATCCCAGAAAAATATAGGAGTGAAAGGATTAATATGGTATACACCCTTCCAAATTGCAAGGAAGACTCAATGTAAAGGGCAGTCAAATCCATGATATAAATACAGGACACTACTGACTATTACATAAGCTGTAGCAAATCAAGTAAGTATCAAATCATATGGATGTACAAAAAATGTGAACTGAACTCATTTGAGAACAAATTTTATCTCCCATACCTGTGCATAGAA
Source organism: Mesoclemmys tuberculata (assembly GCA_007922155.1). Lineage (NCBI taxonomy): Eukaryota > Metazoa > Chordata > Testudines > Chelidae > Mesoclemmys > Mesoclemmys tuberculata. The sequence goes on along the minus strand of ML675624.1, from coordinate 49,442,370 downwards.
TATACTAAATTATGAAAAAAGCATTCTTTCTTCCCCACAATTTGAATCAAAATCTTTAGATTACATATGCTGCTTTAGTTCTAGAAATAATACATAAAATGACATAGTGTAATGTTGTTAGCATTTATTAGTGTAACCTTTGAAATTATTATTTTTCAATAAGGTATTATAGTAGTTTTCAAAGTTTGTATTTGTTATGCTTACTTACCATACTGACAGGCTTTTAGTGGAAACCAAAACAGAATAACTGAGTGGAAGAGGCCATTTAAACAATGAACCCAGAAAACCTAAGGGAAAACAAAAATCCATGAGAACCATTTGCGATAAACTAGCTCTGTGAACCATGACCCTTCTCTTTATCTTTGAGTTAGATTCACAAAAGATGTTTTTGTCAGGCCACCACTACGAAGTGATATAACTGACAGGCACTTTCTACCTCTTAGCCCTTCATGGGTCATGTGTTTATTTTTGTTTAAAAAAAGGTGCTTACTGTCACTTTTAAATTTCACAGTTATCTGTAACATTTTAAAATATATACAAAACATAATATTTTGATTATGAAAAATACACAGTAAAATAGACAACTACAAGCATTACTAGATTTCTTGGATAATGTACTAAAAATTACTTTGGCATTTGAGTTTCATTTTACCTTTCTCACATGATACAAAATTTGAATAGGACAGTTAAGCTCAAAATTTCTATTCAACTAGTCTACATATTTCAGATACAAAATAAAATGCAAATTGAAATTAAAAAGCATCTTCCTTGGATTTCTTTTTACTGTATTTTAATTCAGAATAAAACTTCTATAATGCTTTCTTATTTGACATGAGACAAGTTATTAAACTTGTTTGTGCTAAATGGTCCTAAGTTTACTACCAAATTTATTATCATTTGTGAAAGACAAATACTGTTCAAAAGAACTGTTATATTAAGTATAAGCATAAATATACTATTAGTGCTTTCTATAGTATATTGTATATAGGTATGAAACACTTGACTGAGCTACAGAGAAAAATGGATTTTGAACTCTTGTATCATTCAAGACACCAATCATGTTTTGTGATTAGCAATGCTTTTTACAAACATTACATTTATTGTATAAAACTGACATGTATTAATAGTTTTAAGTTGTTCAAACAATATAAATTAAGTTGCCTGCCTCACAAAATTTTCCACTATGTCTCAAAGTTCTTTGTTAGCTTACCCAACTACATTGGGTTGTATGATCCAATTTATGCTCCAATACTTAGCACATTTGAACTTGTGTTACTCATTAACCTTTGTCTCTCCTTCTTGCTATGTCATTACCACAAGTTTTTATTTGACAGAAAGCACAGGTGGGTGCAAGAAAAATTAGTTCTACTTTTCCATTTTCCTGACCAATACTTATTGTCAGATGCTAATCCTTTAACCTCTGTCATGACCTCCTACCCCCTGACCCTTTTTACCATAATAAAACTATGCATCACCCTTCAGTGCAACAATGATTCCAATTCTTTCATACTCAGAACCCACACCAACTGTTCTGCTTATAGTTAGGTATTTTGTAGACATTTGCTCAACAACATTTCAAAGACTTGAAAGGGATATAGCCACCCAATTTTCACTAAAGTCAGTGAGAGCTACACATTTAACTCCTGGACAACTGAACACTGAAGGATTAAATAAGAAAATTACAAATTTTGATTTTTTTTTCCCGTGAAACACTTCGTAGATGGATATAACTGACCTAATTTAAATGCCTTTTTGGATTTTTTGGATTAACTAACTCAAAATTTAGAAAGCATTAGTTACAATTTCAAAAATGAATTTCAGTTTGCCTTTCTTTTATTTGTATTTTTCTACTTGTGTAATCTGCAAGGAATTGTATTTTTTCTAAAATCAAGATCAACTTTCAGTTTCAAATTTGCCATTTAAAAAATTAGTGTTTGAAATACACATAACATGCATTTTTCACCAATATTATCCTTAGATCTCTTTTAACCTAACTCCAATCACACAATTTAAATTAATTGTTAAAACAGAAGTAGTATGGTATTTTTACAGCTCAAAATTCATGAAGAATGGGGTAAGGCTCCTCTGCCTACCAATTTAACGACAGCTCTTATTGTCCTTTGCTCTACCTCTCCACATGGGTCAGTAATCCATTTCCACACAACAGTTCAAGTACATAAGATTTGAGGACCAGAAGGACAAATCACTTCTGCCTGAAGGAGACAGCTTTATTACCAGCGGACAAAAACACAGTTCTTTTAAATAATGCTTGCCAATATATAAAAAATGGGATAAATATGATTTGTACTTTTCACTGAAGACTGATGGGAATATTAAAAAACAATCCTCCATTTTTAACTTCATGAGAATATACGGTACAGGAATAAAATGGATAACCACACTATATTACATTTAAGTTTGTTCTAATTTCAATTCAATTGTCTTCTACCTTTGTGTTAAAGTCCAGTGCATTTTGAGAAGTCTTGTATAATTCTGGATATTTCAGCATATTTTCCTTTCGGCAAGATCTCTCAAATATTCCAAGAGTCAGTGGTGGCATAGCTGTAAACATCTAATATATAAATTAAAAAAATATATGATAGAGCTTGAAAACCATAGACTTCAATAAAAATTGTCAAACAAAATAGGAATTAAATGCATTAAAAAACCCAAAACCTTACCACGTTGTAAAGACCTATACACCATCGTTCAAAAAGAATTTGTCCAGAAAACCCATTAACAAAAGCAAACCAGATCTGAAAAGGAACAGAGATATGTGGTTTAGTTCTCCTACAAAGTGTTTTAAAATACATTTTAGCTCTGTTTTAGTAAAAGTATGTTTTTAGGAAGTTTGCTCAATAAGTCTGAAAATTTTAATGTTTTTCAACCTTGAAAATTATTGATACATCTCAATAACTATTTTGTTCACAGTGGTACGGTGGGTAATGACTAGGCACATGTTAGCAATTCTGTTTCTTTGACTAAATCTGAACCTGCTTCTAAAAGAAAGCCAGTTTCAGAAACATTGATGTGCCTCACACAGAATGAGACTGATTTATATAACTGTACTTATATTTCCATCTTAATGAAATTATAATTTGCTAGTTTTAATACAGAAATTCAAATTCACTTCAAAGAATATCTACAGCTAAAATGTAACTTTCTTATGAACAACAGTAAATAGCATAACATATTGAAATATTTTAGTGCAATTTATTGCCATGATTCTCTTACCAATCCCACTCCCATCCAAATGAGGGTTAAGGTGAGCTATAAAGGAGCAGGGGGTTGGGGGAGGCTTTCTGATGTGCCAATCACAGAAGCCCTGAACTTCTTTTTCCATTCCTTTAACGAATGTTTCCTTTAAATTCTTTATCAATCTATTTATCTGTTCACTGTATCCCCTCCCTACAGAGTACCTGCACTGGACTCCATATCAACATAATGAGTTGTGACATCATAGACTAACTCCTGTTCCATGTTCGCCCCCCAACTAAGCCCCCTTCCCCTCCCCAAACCTGCTGTGTGGAAGGGGAAAACCGCCTCACTTCACATAGACCAATCAAACGGTAAGGAAAAAATTCCTTCCCAGTCCACTGAGAAAGGCATGATTACAGCAGTGCCCACAGTAGATCCTGACCAAACTTGGTATTTAGCCACTTCCATGTGTGGAAGGGTGGGTACTGCTCTGTCTGGTTCATGTAAAAGAAGGCTTCTCCTGTCCCGCGTATACTGATATAACCCTCCACTCTCTTCTGGTCACCTGGGGGATGAGTCAGTGTCCCCATGCTGACCTGCTCTGCAGCTGTTGCAAAATCACTCCAGGTCTCTCTATTCCTTAAAGAGGTACACACTTTCATCCAGTGAGCCAGATGATGATGCCTCCTCCCCCCAGCCCCAGCTTAATGTGTGGAGTGGTCATTGTTGCCATTTAATATAAATATACACAAAAAACCTACATTAAAAGAATGATATTTGGGTTGAAAAACCAAGCATTTGAAAGTCAGGAAATGCCAGAATTTAGGATGACATGCAACTTTAATTCTGTCTCCTTGTGTATTTGCATTATGACACAGTCTTTAACTACATAATTACTTATTACTTTTTTTCCCCATCGGATCCCTATCTCATTCAGTGCACAGGAAAACAGTTATTTTCAAAAGTTCTCACCAAATCTGAATGGAATTTCACTAGGCAAGGAACAGGTAGTTCTCTGGCCTCAAGGATTTCCCCTTCAAAGGCCTCCTGAAAACCATGAAGGTGTTCCAGTCCAAAAAAGTTGGAATGGAAAGCATTAGGCAGACAAAAATATATTAGTAGCTACCAGCTCACCTGGAGTCACACATACAAAATTATGTTAAGATTGCAAAATCAAGTACTGAAAAATGATGGGAAGTGTTAGAATTAAAGTTGCCTGTGCAAATGTAATTTTGTTGTCTTACTGGTAGACATTGTACTCTCAGTTAAGGAAAGCATTTGTATTCAGGAAAGGACTTAAGAATGTACTTAAGTCCCATCAAAGTCAGCAAATAGGGACAGACTTCAGCTTTCCTGAATCAGGGAGTTATATAGTTTTTGTTTGAATCACATAGGAAGTCTGTGGCTGAGCCAAGAATGGAACTGAGCTCTCCTGGTCCTGTTCCAGTACCTTAAACAACACACAAAATCATTTCTCTTCCTACAACCTTCTGTGCCATTCACTATGCATCCTCTGTATGGAATAAGGCAGGGTTTCTGAAGAACAAACAGTATGTGATCATGTAAAGACCATATCATAATGCATATGCCACACGTGTTATTTCTTAGATTTTTAAACTAAACCAAAAAAACCTACAATAACTACACATGCTCCACAACCTTAACTCTGCCCTCTTTCACCTTTTTACACATCTCCTTTTACCAGATTATTTTCCCCCCAACAATCATAGCTTTGTATTTTGATATAGTTGTGTTGAGAGGAATTAATTTGGTCAAGGGGTGTGTACAAAAGAGCAGTTAAATAGGGTGAATGATGGTTCACATCTCTAGAGGAGCAGAATTAAGAATGTCATGCCTGGTCTGTGGTGTATGATAGCTGTGGCAGTGGTAAGGGAAGTGATTTGTGAGGGGAAGAATAGAGTATATACTGTAAAGTGATTTACCATTTCATTTCTTTGCTTTTGTGGATTTATGTCATGGCATGCTCTCTGTGCAGCAACCCTAGCTGCTTACAAATGAGGTTTTTATGTGTTAATTTCCTAGGGTTATTTTAAGATTAATGGGAATAGGGATTTGGGCAAAGTGAAGGTAGTAGTACAACCACTAATGGAGAATATTTATCAGCAGGCCGCAATGCATGAACTTTTGTGTATCAGCAGCTACAAGTGAACCCTTGTCTGTTGTAGGATACAATCTGATAGAAAAGTGCATCTCCTGAGGAAGAAGATATTATCTATGCTCAACAGCTTCCCTCCATCAACTAAAATTATGTGTACATAGTCCCAATCAACAAGCAGGGTTGAATTTATAGCACATAAACATTCAGTAATAGTATCATTATAGGTAAAAATGACTTTAAACCCATTTTTTAAGACTGTGCGTGTTGCATCAATTTTAATCAAGATTTGCTTGTCCAGTAAGGCATTGTTTTTAAAGAGATACCAGTTAACAATGAAAAGTAGAACTGCCAATGAAAAACTTTAGCCAGAACCTGATTTCGAAGATTTACTATTAAAAAATTATGACGACACACCAAACGCTACACAGAGAATTCAAAGGGCAATAAAAACTAACCCTATGTAAAATTTCACATCAATTGCCTCCTAATCTCTAGAGAAAAAACAGGAATTTAGGCCCTATTTTAAGTAAATTTTATAACACAATTCCAACTATGAAGTTGTTACCAGGTCCCTCTATAATGTATCCTATATTATAGGTACTTTTATTTCTTAAACAGGAGAAATCCCTTTTCAACTTTCAAATTAATACTGTTGTATCCTTGTAAACTAAAGTCTCACTCCAAAATTTTTAAGGTCAATTTAAACCCATAAAACCCCGAATTTTCATTTAGGTTTAGAATAGAAGTATTAAGAGATTTTTAAAAGGACACTATCATCGTGTTTAGACCTGAGAATCTGTCATCTTTCAAGACAGGTAAATACCATGCTATCCTTGAAGAAAAACCTTCAAAGAAATAATAAATTGGGCCAGATCATGGTCAAACCTCCATGTGCAGTGCAGATACATCAGAAGTTCTGTGGCACTACAAAATTCCAAAGCTTGGGTTGCATCCATGGATATAGATTGGGTAAAGGACCCTTTTGAGGTGGCTACCCAATCCTGCCTTCTCCAGGGTAGGGAGAAAAATCACAAATTCCATGATATACAGTGTCTGAGGAGACAGTGTGTTTGTGAAGTGTGAGTAGAAAGGGTACGATCCTTTCAATCTGTAAGATAACTGAAGAGACTCATTTGGACTCACAGTTAAGAATGAATTTCCCAACAGGTCAAAAAAGAGCCACTAGCCAGAGAGATGATAGGGCCATCAGTACTAAGTTCACCCTCATGTCAGATTGGGAGAAAGGGCACAAATTCTGCACTGAAACACGTAGAGCCACATTCCCTCCCCTCCACCCCCAACACACTCTCCATCTCTCTCCATCCACGCCCCTACCACAGGGGTTAATGCTGCATTAGAAGGGGAATAAGGACCCCTGGAGAGCTGTTTTGGGGATGGGGATGGGATAGTTTAATTTGAGCAATTGATTTTGGATTATCGGCAG
>ML675624.1:49378777-49435209 GCA_007922155.1 Mesoclemmys tuberculata | reverse complement strand
GTATATACATGCATAACTTTAATCACGTTAGTAGAACTACTAAAGTTAATGGGAGTATTCACAGGCTTTAAGTTAGGCACATGCTGAAGTACCCACAGAATCAGGGCCCTAAACTGGAGTAAATTATTACAGACCACTTATGGATTCCTATCAATAGGAGTTTAAGTGCTAATAAACCTTAACTGACATGCTTTAAGATCAGATTCAGAAAAGCACTTAAGTACATGCTAAGGTTTAAGCATGAGTAATTCTATCCAAGTTCAGCACATAAGTAAGTGGTTTGCTGAATTGAAGCCAATATCCTGCACAAATGCCTACTATGAAACTTCATATTTAGGTTAAGTTAAAATTACTATTCTATAACTATTTGGATTACTGAATAGTAACAAATACAAAGGCAGTTTTTCTTAGGTTATCTGTAAAACCCACAGCAATCGAAAAAAACTTATTTTAAAGAACTTTCAGACCTGCTTCTTATAGAATTGTTTTTTAAGTTCCAAGACACAGACGACACAAAAGCTTCACATTTACTCCATATTGAACAGCAGCTTACAAATAGTCATTGAGCTCTCTGCTCTCACGCCTCATCAGTACAAAAAATTGAAAAGAGAGATTCAAGACTGGCAGTTGTCCTTGCTAGGGATATTCAGTGATGTATTTTCTGTCTACTCATTCACAGTATTTGACATGAGCCATTAACATCTACAAAAGTTGTTTTAGTTGGCAAAAGTTGCATATATGGGAATTAAGCTAAAGGTCATCTTGCCTTACATAAAATTTAATTATGTATTTTTTAAAATTACATTGCATTATAATTAAAAATAAGTATATAAAGTATATTTCAAAATTAGTGTTGAATATTAAACAAATCATATACGTTTTGTTTAACATTAACAGTTAGGTATTAACAATGCATTTTCACATTAAGACTTCAGACCTGTACAATTCTAGTACAAATCAGCAACTAATTTTTTCTGGAGTAAGAAATATGGTACATAGAATTAATATACCAATTAGTTTAAATTTTTCAATTTTTTCTGCATCAAGATAGGCACCTAAATATATGGTCTTATTTTGATGCTGAGCATCCAGAATTCCCAAAGTGCTTTACTCTGCAACTGTAACATTTTAAACATTTTAAATATGGAAATATTTATAAAAAAGATTGTATTTAATATTTTCATTACAATTTTTCTTTCTGATCCTCCTCCTTTTCTCAAAACCCCTGAATTTTTCACTCTGTTAATTTTTGTTATATTTTGTTCTAAGTAGAATACAATTCCAATTAAGTTTAAGGAAATGTTATAAAGTAGAATTATAAAGTTAAAAATCCCCCAACAGTTGCACTATTTGTGACAAGTTCCTTCAAACAGATAAAAGTTTTTTTTTTTTTTATTTTAAACAGAAATTAAGGCCAATTTTAAACACAGAGGGCCAAATATTAGGCATCTAACTTAAGTGGTCTGATTTCAGCAGGTGACAACCATCTGCAGTTCTTACTAAATCAGGATTTTTTTTAAATGTAATAATACTCAACTCTTTATTAAAATAGTATTGTTTGTATCTTACGGATGTAAAAGAAAAAAACAAATTGGCTGTATTTTGAAATGGATAAGCTTATTTTTCCTAATTTTGAATCCACATAAACATTGTGAATTCAGAAGTTTAAATCAAATATAAACATCAGTGGATCTGTATTTTGTTTAAGAGAAAAATGTAATGAAGGGCAGAAAGAGAATGAAAAACAAAGAAAGGCTGTGAAAAGAGAAGGATGGGGAGAGAGAGAAATTCTAATAAAAACATTCTCTATACAATAATCCATAGAAAAATGATGTTAAAAGAATGCTAGGGTTGTATAACTAAGCACTGGAAAGTCATGAAATGCCAAATTTAAAGTTGCTCAAGGAAGTGTAAATATCCCTAACAATACGTGTGTATGTCATTAGAGTTCAACAGGAAACATTTTTCCCATCCTGAGAAAAATTTTGAGATTTTGGAAATTTTCCTGTTCTCTGTTGTGATGAAACTGAGAGCTTTTGGAATTTTTCATGAAAAAAGAGAGAACGAGAAAGGATATGTCTACACTTCAAACTGGGGGTGTATTTCCAGCTTGAGCAGACATACCCACACTAATTCGGCATGAATTAGAATGCTAAAAATAGAAATGCTGCATGGCAACATGAATCGCAGTGGTGGGAAGGACTAGCAACCCCGAGTATATATGTAGCATCTTGGATGGGTATGTACTTCGCGTAGTTAGTGTCTCTGATATCACAGCTACATTCTATTTTTAGTGCACTAGCTCAATCACAGCAAGTGTGGGTATATCTCCTCAAGATGGAATTTATATCTTCAGTTCGAAGTGTAAACATACCCAGAAAGAGAGACAGACCCAAGAAATGCCAACTGCTTGACAGACAGGATAGTCTTTTGGGGTCCAGGCGAGCTAGGTTCAAATCCTGACTCTGCCTGATTTGGAGCAGAGACTTGAACTCAGGTCCTCCACATCCAAGGTGAGTACCCTAATCACTTAGCTTTTCTGGGGTAAGTCTTATTTGTTCATTTTGATCAGAAATGCTACCCTAGATGTAAGAAATTTTCCCAACAAAAGTCAAAATCAACCTTTCCTGCTAAAAGCTTTGTTTTTGATGAATTGGATATTTTCAAAAAATTTCCAACCAACAATAGTTATGATACAGTCTAACTACATCATCATGTACTATTTTTTCACAGGACTGCTGTCGCATTCAGGTACCAATTCAGAAAAGGGACCAGAAATAGACAAGGGTCCTGTAAAAAAACATAATATGTGATTATGTAATTAAGCATGCACATAAAGTTAAGCATATGCTTCTGTGCTGTTCTCAACAGAGATGGACCCAAGCACATGTTTAAGTGGTTGCCTGAATTGGGGCTCAGATTGTAATTTGGATGTAGAGTCAGGCCCTGATTCAACAAAGTGCTTAAACTCCTTGCTTTATTGGTGACAATATGAACAGTTTTAAACCTCAGATAGGAAATAATAATTTGCTATACAGAGATAATTTTAATAGGAACAATGTAATAGTAATACCCAAATATAAATGAAAAAGTTTTTGCACTGAAAATATATTTTTTCCACAACAAAATCAAATGGAATCCAGTTTAAAACAAAGTAAGACATTCATTATTAATAAATATTTACTTAATGAGTGCTCATTTTGAAATGATTTTTAAAGTCGCTTAGAAAATCATGCAGTATCTTTGAAAACTTAAGAGATATTTTAAAAATAAAGAGTTTGAAAGGCTAATTGATATATTGTACCAGTACCTCAATAATATAAAGGACTATATTCTTGTAGAAACAGTACAAGATGCATTTAGCTATTCTGCTATAGTTCCAAGCTCCGTGAACCAACAACAAGTTCGTCAGATATCTGAACTGCAAACAATAAAAAAAATATGTTTAGAAACATGCACATTAATCAGTGTTATGTGATATAAACGTATTCTGTTTTAATATGTTTGACAGCATAATGATTTACCTGTGCTATGGAGTAATCTGAAGAATTAGCTGCCTGTAGCCCTTCATTTCCACTAATACCAACGCCAACATGTGCTGTTTGTATCATACTAACATCATTTGCTCCATCACCAATTGCCAATGTTACTACTTTAACCTGTTTCTTCACCATTTCTACTACTTCAGATTTCTGAAGAGGAGACACCCTTTGAAAAAAAGAACAAATCCTGGCATGGAAATTCTGAATGCATGAATTACATTTTTTGATCTGCTAAAAGGCAATACAATATGTTAAATACAGCATCTGTCAGTGAAATACTCTTTTTACTTCCCTCAAAGACAGGTTCTTAGATCACATTTCAAGCTTCATGTGAGGCCAGGATTTTTCAACAAGGTGAGAATAGGATTGGATTTCCCATATATATATGCCAAACATCACTAAAATACCTATAATGACATGCAGAAATCTTCATTAATATAGGATTAAGGTATATAGTTAAAATATTAAAAAGTCAGAAAATGTAAAAGGGAAAGTCCCAACAGCAATGATATCCATTTTTATATTTTAGATATTTTTTATTTATATATTTTAATATGTTTATTTTACAAATAGTAATATAATAAAATAACACATTTAAATACAAAAACAGGAATAGACAAATACTAAAAGTGGACAACATTGATGAGTTAATAGATGTTGGAATCTTCAAATTACAAAAAGTCAGGGTCTGATCTGGAAATAGTCTTAAAAGCAGAAAGAAAATTTGGTACTTGATGAAATAGAGATGGGCTTCCCTCCAATAAAAACCTAGGACTGAGCTGCCTTCAGTGTGCCACCTATAGTCTTAGCCACCATACAACTTCCTGCCAGGAAAGCTTTAAATTCCTCTCCTGCCTTCTCTCTGGTAGCTTTTCAGTAAATTTGGATAACGCATCCCAGTTTACAAAGTCCTTTTTAACTATCAGCACTTGCTGATTCATTATATGCATCTGGAGAGAGGAGGTAAAATAATTATTTTTTCCCAAGTAAGCCAAGTCTCCTGGTCTCTTTTTCTTTGGAACTTATTTAAATCTCTCTTGATGCAATCTTTCCTTAGTGGCTGTCACTACTAAAGAGTTTGGGGCAAGAGAGGAATTAATACACTCAGAGCCTTGCACAGGAAAAAGACAGAATCTATCTGTGTGCTTAGCTGTAGAGGCTAGAGAGGCTGGCATATGCCACAAGGTTTTTGCCAGTTCTAGAACAGCCACATTAATAAGGAGGGGTAAAAGCCTGGACAATGTCTAAAAACTTGTGTTTTGTTGCACAAGCTCAGCTTGTATCCCCAAAGATGCAGCCATTCTTCTCAGAAGCTCCCGATGAGACTTAAAATTAAGTGTCTGGGATCATTGAGACATTGGGCGAGGAAGAATACAGGTTAACAAGAGCAGATGTATCATCTTGCAATAAAATTGGTTCCTTGGGCAATGGTTCCTCCCTGCAGCATGGGCTGCTCTTGGGGAACAGTATCTTTTCGTACTTCCAACACAGATGGTCACCACGTGCTCTGGCGTCCTTCTCTTAGTCTGGGGTGGTGATCATGCCCTTGGGGAATAGGAGATACACTAGGGATTCTACAGTGGCCATTGAAGGAAAGTGTAAGGCATAGGGAGTCACTAAGAATTGGGCCACTGTGATTGATCCCTGTTGTACGACCAGTCCCACTTTTGGGACCGATGTTCCCCTTCTGGAGGCAATCTTGAAAATTTGCTAGACCATTTGCTAGTGTCTAGGAGGGAATGGTAAACAACTTGAAGATTGAACCAAACTATGAGGGTCACTGGAGTGGTCACTGGGCATTGGTGGTGCAACACCTGTTGGGGCTACTAGGCAACCCAATAGATCTTTAGCCCATTGTGAAATGGTTAACATCAGTACCAAGGCACATATGGTATTTGGTGCCATAAAGTTTTCACGAGACATTGATGGCACAGCATCCTGAGATAGTTCTAGGAAAGACCTTGTTGTTGGTAAGGTGGTAGAAATTGGCATTACTACTCAAACCAATTATTGTCCCAGTAACAACACATGCTGATGTAGAGCCCAAGACTGAATGGTAACTGAAGACTGTTCTGGTGCCAACACAGTGTGCATCTATGGCAAAGATGGTACTGGAGAAGTAGCTGAGTCCTTATTAAACTTCTTAGCTGATACGGGCATCAGTACCACTAAATATCTCTGCACCAGAGCTGAGGAGACTGAAGACCCCCATACTGAAGGAGGTACCAACAAAGCAATGGACTCTCGAACCACTGGAGAGGCTGGAACAGAGAGGCAGAGCAAAGCTTTTCTTAACTCATAAGCTCATGGAGTTGTCAGTATCAGAAATGTTGCAGCTGAAACAGTGTCCACTGGTACTGGATTCAATGAATAGTCTGCAGACTGTACTAGAGTCAAGGGTATTGTATGAACATCCTCCTACTGCAGTATTGGGGAGACGTGGGCTGATGGTCCAGCTCTACCCTCAGTACCTGCTAAATCCTGAAGGTGTTCTGGGTCCTTTTTCAAAGAAGACGTTTTCTTCAACTTCAAGTCACCTCGGTTTGTCTTGTGTGTCATTTTCCGGAGAGACCATGGAGAAGAACATTGATCTCTCTTTCTCCAAGGAAAGAGTCAGAGTTCAGGGGTCTGCCTGAGACACCGTAGTTACATGTGCAGTCTGTGCACAGGAGGCAGGATGATTGCCAGAGGGGCCCAGAGCCGAAGGAAGTCTCATCACCTGCTTCATGAGGTAGTGTTTAAGATGCAGGTCTCCTGAAATCTGCATTCTTTTTCTGAATGAGGCAGCAGAAACTGCACCTCTCCTTAATGCACCCTTCATCATGGTACAAAAGGCATCAGGCATGGGGGTCACTATCTGGAAGAGACACCTTGTACAACAGGCAGTGCTTAAAACCTGTCAAGTGCCACATACCAATGATGTCTAGTACTGAAAACTAACTACAATATTCAGATACACTTTAGAATATATTATAACATAAAAAACTTAACAGGTACTAACTGTCATTTACAGTTAAGGAGAAAACTACATTAGCTATCTAAACAGAAGAAAATCTGTGAGGTAAAAACCACATGGGGGAGCTCTGACAGGCCATGGGAGGTGAGAAGAAACTGAGGAGGGGTGGGGTTTGGGAGGAGCCACAAGAAAATATAGGCCACTGCAAAAGGTACTGTTTCCGAAAACTTTCTGGCTCCAGTGTACAGAGCATATGCACATCTGAGTGGAATACGTATGTGAGATCACTCAGAAAAGAACCTTTTTTTTTTCTTCTTTAGAGTGCCTCCGTAAATTCCTACTCATGGGAGGCTGGTGAGTAGTATGGCCCAAGTAGAACATCAACTGAGTTCTCAACTGAATAAAGACTGTAGTACAATCTCACAGACCTACCAGTGAAGTGAAATACTATGTTTAAACAAATGCATCTCCCTATATAACATCAGGCACCAAAACTTCAGGCCCATGATGGGTGTCGTGCAACTCTAAAGGGTACATTTACTGAAGTTTCTGGAAGCTCAAGTCCCAGGGGCACCATTCTTATGAGAATGGGAATATTGAGAGCCCCTCAAAAAAGAATTATTCTTATTTATATGGGAAAAAATGATGTTTCTATGGCTGTTAATGAGATTCTTGAAGGGCAGATTTCTTGTTTCAACAGAATTTTAGTAAATCAGGTAAAATTGGGGAATTAAGGCAGTGGAGACACAATGTTATTTATATTTGTTAATTTACAAGAGTAGAAGGTGCTGATAATGGTGGTTAAATATAGGAACTAGCTATTACAAGTTTTTATGATTGCATGCATTAACCAGGTCCTTTGCCAACACAAACTGCTGCTGTTAATAAAATGTTCCCTATGCTCAACTGGAAGCATGCCTCACAGCCAAGTCCAGAGAGTCTACTTGTCCTGCCATGGAACAGATTGATATAGAAGGTTAAAAAAGGCTCCTTTTTACAGGAGTATGACAGATGATTCATAGTTTAGTTTCACAGAGGAAAAAATTTCCTTGCTGCCTCAGCATAGATGCTTTCTTCTTATATTATTCCTTTTTTTTCTTTTTCAATCTGCTCTCTGAGAAAAATATTAAGAAACTAGATAAAATTCTCTACATAAAAGAACCAAACTTTTTAATATAAACCAGGACATAATTAAAAATAACTGAAAAAAAATAATTAACTGCTCTCCTCTATGTGGCTCACTCTTGGATTTTAGACATATTTTATGCTCCTGATCCCAATTGATACTCCCAGCTCTGCAGTCACAGTCATCTAAATTCTGATAATTTGGTGGATACCACCAACTGTTCTGTCACTCTGGTGATTCACATAATGTCTAGCATTCCTAACAAAATGCCCCTCATTTCCTGGAGCTCCTACTCTTGGGTGTTATATTCCTAATAAAACTGCAGATGCTACTCAAACACCTATGCTCAAATGCTTAAATGTATTAATTAAACTTAAATACTGAAACTGGTAATATTTTGACACATTTTTTATTGTTAGAGGATGTTGGTAGCTGCCAGCAAGTGTGTCTTTGATCTATGGGCAACTAAAGACCTCAATGGATGTGATAGGAGTGCTAGACATCTTTCATTCAGCCTAAGGTACGAATCAATTAAATGCCTCTTTATTGATAGCTGAAATAATGGAATCCACCACCCAATTCACAGACCAGCAAGTCCAGGCTGGAGTAGAAACCCAACCCTATGGGCCGAGGGGTTTTCCAGGCATAGACAGCAAACACAGGGACTGGTTGGATTGAAACTGTGTGCATCTGTGTATAAGAATCAGAAAGCAACCTGGAAAGCCTAAGCGCTGGTAGTGTGACCCTTGGAAGAAGCTAAAAGAGAAAAAAGCTGTTCTTATCTCTAGGTTGATGTTTTGAAGTTTTTCTGATGTTGAACAAGTCCCCTTCTTATGGTGGGCTCTCAATCCAAATAGACTGGTGTCTGTGATCAGAGGAATGGGATCCGACTGTGAAGAAGAGGTCTTAACAAAAAGTGTATTTTCTGTTCCCACCAAATAAAAGACTTGATCATGCAGGGTGGTATTTTACATTCCTTTGCACTTTTTGGGGGTATGAATCCAGACCTATAGGAAAAGTCTTAGAAGCTCTCTCATGTGCATTCTTGTCTATGGAGTGATCTCAATGCAAGACCTAGAAGCTGGAGTTAAAAGTGGATACAGAACGCTCTGGGGATCAGTGCCTGAATCTTGTTGACCTTATCTGATGTTGGGTAGACACTTGCTCTCTTTGGTCAGATCCTGGCCCCTTGTTTTGCTTGTGTTGTGGTATGGATTACAATTCCCTCTTCCATTATACGCTCACATAATATTGCTCAAACAACAAATTATAATATCATATAATTTCTACAAAATCTTTATTGACTTTGACCTTTTATATTCTCTTTTCTCTAATGTTGATAAGCTATCTATCTGGCTGTATCTTCAACGAGACTGGTGCCAGAAACAAGTCTCTTCGTGGATAGTACTTTATATTCAGAAAGAAAAAAAAAACACTCCAAACCTTACCTGCAACAAATAACAGCTTTACATGACAAAGCCAAATCCAGGAAATATTGTCTTACTCCAAACGTCAAGGCATACTTCAATGTTTTACCATCAATTATAAGAGCAAAGTCATTTTCCTTCCTCAAGGCATCACCAAGAGTACTGCAATGATGACTTAGGGTCTCTCTTGTTCCCTGTTCAACACAAAAAACCCATGTTAAATTCTCTTTATTTTTATTTGTTGCTCCATTTTAATGCAGCAGCAAACAGCAATTGATATTGTACTTCTAAAACCAAACATATACTGTACTTAATCTGTTAGATTAGCTATCTAAATTTATTTTTGCTGTTTCTGGAAAAAATTGTGATTATTACATCAAAAATATCTGGAGAAAATATGCTGGTGCCTTCCAATATTTTAGATATTATTTGTTTAAGAACAAATAGATAAATTTCTGTGGTAACCAATAGTGACGATTCTAAAGCTGCAAAACAGTTTCTAATATAACCTCATTTTTTAAATGGTCATAACTTGCCAAACATCTTTTGGGCTAAAGTTTTCTTTAGCTCATTCTTGGTTCTTGCCTGAATATATATTATTAAAAGGAAAATCTAAGCAAAATATCTTAGTAGTTTGAACTATTGGATAGTGAAAAATCTACATTTTTCCCCACTGTGGAAAATCTGAACATACATTATTTAAACAGCCCCAGCAAAAAAAAAAAAAAAAAAATTAAAAGGACACATAATCCTTAGTAAGGATTGTGTGTGTTGCTACCTTTGGGGTGGGGAAAAATAAAAATTATAAATATTAATCACTTCTGGGTATGCTTAGATATGAGCAGATCTTAATGAAACTACAGTTCTTTGTGACATTAATGCATTTTTCTTTACCCAGCTTGGCAGGACCAACGGCTGCTGCTTTCAAGATGCATTCTGAAATATTCTTCAAATTCAAAGCTTTATTAAAACAAATAAACACACCAACCAACCCTCTCTATTTCTATGTTGCAAAGATGCAGCCATCCAAATATAAAACATTGAACTACTGCCCTATTAAACTAGATTTACGTATAACTAATGCCGATCAAAAAGCAGAAGTAATGACTAACTCTTCCCCAATGTTGTTCACCTCTGAAAGGGACTATTTAAATAATTAAATTATTAAGCACATGCAATTATTTTCTTTCTTCGAAAAACCCATTATATTGAATGCAAACACTAAACAAACTCAATATTAAGGATGTGTAGTTAAAAAAAATCTTAAAATTTCAAGAAATAAAAAAATTAAGCTCCGAAAGTAATGTCAATCCTGCTGAATTGCATACATGTAGTACATTCTATTCCTGCTTTCCAGTTAGAAGTGTAGCTTAATACAATGCTATTTATAATGTAAATCAAATATGAAGGATGTGCAACATGACAAATTAAGGTTCTAACAGTAATGTTTATTTTGCATTTCCTCACTTTCTATTATGTTAATTGTGCAATATTAATGTTGCATGAACACTGCATTCACCTTAAGAATGAAACAAGACCAGATGTAGGGATACAAGTATTTGCATTAGCAGTATTTCTGTCCTTTGTTTCAACTATGGCCCTTTTCAGGGCTCTTGGGCCTCAAAATGCTTATTTCCAAATAATCATCTTGGGCCTCAAGATGCTTATTTCCACATATGCAAAAGCACAAGTATCACTTAAAGTTTATGGTGGCCAGTAACCACTATCAATACAAGATACTACTATCTGGGCTGCCAGCAGTCCCCAGGGTATCCACCAATTATCAGGCAGTGCTTGTGACCGATCTGTGTCATCAAAGCCTGAAGGTGTTTGAAAGTGAAGTAGTTGAACAAAACTGGCCTCAGGACCAATCCCTGGGGCACTCCACTTGACACTGGCTGCCAACTACTCACTGAGCCCAATGATCTAGCCATCTTTCTATCCACCTTATAGTCCATTCATCCAACTCATACTTCTTTAACTTGCTTTCAAAGAAAGTCTTAATTATGCTGCCAAATAAAAGCTCTTTAGAAATCTTTCTGGGGAGGTGAATCTACATACCAGGGATGATAAAAGAGCTATTAGCTATTACTTAAATCTAAGCTGTTTAGAAAAAAATCAAATGGGCTAAATAGCCTTTTGAGACTGTGTGGATAATATTATGCATCTGGTCACATTATGAAGTATTTGATGTTCCTGTTCCTAACCATCACCTCAGGTGTCACTTACTTAATGGGATGCAAGTTTTAATTACATGTATTTATGATAAGATTGTATCTGAAATATTTAGGGCTGCTATGAAGGGTTTGGTTCAAAGCCTCACAAATCCTTATTCTCTGAACACGGCATCAAGAGCAAATGTTTGTTTTGGGAGGGAAGTGCTTCTATCACTGTTTAAGTAGCAGGAATTCTCATTCCACCTCTTCAGGGAGGTTACTAATACCTAATGTCCTACAGTGGGGCTCTATGAGAGCAATGTCAGGAGGGAGAAGTAGAGATTAAATACTAACAGTAACTCTTGTTCTTTGTGTGGCCTTCACAAAGATACAATTGCCCTCTCTTTCTCCTGCTTTCTGCTTGAGAGCTCAGCTGCAAAGAAGGGTTTTGGAGGTCGACAGCAACAAAGGAACTTATTTATACTCTTGCTGTATGGAAAGCTTGGCTTGAGGAACATATACACTCTATAATGGCCACTCCATGGGAATAAAATTTCTATATTTTTTTCTCTTCTGAAGGCAGTCTTCAGAATAAAAATCACCCTATTTAGCCTGGGGCATGTTAAATTCAATGATCGTCGGATCATTTCAATGATTAGTATAAATATGACAATCTAAGATGCAAATACTGAACAGAAGTAATTTTTAAAAATACTTTAAAATGGGTTTAATGGGACTAACATACTAGGATCTGCCCCTACCCCTTTTTCCAGATTACATATTTTCCCCAAATATATACATATATTTGTTTCAGCTGCCTTCCAAAGTTTTCCAAATTCTCTTCCTCAAACAGAAGATGATAGGGGAGTTTCTTTTTTATGTTCGGAATTTCCCTTTTTAGTTTCCTAATCTTTCTTGAAATTACAATAGAAGGTAGACTTCCCTTTTTGTCTACAATGACACTCTCCAGGTAGCAACGCTGTGCCATAGCTATACAAATTCTTAGACTGTTTAGTATGAAGTATATTCTGCTTTATTAACAATACACTAAATTACACTTATACAAAAATGAAAGTCTACAGAAATAATTTATTATAAATTCTTACAATTACAATAGCAACTACACATTTTAATTTCCTGCACGATTGCTTTTCAAGTAATGTGCTCTTGATTAACAAACTCTGCAAGATACTGTGTATTATGGATATTTCTATCCTCTGCACACATAATCTGTTTAATTTTTGGCTCTACTTGTTATCAGACTCTGATATTGATTAAAAAGTTTATTTTATACCTCATCTTCCATTGTTGTTCCTGATACAAGAAGCACAAGAAGTGATTTTCTAAATTACCCTTAATAAATCTCATTTCAAATTTAGGGAAACTGTCAACTACTTTTAAGAGTTCTGACGGGCTTTTAAACAGTTGTACACCAAAATGTGATTTTGTACAAATGACACCACAGGGTTCCATATTTATTTCTCAAGTACTTCAATATCAAATAGGGCTGTATCCAATTCAAGAAGATTTTCAAATTTCAGGCTAGGTATGCAAAAGATAGCAGTTAGAAGAATCAACCTGTGTACTTTCCTGCTCTGCACAAACACCAAAACATGGTTACTTACCAGTAACTGCTGTTCTTCGAGATGTGTTGCTCATATCCATTCCACTTAGGTGTGTGTGCGCCCTTGTGCACAATCTCCGGACAACTTTTTCCCCCAGCAGCTCCTGTAGGGGTCGGTCCTGGCGCCCCCTGGAGTGCCGCACTCATGCGGCGGTATATAGGGTGCCGCCGGCCCCTCCCCTTCTCAGTCCCTTCTTTCTGCCGACACTGACAGTGGGGACGGAGGGTGGGTGTGGAATGGATATGAGCAACACATCTCGAAGAACAACAGTTACTGGTAAGTAACCATGTTTTCTCCTTCGAGTGATTGCTCATATGCATAACACTTAGGTGATTAACAAGCTATACCAGGAGGTGGGTAGGAGTCACTGGGAGCTGCTCTCAGCACGGCTCTACCGACTCGCACATCCTCCTTTGACTGTTGGACAATGGCGTAGTGCGCGGCAAAGGTGTGCACCGACAACCAGGTGGCAGCTCTGCAGATGCCATCCAAGGGGACCCTTTCCAGGAAGGCCGCCAACGCGGCCTGGGCCCTCGTTGAGTGCACCGTCACCATCCCTGGGAGTTGGACGCCTGCACGCTTGTAGCAGAACCTGATGCAGGCGATAATTCATCTGGCGATGCACTGGGTGGAAACCGGGGATCCCTTCATCCTGTCTGCCACCGTGACGAAGAGCTATGTGGTCTTCCGGAACGGCTTCATCCTCTCCAGGTACAAAGCCAGTGCCCTCCTCACATCCAGGGTATGTAGTCTCTTCTCCTCCGACCCGTGCAGTTTAGGGAAAAACACGGGGAGGAAAATGACTTGGTTATAATGGAATTGGGAGACTACCTTAGGCAGAAAGGCTGGATGTGGCCTCAGCTGCACCTTATCCCAGAAGAATACGGTACAAGGGGGCTCCAAGGTCAAAGCTCTTAGTTCAGAGACCCTCCTAGCTGAGTTAATAGCCACGAAGAAGGCCACCTTCCAGGACAGGATTAGCAGGGGGCAAGTGGCCAACGGCTCAAAGGGGGGGCCCATCAGTCTAGCGAGGACCAGGTTAAGATCCCAAGGAGACACTGGATCACGGACCTGAAGGTAGAGCCTCTCAACCCTTTTGAGGAACCTCACCGACATGGGGTGGGAGAACAGGGACCGCCCTTCCACCGGCTGATGGAAAGCCGAGATGGCCGCTAGGTGTACCCTGAGGGAGGCTAACACTAGACCCTGGAGTTTAAGCTGCAGCAGGTACTCCAGGATGGCCTGCACAGGGGACGTACCAGAGGTTATGCCCCACAACTCCGCCCAGCAGGTGAACCTCCTCCACTTGGCTCCGTACGCGATCTGCGAGGAGTGCTTCCTGCTACCCAGCAGCATGCATTGGACCTGCTCCGAGCAGACTCTCTCCTCCTCGGTCAGCCAGAGAGTCCAGGTTGGGGTACAGCAGGCGACCTCGGTCCTGGGAGAGCAGGTCCGGCCTCCTTGGGAGCTCGATCGGCGCGGTGACAGAGAGGTCCTGTAGCATGGTGAACCAATACTGTCTTGGTCACGCTGGGGCATTCAGGATGACGTCCGATCTGTCCCTCTTGATTTTCAAGAGGACTTTGGGTAAGAGTGGGATGGGGGGGAAAGCGTACATGAGGGTCCCCGTCCACTCGATGAGGAACGCATTGGAGAGGAAGCCCAGCTCGTGACCCTGGAGCAAGCAGAACCTTGGGCACTTCCTGTTCCAGGACGACGTGAACAGGTCCAGTTGGGGAACACCCCACTCGTGGAAAATTTTGGCCGCTACCTCCGGATGCAATGACCAGCCGTGTTGGGATAGAAACGACCTGCTGAGGCAGTCTGCCTCATCATTCCTGACCCCCCAGGAGGTGAGAGGTGGTTAAACAAAATCCGTGCCTCACAGCAAAATCCCGAAGTTGGAGCGCTTCCTGGCACAGAGCTGAGGAGCATGCCCTCCTTGTTTGTTTATGTAATACATCGCTGTGGTGTCATCCGTCAGTACCGGTACCATTTTGCCCAATAAACAATGGAGGAACACACTGCATGCTAATCTGACTGCCCTCAGTTCTTTTACATTGAGGTGGAGGGCAGTCTCCTCCTGCGACCAGTGGCCCTGAGTACTCAGGCCACCACTGATGTGGGTCCCCCAACTGAGGTCCGACACATCGGAGATCAGGGTGACCGAGGGGGTCAAGTCCCTGAATGGAGCTCCTTCCATCACTGTCCTGGGGTTCCTCCACCACTGTGGTGACCCCAGTACTGCAGGGGGCACTGTTACCACTCTGTTTAGGGAGTGCCTGCTGGGCACTTACACCGTAGCCAACCAATCTTGGAGAGGCATGAGCCTGAGATGAGCCAGCGTCACCATATATGTACACGAGGCCATGTGGCCCAACAGCTGATGGCACTGCCTGGCTGTCGTCGTGGAGCACCTGTGTAGTTGCGAAATGATCGCTGCCATGGCCTCAAACCTCGAGCGTGGGAGGAAGGCTCTGGCCCAAACCGAGTCTAGGGATGCCCCTATAAATTCAATGCGCTGTACTGGGGACAGCATCAATTTCTGCTCGCTGATGAGCAGCCTCAGATTGTTGTAGGTGGCCTGGATGAGGGAGACCAGCTCGTACACCTGAGACCTGGTCTTGCCCCTTATTAACCAATTGACCAGGTAGGGGAATATCTCATAGACTCATAGGTCAGAAGGGACCAATATGATCATCTAGTCTGACCTCCTGCACAAGGCAGGCCACAAAACCCTACCCATACACATTTATAACAACCCCGAACCCATGACTGAGTTATTGAAATCCTCAAAAGTGAGATTTGAAGACCTCAAGCTGCAGGGAATCCATCAGCAAGCGACCCATGCCCCACGCTGCAGAGGAAGGCGAAAAACCTCCGGGGCCTCTGCCAATCCGCCCCGGAGGAAAATTCCTTCCCGACCCCAAATATGGCGATCAGCTAAACCCTGAGCATGTGGGCAAGACTCACCAGCCAACACCCAAAAAGGAATTCTCTGCAGTAACTCAGTTCCCATCCCATCCAACATTCCCACAGACCATTGAGCAGACTTATCTGCCGATAATCCAAATCAATTGCTCAAATTAAACTATCCCATCATAACATCCCCTCCATATACTTATCAAGCTTAGTCTTAAAGCCAGATAAGTCATTTGCCCCCACTACTTCCCTCGGAAGGCTGTTCCAGAACTTCACTCCCCTAATGGTTAGAAACCTTCGTCTAATTTCAAGTCTAAATTTCCTAATATCCAGTTTGTACCCGTTCGTCCTCGTGCCTATATTAGTACTAAACTTAAATAATTCCTCTCCCTCCCTAACGTTAATCCCCCTGATATATTTATATAGAGCAAGCATATCCCTCCGGAGCCTTCTTTTGGCCAGGCTAAACAAGCCAAGCTCTTTGAGTCTCCTTTCATAAGGCAGATTTTCCATTCCTCGAATCATCCTAGCAGCCCGTCTCTGAACCTGTTCCAGTTTGAATTCATCCTTCTTAAACATGGGACACCAGAACTGCACACAATATTCCAGGTGGGGTCTCACCAGCGCCGTATATAACGGCACTAACACCTCCTTTTCCTTGCTTCCTCGCCTGATGCATCCTAAAACCGCATTTGCTTTTTTAACAGCCATATCACATATCTGGACCCCTCTGCGCCTCAGGTAGGCCGCCACCACTGCCACACACTTGGTGAACACCCTGGGGGAAGAAGACAGGCCAAAGGACCGGCAGTAAATTGGTAGTGGCCACCAGCTACCATGAACCTTAGATAGCACCTGTGGGTGGGAAGGATGGAAACGTGGAAGTATGCATCCTTCAGGTCAAGGGCAGCAAACCAATTTCCTGGATTCAGTACGAAGATAATGGCCTCTAGGGACACCATGCGAAACTTCAGTTTCTTTATGAATCTGTTTAACCTGTGCAGGTCCAGTATAGGTCTGAGGCCTCCCTTGGCTTTGGGAACGAGGAAGTACCTCGAGTAGAACCCCTTCTCGACCTCGAGCAGAGGAACCGCTTCTATGGCCCCCTTGTGCAGGAGGGAGCGGACCTCCTGAAGGAGTAATTGCTCGTGAAATGGGTCCCTGAAGAGGGACGGGGAAGGGGGTGAATTGGGGGGGAAAGCCACCAACTGTAGGGCGTAACCCCTGTGCACGGTGTCCAAAGACCCAGTGGTCTGAAATGATGCCCTGCCACAGGCCTCAGCTTGTCCCTGAAGGCTAGGGGCGAATCCGGGGGGGTTGGAGGGGGTGGGTACTGGTGCCACCCTCAGGCGCACCGTCAAAACTGGTGCTTTCCCTTGGAGCCCTGGGAGGGTCCTTTGTGGGAAGCAGCAGACGACCTGGAGCGGTCGCATCACCCGAAACCCCTGGTCCTATCCCTACCCCTTGCAGGGGGGGGAAAGGCCTAGGCAATGGCCTGCTGCTGACAAGTCTGCTGGCCCGCGGCTGCTGATGAGTCTGTAGCCTTGCCGCCTGAGGGGTATATAGTCCCAGGGAGTGGAAGGTGGCCCTCGAATCCTTGAGGGTATGCAGCTTGTCGTCTGTCTTCTCCGAGAACAGACCGGCTCCATCGAACGGCGGGTCCTGAATGGAGTGCTGCACCTCCTGGGACAGCTCCGTGGACTGGAGCCAAGCTGCGGGACACAAGGCAATGGCGGAGGCTGTACCTCTTTCCGGCGTCGGGGCCTCTGGGAGCCCAAACTGGGGGAACGGTGCCGTCGGTGTCGCTGGGAAGAGCCGCTTCGGAACCCGCTGTCGGATGATCCTGAGGAGCAGCGGTGCCATCTGTGGTGCCGACGCTTGGGCAAGGCCGATGAAGAAGATGACCAGTGCCGCGGGAGTGAAGACTTTCATCGTCTCTTCCCCGGTGCCGGTCAACGGTGCCGAGCACGGTGCCTCGGTGCCGAGTCGGAGCTAGAGCGCCTAGAGCAGTCAGCCTGCGACAGGGACCTGGAACGGTGCCGTCTTGACGATCGGGAGCGGTGCCAAGAAGACTCTTCCGAAGATGAAAATGAAGGAGAGGAGCTATCCAGCTCAACCCTCCGGTGCTGGGTGGTGGGCGGCCACTGCTCCGGTGCCGGGTATGCTCACCCTTCGGGGACACCCATCACGGGTTTGCCCTGGGACACAGGCCCTAGCTCTCTCAGCCGAGAGAGGGCTGGAGGCATGGGCAAGGCCAGCAAGGCTCGAGTCATTTCAAACGCCTCTGGTGTAGAAGGGTCCTGGACAGGAGGTCTCCCACTCCCAGTCAGGGGAGGTTCCCTGTGACACGGTGCTGGTGGCTGCTCCACGAGCTGCAGAACCTTCGGGCTCGACCCCGGCTGCTCCTGTGGTGCGGGGCAGGGAGAGCGCTCTATGTGCTGGTAGCGTTTCTTCTATCTCGGCACCAGAGACGCTCGGTGCCGAGGTGCCTGCGGTGCCGGCGGAGCGCTCCGCACCGACGGGGTCCACGTTGGCTCGGATGCCGGACACAAGGCAGACTTCATTAAGATAACCTTAAGCCGAATTTCTCTCTCCTTTTGAGTCCTTGGCTTTAAGGCTTTACAAATTTGGCACCAATCCTTATGGTTCTGCTCTCCAAGGCACTTGAGGCAGCGCTTGTGAGGATCACTGACTGGGAAGGCCTTCCCGCAGCCAGTACAGGGTTTAAACCCCGGCGAGCCCGGCATGGCCGGGTCGCTAGAGACCTAAGGCTCCCTACTCTAACTAAACTATTCCTAACTCACTTAAACTAACTTAGTTCAGGGAGAACTGCTAACTAACTAACACAGTAAAGGGGAAGAATACTTGCGATGCAGCAAGAGTTGTTCCAGACGACCGTCACGGGAGGAAAGAAGGAACTGAGGAGGGGAGGAGCCAGCGGTGCCCTATATACCGCCGCATGAGGGCAGCACTCCAGGGGGTGCCGGGACCAGACCCTACAGGGGCTGCTAGGGGAAAAAGCTGTCTGGGAACTGTGCATGAGGGCACGCACACACCTAAGTGGAATGCATATGAGCAATCACTCGAAGGAGAATGATAAGTACAAAAGCCTAGCTGATTAATTTGGTATTGAAGTGTGAGGCAGAATTGAATCCAGCATGCTCTTCCATAGCTATTCTGGCTCTGCACTGATAACTAGAGCCTGCAAATCCATGGATCATTTTTGTGGATTGAGGATTGGATGTGGATGGTCACAGATTCCATGAGCTCCATAACTTCTAGGGCAGGGCTGGAACAGCTGTCAGCCCTGGCCCCTACCAAACAGCTGACTGGCAGGTCAGCCCCGCCCCCCCCATGGCGCCGATCAGCTGTTCAGCTGCTTCAAGAGGCCAACAGCTGAGGGGAGGGGGAACAGCTGATCAGCAGGGGATCTGCTAGTTAGTGGCACTGGGCCAAACAGTTGATGTCAGCGGTGCCGGCTGGAACAGCTGATCAGCAGGGAGGAGGAAGTCTTTGCCCACCACACAGCTGACTGGCAGCTTGGGGCTGCTGCTGTCACTGGGATGCGGGGATCCATAAAAGATATGTGGATCGCAGGCCAAATATAAATTTATTCTTGAGGATGTGGATCGAAGCAGATCCACATTTTTGTATCCGCACAGGGCTCTAGTGATAACAGGAAAAAAACCTGTTTGTATCAACAAATTAAGTAGAATTACTGAGAAAAACAACCATAGCACACTGATGACATGCATCATTTTCATGTGGGCTCTTTGTTAAGGGAGATGTCTTTCGAACCCCCAAAAACAGAATCTGAGTTTACATTTAAAAAAAAAAAAGTAATTTTCTACCCTTGGAGATGGCCTTGAAATTGTAAACTAATATAAACCAATCAGTAGGATTGAAAGGACCAAGAAGCATTAGGAGGCCAGTAGTACCTTAGGGTCCTCTCTCACATCCCAAATTTTATGTAAAATGAATAAATTAACTTTGGAATGTAGTCCAAAGAACCATTTTGCTGACTCTGCCCAAAATCCCTAGGTTAGCCCTGTGCATATTGGTGTGAAAATGGAGGACAGCAATCAGGGTTTTTGTTGTTTTTTGGCATGTTAGCTAACAATTGTTTCACAAGTCTGCACAAAAATGCTAAGGCAAGCTTTGCTTGTTAAAATAATGTAATTTTCCCTGAAGTCTGGAACTGAGCCAGTTGTTGCTCAGCAGAGGCAGTCACCATGCAGCAGGTGCATCCACCATTGCTTTGGCAACTGATGCAAGGGCAACTCCTCTTTTGTATTCTTCACCAGCCCCACTAGGAACAAATAGGGAATGAAGCATGTAGTCCTCATAGCCTTCTGTCAGCTGTTCTAGCAGTTCACAAAAGGGAGGAAGAGAGAAGCGGGGGCCAAACATCTAATATACTGAATGTCTGTTCTGCAACCCCTGTAGCCTGCCTCTTTCCTTGCCACTAGCAGTGTGCCTACTCATCCCCATCCCACAGAATACAAAAACCCAGTACTGGCTTGACCAAGCATACCAGCCAGGGGAGACTGCTTGATCCACCTGGATTTCTTCAAGCCAACCAGATAAAAGCACAAGCAGTAATGGGACACATTTTACTCAGGGAATATCACATGTATCATCAACTGAGGCAGTATGTTTTTAAGAGAGCCTCTTGTTAAAACATTGGCAGGCAGCACATCACTGACACAAAGCTAAAATGTTATAAACTGCCTCTAAATCTGAGCACAGTTTGATGAATATTGTCATCTACTTTTACAAATATGAGTTATGCAGTCAAATCAGGCAGATGAACAACTGCCCACTTTCAAATACAAATTCAGATGCTATGTGAAAGCCTGTTTGAAAAAGTGGCTCCCTGGGAGAAAACATGATTAATATAGTTGTGCTAAGATGTCATTTTTCTGAATAGAACCCTATCAAAAGCAAACATCAGGGTGGAACATGCTTACATACTGATGTGTGTTTGTGTAATTAATACAGCAGAACTCATTCTGAGCAGGATGTACAGGACTGTGTGTATTCAACAAAAGGTCTTTGTGGGAGAAGAAAAGACCTCCTACTATCTTTACCTCCTACCTACACCCTAAAAATGTGTTGTTTATATTATTACTGAAGACTGAATTTGCTCAGCCAGCTGCTTAAAATTTCGACCATATTTTAATAATCCAAAATATAAGGCACCTAATCCTATACAACCTGTTTCCATTCCCACTGAGAAACAAATGCATCTGCTACTACGAAACTAACTCCAGAGAAGGAGATTTGAAATTTTTTCTACTTAACTGTAGAAGAAAATCCACACCCAAATAGCAATGCTAAATTCCACAATAACTCGGAATTAATTTATTGAGATACTGTTGCTTGCAGTGCATTCTTCTACCTGGACTGTGATTTTGTCCCAAAATGTTAACACTCCTAATGTTTTTCATAAGATTCATCATCACCAAATCTGAAATTTTATATGGTTTTATTTTCTAATGAAAGCATTTTCAATATTTGTTGTATTAGAAATAAAAATCATCAAAAGGACAAAAAAATTCTTCAAGTTTAAAAATATTTAAGTATTTACTTGAGATTTTGACCCATTTTCATTGGAAGAATTACATATTGTAGGTTCATCTTTTAAGATATTTAAAAATCTTGCCTATAAATACTGATACTCATTTTAAACAGCTAACTGAATATAAATGTCACAATGTAGCAATGTAGGGATAGGCCACTCTGTACAGTCTGAGTCTTGTTCATTTTTGTTCTCTTTCATCTGATGAAAGTATCATTTGACAGTTTAGACATTTAAAATGAATTAGCTGGAATTCGAGAAGAATTTTTTTTGGACAATCTAATATTTTTAAAAGATCATGCATTATTCTAGTAAAGGAATTAGTTTGTTAATAAAATGAAAATGAACATTATATTTAAAATATAATTGTTCTAATTCTCTTCTCACACCGATGTAAATCAGAAGCAACTCCATAAATTAAAGGACTTATATTGTAAAGCCAGTGACAAGTGAATTAGGATAATACTAGAAGTTACTCATTTCAGATAAATATATCTTGCCTAAAATCTCCTGCAATCATCTACAATAGTTTGTAAATTTCACAATCACCTATACAAATTTATGTCTTCAGAAGCACCTAAACTAGTATAGGTAGTAAAGGAATATTTTTATGGAATAATTTTGTGTCCGTGATGTCATGGACTCAGGTTTTGAAAGGAAAGTAAGGAATATATCTTTTCTTGATTTTAAAAAGTAAAATATATGTGTTTTTTATGTTTATACATATTCAGTCAGTTTCAGGGCACCACGCCCAGAAACCTCTTCTCGCCCTCTCCAAATGGGGAACAAAAGCAACAGCTGGGAGGTTCTCGTAGTGGGTGGATTGTGAAAAATCTACAGACCCTTGAGCTTCTTCTTCAAAGAAACCAGCAACAGCTGCAGCCAAGGAGGTAGAGGGGGTAAAGTTAAAGCTTTGCAGGCCCTATTGTTACTGGACTCAGAAGAGTCTTCAATTATGCAGAACCTGGGCCAATAACACATGGAAAAGAACAACAGGTGGGAGGAGCCTTCAGAGCCTCTTGACATAGCATTAATTCAAGTCTCAAATGTGGACACTGAATTTTTATTTTTTAATTTCTTGGATTTTTCATTGGTGTTGGGTCTCCTTCATCCAGCCTTTATACACTTTATACAATACCACAAAAACCACAGCTACCAAACATCATGCTCCCTGCCAGTTATGCTTCTCGTTCTCCTCTCCCTTCCTGTCTATTTATTAACTCCCTCTTCCTCAGTTTCCCTCTGCCTTTACCCAACTCCCTTCTCATAGTCCTATAATTCCTTCCTCTCCTCACCTTCAACCTCAAATGATCTAAACATAACTATATGGTGAATTAATTGTAATACTTTTGAGGTTTTCCCTTTAAGTCTTTCAAGGCCAAAGATAAATCTTTCTTTTGCATGAAAGTTATTTCTATCCTCTGGTTTTAATTGTATTCAGGGATCCCTCAGAGGGAGATGGTTGTTCTATTCCTTATCCCCTCCAAACCCCAGGAGATGATCCCATTTAATGTCATAATCTTTCCTGATCTAAAGATCTTCTTCTGGCATGTATGAAAAATGGTATATTGTTTAGAAAACTGCAGGACAAAAAAATAGCTCATGGGGATCAACCCCCTCCCCTGGGAGTTTCTTTGCAACTAAAACAACATTTTTATCTCTCCTAACTTAACCATATTGTTAGAAAAGTTGTGTGCAATAAATCTGAGATACAGAAAATGGTAACTGACACTATTATTACATATGGATGATTTTTAAAGTATATATTCAACAAAGATCAATGGATCTGCATCTGATTACAAAAGGGGTAAATTTGGCCAAATCACTTACTCCAGTTTTAGAGATTAAAATGATTAATAAAGTTGGTATATCAAACTCTTACTGTTGACATTTCAATATTTGCTTAGTAGTTTGAGTTTTTTAACAATAATATTTAAGAGGCGTATCATTCAGAGGTACTAATTAGTGTTTTAACAAATATTAAATATTCCATATAAAAACAAGACACGAGTTAGCTCTACCTGTTCAGCAGCACTATGGCACAATGCTTTTATTATGCAGTTTTCCTGATGCATAATAAGCAGCAAGTTACTTTTGCTAGCTGACCTAAAACTCATTAAAACAAGACAAGGAATTAAACTATTTCAGTTTTAATAGTTCTTAACAGAATTTGCTACGTTAGACTAAAGTAATAGATGCTGAAGTTGCTTCTCCCACAAAAGAAAAATATTTTACAGATATCTGGATATTTTAGGTAAAAAACATAGTTACTTACCAGTAACTGTTGTTCTTCGAGATGTGTTGCTCATATCCATTCCACTTAGGTGTGTGCGCGCCCTCGTGCACGGCTCTCGGAGAACTTTTATCAAGCAACCCCTGCAGGGGCCGGTCTCAGCACCCCCTGGAGTGCCGCCCTCATACGGCAGTACATATAGCACTGCCGGCCCCTCCCCTCCTCAGTCCCTTCTTTCTGCCGACTCCGACAGCGGGGATGGAGGGTGGGTGTGGAATGGATATGAGCAACACATCTCGAAGAACAACAGTTACTGGTAAGTAACTATGTTTTCTACTTCGAGTGATTGCTCATATGCATTCCACTTAGGTGATTAACGAGCCTTACCTGGAGGCGGGTAGGAGTCAACGGCGAGCTGCCCTCAGCACAGCCCTGCCCACTCGCACGTCATCCCTGGACTGCTGGATGACAGCATAGTTCGCGGCAAAGGTGTGCACCGAAGACCAGGTGGCAGCCCTGCAGATGTCATCCAGGGGGACCCTTTCCAGGAAGGCCGCCGACGCGGCCTGGGCCCTCGTTGAGTGCGCCGTCAATGGTCCCGGAGGCTGGACGCCTGCACGCTCGTAACAGAGCCGGATGCAGGCAGTGATCCACTTGGCGATGCACTGTGTGGACACCGGGGAACCCTCATCCTCTCTGCCACCGCGACGAAGAGCTGCGTGGTCTTTCGGAACGGCCTCGTCCTGTCCAAGTAGAACGCCAGCGCCCTCCTCACATCGAGGGTGTGTAGTCTCCTCTCGTCCTCGGACCCGTGCGGTTTAGGGAAAAAAACGGGGAGGAAAATATCTTGGTTACAATGGAACCGGGAGACTACCTTAGGCAGGAACGCTGGGTGAGGCCCCAGCTGTACCTTATCCCGGAAGAACATGGTATAGGGGGGCTCCGAGGTTAAAGCTCTCAACTCAGAGATCCTCCTAACTGAGGTAATGGCCACGAGGAAGGCCACCTTCCAGGAAAGAATCAGCAAGGGACAGGTGGCCAAGGGCTCGAAGGGGGGCCCCGTCAGTCTAGCGAGGACCAGGTTCAGATCCCAGGGAGGCACCGGGTCACGGACCTGCGGGTATAGCCTCTCGACCCCCCTGAGGAACCTCACCGACGTGGGGTGGGAGAACAGAGATTGCCCTTCCATCGGCTGATGGAACACCGAAATGGCCGCTAGGTGCACCCTGAGGGAAGCTAGCGCTAACCCCTGTAGCCTAAGTTGCAGCAGGTAGTCCAGGACAGCCTGCACGGGGGACGTACCGGGGGTTACGCCCCGCGACTCTGCCCAGCAGGTGAATCTCCTCCACTTGGCCCTGTAGGCAATCTGCGTGCAACCTGCTTCCCAGCAACACGCGTTGGACCTGCTCCGAGCAGGTTCTCTCCTCCTCCGTCAACCAGAGAGCCTCCAGGCCGTCAGGTGCAGGGATTCCAGGTTGGGATGCAGCAGGTGACTGTGGTCCTGGGAGAGCAAGTCCGGTCTCCTCGGGAGCTCGATCGGGGGAGCGACCGACAGGTCCTGAAGCAGGCAATACCAGTATTGTCTCGGCCATGCTGGTGCGATCAAGACTACATCCGCTCTGTCCCTCTTGATTTTCAAGAGGACCCAGGACAAGAGCGGGAAGGGGGGAAACGCGTACATGAAGGTCCCCGTCCATTCGATAAGGAATGCGTCTGAAAGGGAGCCCGGCTTGCGACCCCTGAGCGAGCAAAACCTCGGGCACTTCGTGTTCTAAGCTGACGCGAACAGGTCCAGACGGGGAACACCCCACTCGCGGAAAATCCTGGCCGCTACCTCCGGATGCAGTGACCAGTCGTGTTGGGGTAGAAAGGACCTGCTGAGACGGTCCGCCTCGTTGTTCCTGACCACCGGGAGGTGAGAGGCGGTTAAACAAAAGTCGTACCTCACCGCCAAGTCCCAAAGGCGAAGCGCCTCCTGGCACAGAACCGAGGAGCGCGCCCCCCCCCCTTGTTGATATAATACATCGCAGTGGTATTGTCTGTCAACACTTGCACCATTCTCCCCAATAAAGATTGACGAAACAAGCTGCATGCCAGTCTGACTGCCCTCAGTTCCTTGACATTGATATGGAGGGCAGTCTCTCCCTGGGACCAGCGTCCCTGTGTGGTCAGGCCACCGGTGATATGAGCTCCCACCCCAGGTCTGATGCGTCCGTGATCAGAGTGACCGAGGGGATGGGGGCCCTGAAGGGAATCCCTTCCAACACAGTCCCAGGGTCCGACCACCAGTTTAGTGACCCCAACACCGTGGGGGGCACCGTGACCACCTTGTTCAGGGCGTGCCTGATGGGCACGTAAACCTTGGCCAGCCAACCCTGGAGAGGTCTGAGCCTGAGGCGGGCCAACCTCACCACATAGGTGCACGAGGCCATGTGGACCAACAGCTGAAGGCACTGCCTGGCTGTCGTCGTGGGGCACCTCTGAAGTTGCGATACAATCGCCGCCATGGCCTCGAACCTCGAGCGTGGGGGGGAGACTCTGGCCCGCACCGAGTCTAGGGAAGCCCCTATAAACTCTATGCGCTGTACCGGACACAGCGTCGATTTCTGCTTGTTTATGAGCAGCCCCAGAGCATGAGAAGTGGTCTGGACGAAGGAAACCGCCTCGCGCACCTGCGACTTGGTCTTGCCCCTTATTAACCAATCGTCCAGGTAGGGAAATATCTGGACCCCCCTGCACCTCAGGAAGGCCGCCACCACTGCCATACACTTGGTGAACACTCTGGGGGAGGAAGACAGGCCAAAGGCCAAGGCCGTAAATTGGCAGTGGGCACCAGCTACCATAAACTTTAGAAACCGCCTGTGGGCGGGAAGGATGGAGATGTGAAAGTACGCATCCTTCAAGTCGAGGGCGGCAAACCAGTCCCCTGGGTTCAGTACGGGAATGATGGACGCTAGGGATACCATGCGGAACTTCAGCTTTCTTATGAATCTGTTGAGCCTGCGCAGGTCCAGTATAGGCCTGAGGCCTCCTTTGGCCTTGGGGACGAGGAAGTACCTCGAGTAAAAACCCTTCCCCACCTCGAGCGGCAGAACCGCTTCTATGGCTCCTTTGAGAAGGAGGGAGTGAACCTCTTGCAGGAGTAATTGCTCGTGAGAGGGGTCCCTGAAGAGGGACGGGGGGGGTAGAGGGGAGGAAGCCAGAAGCTGAAGGGCGTAGCCCCAGCGTACAGTCTTGAGGACCCAACGGTCCAAAGTTATCGCCCGCCACAGGCCGAGGTAAGGCCTTAGCCTGTCCATGAAAGGCGGGGAGCAACCCAGGGAACATGAAACAGTGCCACCCTTGAGGGCACCGTCAAAAGTGTCTTTTACCCTTAAAGCCCTGAGAGGGTCCTTTAAGGGAGGAGTTGGACGACGCTGCATGGTCACGCCGTCCAGAACCCCTATTCCTGTTCCTACCCCTCGTGGGGGGAGGAGGGGCCTAGGCGGAGGCCTAGGTGGCTGCCGCTGTTGTGGCTGCTGACGGGTTTGGAACCTTGCCGCCTGGGGTGTGTACAAACCCAAGGAGCGCAGCATTGCCCTTGAGTCTTTCAAGGTGTGCAGCTTTTCATCCGTCCTCTCCGAAAAGAGGGCGGCTCCATCAAAGGGCAGGTCTTGGATGGAGTGCTGCACCTCCTGTGACAGGTCCGTGGATTGCAGCCACGCTGCCCGCCGCATGGCAACGGCGGAGGCCATGGACCTACTGGTCGTGTCCGCAGTGTCTGACGCAGTCTGGAGGGCTGCACTGGCCACAGACAAGCCTTCCTCCAGGACCAACGCGAAGTCCGCAGCCTGGTCCTGGGGCAGGGACTCTGCAAACCTCCTCATAGAGTCCCACAAGTTCAGTTTATACCTGCCTAGGAGGGCCTGATGATTGGCCACCCTGAATTGGAGCGCCCCTGTGGAGTAGACCTTCCTGCCAAAAAGGTCTACTCTCCTACCCTCCTTGTTCTTAGAGGAAGTGCTCTGAGCACCCTGCCTGTCCTTTTGATTGGCAGCATCCACCACCAGAGTACCTGCGGCAGGGTGCGTATACAAGTATTCGTGCCCCTCGGTTGGCACGTAATACTTCCTCTTGGTGCCCTTAGACGTGGGGGCAACCGAGGAAGGGGTCTGCCAGACGGCCTTAGCCAGGCGCAAGACCCTTTCATGGACGGGGAGGGCTACCCTTGACGGTCCTTGAGTCCCCACACGCCCGAAGAGGGGGTCCACCTCTTCTTCTAGAACCTTGACCTCTAGGCCAAGGTTCGAGGCCACCCGCTTCAGAAGCTCCTGGTGAGCCCTGAAATCAATCAGAGGGGCCCCCTGGTCCCTGACAGTCACCTCGTCCGGCGACGACGAGTAGGACGGGTTGCGGGGTCCAGTGGAGGGGCCCTCCCCAAGGTCCTCCTCCTCCTCCTCCCCGGAGGAGTGGTCACCTTCCTGCACCGAGGGTGCCTGTTGTGGTAACTGGGTGACTGAGGCAGGGGCCGACATAGTTCCCTGCCCCATCTGAGCCGCCCATGGACCCCAAAGTGGCCACTGCCAGGGGCCCTGGGGCCAGCTCAGGGACGGCACCGATGCCACCGGCAACGTTGGTGCCACCATGAAGTTGCTGCTGGTGCTGGTGCCGGCTGTGGTGCCGGCGACAGTACCTGCTCCTGGCGACGGGTCCGGGATCCCGAGCCAGGAGAATGATGTCGTCGATGGCGCCATAAAGAGACGCTCTGGGACTCGCCACGCGATGACCCAGAAGAGCGACGACGTCTGCAGTGCCGACGGGGCGACGCTGACGACGATGAAGACCGGTACCGGGAAAGGGACGACTTGCGACGTCTTTTTCGCGAAGCTGGGGAGCGGTGCCGAGAGCGCCGTCTCGGTGCCGGGCTGGAGCTGGATGCCGACGAGGGACCTGGATGACCTGGATCCGGAACGGTGCCACGACGCCTCGTCAGAAGACGACGAGGGAGAGGAGTCTCCAAGCTTGACCCTCCAGCGTCGGGTGGTGGGCGGCCGATCCTCTGGTGCCAGGGCTGCCCACCCTTCGGGGACACCCAGCGCGGGTTTGCCCCGGGAGACAGGCCCTGACTCTCTCAGGCGAGAGAGTGCTGGAGGTGTGGGCAAGGTCAACAAGACTTGTGCTTCCTCGAACGCCTCCGGCGTCAAAGGGTCTCCCAGGAGTCGGGGGAACCTCCCTGGTTGGCGTTGGTGCCGGAGCCGGTGCCGGAGCTGGCGGCACGTCAGACAGCAGCAGCACCTCCGAGCTCGACCCCGGCCGCTCCTGCAGAGCGGGGGAGCGCTGCGAGCGTGGGCGACGCTTCTTCTTTCCCAGCACCGAAGCTCCGAAACGAGGACACACTCGGTGCCGGAGTAGTCCGCGATGGCTCGGACGCTGGACTTAACGCGGACTCCATCAAGAAGGCCCTAAGCTTCACCTCCCTCTCCTTCTGAGTCCGAGGCTTAAAGGACCTGCAAATACTGCACCGATCCCTACGGTGCTGTTCCCCCAAGCACCTCAGACAACGGTTATGGAGGTCACTAGTGGAGAAGACTTTCCCGCAGCTAGCACATGGCTTGAAGCCGAGCGAACCCGGCATGGCCGGGTCGCCCCAAGCCCGAAGGCTCCCCTAACTAACTAAGAACCCTTAGCTAACTGAAAACTAACTTAGTTCAGGACGAACTACTAAACTAACTACTCACTTTTAGGCAAGAAGAAAAAAACCTGAAGAGCAGGGGTTGTTCTCAACCAGCCGCCACGGGCGGAAAGAAGGAACTGAGGAGGGGAGGGGCCGGCAGCGCTATATGTACCGCCGTATGAGGGCGGCACTCAAGGGGGCGCTGAGACCGGCCCCTGCAGGGGCTGCTAGATAGAAGTTCTCCGAGAGCCGTGCACGAGGGCGTGCACACACCTAAGTGGAATGCATATGAGCAATCACTCGAAGTAGAATAAAGCAACATTTTAACAGGACTTATAATAATTAATTATGTTGAAGAATTTGCAGATTTTACTTACATCAAGAGAACCTTCATTTATAACAATAAGTCCCATGTTCTTTTTCAGAAGTTTACACGAATGACCTGTTAAAAAATATTTGTTATCAAAAATTGCTCTACTCTAAAACCTTTATAGTTCAACCAAATATTTTTTCTTTAAACTAAAATTGGAATTTTGAAAAATATTCAGTGTTGGGCTAACTCTGACCTATTGAGAACAATGGCAAAACTTCTGACATCATAGCATTTTACTATAATTATCATAGTTAGCATGTAATTGTGCAAAATGTTTATAAATCCCTTAACTTTCATGTACACAAACCAATGGGATTGTGCAATTCAGGTGTCTGTATGCATAAATACCCAAGCAGTGCGTGTGTGCAAACACCTGAGGTGTGCATGTGCATAGGATATTCATACCTGGATGCAAGATAAGATACTGTACACAACTGTGTGTGCATAAGATAAAGTCTGCCCTATCCTTTACAGTATTTATCACAAGTAAAGAAAGGCAACTTTTTTAAATACAAAATGTAAAAATCATGTCAAACAAAAATACGTGGTCTGAATTTAATATTTTTATCCTGTTCTTATGTTGATTTCCCTTGAACAGAACCATATTTTCACTACATGAATGATTCTTACAGGATTTCTGAAAATTCCCAGTGAAACATCCATAAGATTTATGTGATATCGCGCATTCATATTAGTATTGACTTAGCATTCTACTGTTATAACCTTTTAGGAAAAACAAATGGAAATAGAACATTTTAATATTATAAGAAAAACAACAATAATTTAACAACCCTAGAAATATACAAGTTTGCTAATTCAGTGACAAACTTGTTTTGCTTTTGTTCTCTTGGGGTCTGAGTTGGCAACATCTATGCACATGAAGACGTTTACTCACACAGGTAGCTCCATTAATATCAGTGAGATTGTATGCCTGAGTAAATTTTTTGGAAGATGAGACCCTCTGTAGTGATGCCTACAGAACTCCATGATATGAGTATGCCCTATGTGATCCATACCAAATGAATATATACCTATTTCAAAATACTTAAAAAATAAAAATCCTGTGCCATCCATCTGTATTTCATCTGCTTTGCATTTGTTTTTCTTAATTTATTTTCTTGTAGAGCTGGAAGGAAAATGAGAACTTTTTTCCTATTGTATCTTTTTGGTGGAATTTCAATAAGATGCTTTGCAGGAGTTCTGTGGTTTGAGGCTGGCCATACTTTGCAGCAGCATCATCTCCCAAACAAAACCTCAGAGAGAACTAGTTTAAAAATGGAAGGAACTTCCAGAACCAAAGCTTTTTTAAGATGGAGTTATGACTGTCAATAGGTATCAATTATTTATGGAGAAAATAAATAAAACCCTTCACAAACTTTTTTTTAAGTGAACAAGCAAACAGAGGAAAGCAAGAAAATTCTAAATTAAGATTGTACTATGAAAGAAATTGGTCTTAAGCTTTTTTCTCAAGACTGTATAATCAGCTAGCACTTAAATCCTGGAGTGCCACATGATAGCATTATCTCTACAATATATCCAGCTTGTCTGAAAGCATTTATGCTCTAATTCTTTCACATACTGGATGGCTTTTGTTACTAAAATTTAGAAATTTAAAATAAAGAATCAAAATCAAACAATACCAATGTTAATAGCAGTCTCTTGTTTGTCCCCAGTAAGAATCCAGATTTTGATGTCTGCTTTCATTAAAGTTTCTATGGTTTCAGGTACTTTGTCTTGTAGCTTATCTTCAATGGCTGTAGCTCCAAGCAGCTGAAGATTCTGTGAAAACACAGAATTAAAGACACAATTAAAGGACTTCAATTGGACTGAAATTCCCAAGTTTTCACAAACAGTAATTTTAAGATTTATTTTTATTTCCCTTTTCTGTCTTTAAGTTAGATCATCTAGTCTGAAATATATAACACAGACCAGAGAATTTCACCCAGTTATCCATGTACTGAGCTGAATAACTTATGTCTGACTAAAGTGTATCTTTCAGAAAGGCTTTCAGTCTTGATCTGAAAACTTTTAGAAATGAAGAATCCACTACTTCCTTAGGTAGTTTGTTCCAATGGTTTATCACCCTCATTGTTAAAAAACAGTGCCTTATTTATAATTTAAATTTGTCTGGCTTTAACTTCCAACCACTGGGTTTTGTTATGCCCTCCTCCATTAGGTTAACCCATACTTTCTCAAGTGAAGGTATTTATACGCTGTAAACATGTCATCTCTCAGTCTTATCTTCTTTTTGATAAGCTAAACAGACTGAGCTCTTTAAGTCTCTCACTGTAAGCATTTCCCCCCATTCCTTAAATAATTTTTGTGGTGCTTTTCTGTACTTTCTCAAACATCCATTTAAAATTGTGGACACTGGAACTAGGTGCAATATTTCAGTATCGGTCTCATCAGTGCCATATGTAGAAATAATATCATTTCACCCTATTTATACATGCAAGGATCACATTAGACCCTTTTTGCCACAGCTTTGCATTGCACATCATGTTCTGTTTGTGCACTGTGAGCCTTCTTCCCTTTTCAGAGTCATTGCTTCCCAAGGCACAGTCTTCCATTCTATATATATGGCCTGCATTCTTTGTTCCTAAATGTAGGACCAAGAATTTGGCTATTTTAAAATGCATTTTGTCTCAATGGGGTCATCTTACTAAGCAAACCAGGTTATTCTATGTGACTGCCCTGCCCTCATTATTTACTACTCTGCCAATCTTTTGTGTTATCCACAGATGTTAACAAGATCTTTGATAAAAATATTAAATAATGTTGGGCCCAGACCTTACATCTGAGAAGCCTTTGATTGACAACTACTTTCTGAGACTTGGCAGTTAGTCAGTTCCTAATCCATTTAACGTGTGCTTGTATATTGCTAATTTTTTAAACAGTGTTGTTTGGTACCAAGCCAAATACCTGACAAAAGTCTAAATATATTAAATCGATGAAGTTACCTTTATTCACCAAACTTGCAATCTCATCAAAAAACAAAATTAGGTTTATATTCAAGAAACCCACGTTGATTTCATCAGTTTTTCCATTGAATACTGCATACTATTGACTGAATATTGTATCAGCTTTTGCATTATTTTTATTTTTTCAATTTTTTGAGAAATTCTCCAGTATTTATTAAATATTGACATCACCAGGCCAGTGATCTCCTCAGATAACTCTCTTGGGACTCTTGGGTGTATGCTCTCCAGGACTGCTGATTTTGAAACGTTTATCCCTAGTAGATGTTTAGATGTTGCTCTTCTAGAACTAGATCCTTGTTCCTTAAAAGCTCTGTTTCTTCATCCAATTCTTCTACCACCTTTGTGGCTTCTTCAATGCTGCCCTCACAATATGTGGAACATCCTCCACCTCATTGCCTCTAATTGGGCACCCAAAACTTGAGGCACGTAAGTCAAACATCACTTTTAGAAACTGGGACCTAAGTGACTTGTCAGACGCCTTTTATCAATGTAAAAGAAGGGATTAGCACTAAGAAGTTCCTGGTTCTTACTACTGTGCTCCAACCCCCCTTTCTTTCTTTCAATATTTCCAAGTGCAACTGGCCTATTCAAGCCCAGTCAATGCTGAGTAAAGGGATGGAACAATAATTGAGAGAAATAGACACATTTTGTAGAGGTACTAAGCATCCTCAATTCCATCTGACTTCAGTCAGAATTATGAGTCCTCAGCACCTCTGAAAATCAGAGGCTTTGTCTTGTTGCTAATAAATTCTGGAAGCTCTATATTGACAGCAGCTATTTTAAAAAATGTTTATATTCTATCTTTTGTTGCTTTAATTTCTTCCTTGAAATTTATTATTTATTAAATCTTGCTATATTAAATTTTTTACTTTGCTTTTTGCGCATGGTGTCCTTCATAGTACCTTGTTGTTTCCTCAATCTGAAAATTTATTAGTAGCTAAAAAGCATTCTCCCTGCAAAACATACTCTTTACACAGACAGAATGTATTGCGACAAAATGGTTGAACACATTTTAATCAGACTTTGAAAGAACAGCTGCTTTGGAGAAGAGACTAAGCATGAAAAATTTATATCTAAACGTTATGTGGCTGAAAAACAGGGCTTTAGAACTGCATATGTCATCACTAACTATAGTATTGCTATTTCTTTTATTTTTTTTTCAAATATATAAAATATACCATCCTATGCTCTAGGTTTCTATGGAAAAGGTCTTTGCAATGCTATAATACTGTTTAGAAGCCTAGTAATGTATAGCTGATTAATTTTTTTAGAAACATGAATAGTCTGTTCTTTCTTTTAGCCTGTAATTTAAGATTAAGCCCCTGAACGATAACTATTGTTTCCTGCTCCACTATGAACACTAGTGACAGGATTTGAAATGTGTGTTTCTGTACACATAGTTTAAACAATAACACGTGACTTAATTATAAACGTTACTTTACATAGATGACTACACTAAAGGCAATGACAACCTGTATTGAATTGCGATGAAACCCCTATGATAAATTACTTCCAATTTTGGTAATTTCAGCAAAACCAACTCATGGAAATATTTTTAGCTCCTGGACACCTGATCTGTTCCAGTTGGTGTGTCATAAGTAACATGATTTTTTTTTAAATAGAGAGGTTACTCACTAGTAACTGTGGTTTTCTGATAATGTTGCCTCTACATATTCCCACTTGTGGGTTATAATGCCTCTGGCGTTGAACTACCAATTTTTTCTAGCCAGCACTGATAGCTGGGACTGCTTCTCGTTTTCCCTCACAGAGGATTCCATGTATATAAAAAGGAGAGTAGTCTCAACCACCCTTTAACTCCTTCCCTAATTTCAGAATTCTTTTCCTGAAAGTTCAAAGTAATGGGGAAAGAAAGCGAGGACTGTGAGTATGCAGAGGAAACACTTTCAAAGAACACTTACTAGCAAGTAATTCCTCT
The DNA here is from genome assembly GCA_007922155.1 of Mesoclemmys tuberculata. Lineage (NCBI taxonomy): Eukaryota > Metazoa > Chordata > Testudines > Chelidae > Mesoclemmys > Mesoclemmys tuberculata. Next base: position 49,400,698 of record ML675624.1, on the reverse strand, counting down.
TTTTTCTTACAGTGCCTTAGCACAGTCCTTTTTGTGAGAGAGATGCAATCAGTTCAAGCCCTTAGGGAGGAACTGTAGGTGAAAAGGACCGCAAAACTGCCACGATAAGCATCAGCACTAGATTACAGGTCAAGAAAATATTGGAAGTGACCCCATCGGACCTCAGTGAGGAATAATTATTTTTAATTAAATAAATATATAACATTAAGCAAGAGCATTGCAAACTCTACAAAGAAAAAAAAAAAAAAAGGCCTGCAATGGATGTGGTCTTTAGACTAGTTGAATAACTTTTGATATATGCAGGTGAATGAGCACCCAGCAAGTCTTAATAAGAGCATAAAAGATACTTGGGATGTATAGTCTGATGGCCTGTTTGAGATGACATGAGATTGGAAATGGTGATTTTAGGGCACTGATTGACAAAGATACCATATGGAATACAGTTTATAGGAGACTTGCAATTTTGCCTGTATCTCACTAAGTCCTGGCAGTAGCTTTGGATGTGACAAATATTCTCTTCTCAGGTGTATGATGTGACAGATCTGAGACCTTGGAAACATGGAAACTTCAAAGACTATCCTATCTATAAATGATACATTTATTTTTGTAAATTAGGAATTATATGTTGGCTCCATGGGGTAGTGTTACAGAGCTTCCTGCAAGAATGAAAATCACTGATGGGAGTAATTAATGCAAATCCCTGCACAGATAAACAGCTTTGGAGAAGTACTACCTCCTAGTGGAAAATTGCATATAATGGTTTTGACTGGGTTAAAGAGGGTCAGCAAACAAAAGCGCCAAAACGTATAGAGGGTCATCTTGAGCTGACTCTCAGGGTCATACATTCTGAAACAAAAAACTGGCAAACTTGTGTATGGACTTTCCAGGATCCCATGTGCATGTTAGGTAATACCTGATAACCTTAGCATGTGTGTAGACTGTTTTCTGATTTATTGTATGTTTTCTCTGTAATGCTTTTGTCTTAAATAAATGTACGGTGCTTTGTGAAAACTGGCTAATCATTGGGTAAACCATATCATAGACCCTAGAATATAGTAGAACTACAGGCGCTGGGGACTAAAATCAGATCTGCTGTGATAAGCACAGTGAATTGCAACGGAATTGCAGCCTAAATCTCCAGTCTGACGGGAGAGGAATGTGCATTTCTGTTGTGAGAAAGGGGATATTTAGAGGTCTGAACCTGTATGGAGTGCTTGCAAGGAAGCCATGAAAGGGTGAGAGGTGCAACTACCTTGGAACTGTGACAAAGGCCATAGGTGATATTCTGACATTTATCAGACTGCTTTGAGAAGCAAGACTCCAACCCCAAATCAAAAGAGATAAGTGCACCATGGGAAATACCCTAGGGGCAACTAAAAGATTATGTCCACCATGTGGTTCTCACAGCACAAGCAAGTATACTGCTATAAAGAAATCCATGATGTAGCCATGAAGGCAAAGCAATTACCTGAAGTAAGCCTAGTGGTACATGGAGCAATCCTTCCATAACCTAGGATATTGCAAGGTGAAGGAGAACTGTTGCTCTAACTATGTTCTAAAGTTGCTTAGCTGATTTTGAAAATCCCACCATGAGCAGGCAAAATTAGCACTTACATTTGAATGTAATGTTACATGATACAAATGGATTGACTGCATGTAAGTAGCATATAAAAATCTAGAGAGTCTAGACTAAGTAATTAGAAATTGGCATGCCAAACATATGTATCATGTGGGACAATATGTGATGGTACTAGAAGAGCCTGTAAGACAATTTAAAGGCAACTAAGGCAAGACAATACAGTGTGTCAAATATTGAAAGTTATATGTCCTGATATTACATAGAGAGTATAAAAAGAAAGATAATTATTACTCACAAAAACACAAATATGTTGAACTCTACTATAAATTAAAAAAACACAGTATTTGCTTTTGTAAATTGTTGAAAATGTACAGCTCAAAAACAAAGCTATTTTTTATTATTAACCTGCATGCTAACTTTACTTCATTTGATGATGTTCTGAATTAAACTACAGTAACCATATTATATAAATAAAAATAATTTGTTCAAGTCTTACCCTTAAATGAAGAATCGAACTTCATGTACTATATGACAAGAACATAACTAAAACCAGACATTTCCACCTACTTTTTCAATAAGTTCATAACTCTCTTCAAGCTTCAGTGCTCTGTTTTGTACAGATGTTGAAGCTCGATGATAGATATCTAGCCACTCTTGATATTCACTTTCTGAAATCTCAGCAACAGCAAAACAGAGAGTTCTTAAACCTAAAATATTAAACAGATAGTAAGAATAGTAATCAATAGTTATTTTGAGTTATTCATTTCCTTTGAGTGTCAATAATATGTAGTTACATAAGGTAAATTTACTATGAACAAACAGATAAAAGAAAAACTTACTGGTGCATATCACGAAAGCACCTTGCTTCAAAAATACAAGACAGTATTAAGCGTTTATCTACACTAGGAATATTTGTACCAGCATACCTATATCAAAGTAATGAAATAGAAGCAAATCCCTGATGTAGACCCATGCTTTTGTGTGCTGGAGGGTGAGGGGTAGGCAAGAAGAAAGTTGCCTTCAAATCAAGACCTTTTTACTTTTGTAAGGAGCTGAAGCAGAACAGACCTGACCATACAGCCCATGTAGTCCTCTCAGTGACTATCATGTCTAATCCTTCCCCTTGCTAGGGGCCACAGAACTCAACTTCTACCCCTTGCAAAGGGATAGTAGACTTTCCCTGAGATTAGTCACTCTTCAGCCTCTTGCAAATCGGTGAGGGGCTTATTCTAAGGGTAGTTTTCTTATTTATTCCCCAACAAGGAGGGAAGGAGCTGTGCTGGTAATGGATATCTTTCTGCTCCTTGCTGAGTTGGGGGGGGATTACTGATGTTAGCAGATGGGATAAGAGGGACAGACAGGGCTGATGATTGAGTCTCATATGTACAGATATTTAGCACAGAGGCAGGACTAAGGTTGCCTCCCTTAAGGCAGCAGATGTAGCTTTAATCCCTTCATCATTGTAGGATAAGTATAAAATTAAAGAATTAAAGTTAATTTAAGTTTTGGTTAAGGAAATAAATGTGTGTAAAGAAAAGCCCTGACTGGCAAGCAGAAGGAAGGCCTTGAAAATAATTAATTATAAGAACAAAAGAAATAAAGTAGGGAGGATGTCTGCTTTAAAGAATAAGTAATGAAATAAGGGGAAGTTTCTAAAAAGAAGGCCTCTGACAGGGTGACTGCAGATGGCTTTCAATAAGACCAAAAAAAAAACTTTCACAAAAAGAGCCAACATAGACCTTCCCTCCCATATACCAGTGTTATTTCCTATGTAAACCCAGGTGCAATGAAAAAGCTGTTGGTCAGCAGAAAGTGGGGGAAATAAGGCAGAAAGGCCTTGGGAAGAAAGGAGGTTGTAAACCTTATCTGGATGAAGCCTGGGAAGAAGGGTGAACTGTCTCAAATTGATTTTTAGCTGAAGTCAGAAAAAGACGGTTATTTACCTTGTAACTGTTGCTCTCTGAGATGTGTTGCTTACGTCCATTCCATGGTAGGTGCGTGCGTGCCCCATGCATGGTTGCTGGAAAAATGTTTCCCTTAGCAAATCCCATGGGGCCAGCTCCGGCGCCCCCTGGAGCCCTGCACACATGCAGCAGTATATGAAGCGCTGTCAGCCTTCTTGCTATCAACTCCGACAGCAGGGATGGGAGGGGGCGGCGGGGAGGTCATGGAATGGATATGAACAACACATCTCAAAGAGCAACTGTTATAAGGTAAGTAAACGTCTTTTCTTTGAATCCTTGCTCATGACCATTCCATAGTAGGTGACTCACAAGCAGTACCTTGGAGGTGGGTTTGGAGTTCATAGGTTTGTTGACTGCAACACTGCCCTACTGAATCTGGCATCATCCCTAGGCTGTTGCACAACGGCATAGTGGGACGTAAAGATATGAATGGCCGAACACGTAGCAGCTTTACATATATCCTGCATAGGCAACCGTGCCAAAAATGCTGCAGAAGATGTCTACGCTCTGGTGGAGTGAGCTGTGACGTTGCCTGAAAGTGGAACCTTTACCTGTTCATAGCAGAAATATATGCAGGTGGTTATCCAGGAGGAGATTCGTTGCGACGAGACAGGTAACTGCAGTGAACTACTGTGTAGATTTATGGAACGGCTTCGTCCTCTCCAAGTAGAAAGCCAGGGCTCTTCATACATTCAGCGTATGTCATCTCTTTTCCTCTTTGGAAGCGTGTGGCTTCGGGAAAAAGACTGACAGGAAAATGTCCTGGTTGGTGTGGAATTGTGATATTACCTTGGGCAGGAAGGCCGGGTGAGACTTTGACTCGACCTTATCCTTATAAAAAAATCACATAGGGTGGCTCTGACATAAGTGCCCTGATTTTAGACACCCTCCTGGCTGATGTGATAGCTACTAAGAAGGCCACCTTCCATGACAGTACCAGAAGTGGGCAAGTTACCATAGGCTTGAATGGCACCCTCATCAGCCTAGAGAGGACCAAATTCAGGTCCCAGATGGTACGGGATCCTTGACCTGTGGGTAGAGCTTTTCTATGCCCTTCAGAAATCTTGCTGCCATGGCATGAGAAAAAACTAATCTCCTGTAAGTTGTGGGATGGAAGGCAGAGATGGAAGCCAGATGCATCTTTAGCAAGGCAGTAGCTAGAGCCTGAAGCTAGGACCACCTGGATCAGTGCCTGGTGAGGCATAAGCTGCCACGCTGCAGCCCAGCAAGTGAACCTCTTCCACTTGGGCAAATATGATGCCCTTGTGGATAGCTTCCTGCTACTCATCAGCACAGTGTGCTCCTGAGACAAGCAAGCTTGTTCTTCCAAGCTCATCCATTCAGCCTCCATGCTGTCAGGTGGAGGGACTCCAGATCTGGGTGCAAAAGGCGCCCCTGTCCTGGGAAAGTAGGTCATGCCACAGTGGTAGCTCCGGGGGAAGAGGCAGGGAGGCAAAGGACAGCTCCAGGAGCATCATGAACCAGTGCTGCCTGGGCCACGCGGGTGCAACAAGGATGACCCTTGCTTTGTCTTTCTTGATCTTTAATAGAACCTTGTGCATTATCGGAATGGGAGGGAAGGCAGCCTACCTGACAATGGAACGAGGAAGGCATCTGACATGGCCTCCTCGTCCTGGCCCTGAAAGGCGCAAAACTGGCTGCACTTCTTGTTGACCTTGGAGGAGAAGAGATCCATTTGGGGAAAAGCCCACCTCCAAAAGATCACGTTGGTGACTGATGGGAGTAGAGCCCACATGTGAGAAGATATAAAGGACCTCCTGAGCCGATCCGTGGTGGCATTCTTGATACCAGGATGGTGAGAGGCCACCAGGTAAAAACGTGGTCTATCGCCAGATTCCAGAGACCCACCACCTCCAGACAGAGAGCTGGGGAATGAGCCTGGTCTTGTCTGTTGATATAATGTATTGCGGAGGGACCTGAATCACCCTGCCCTTCAAGAAGAGAAAGGAACACTATGCATGTTAGGCAGATCGCTCGGAGCTCCCTGATGTTTATGTGGCGCCCCTGGTACTCTTCTGACCAGGCCCCTGGGTACTGTGACTGGAGCTGATGTGCACCTCCCACCACAGGTCCAAAGCATCTGACAATAGAGTCACTGAAGGGCCCCTGTCTGTAAAGGGCATTCCCTCCATCACTATCCAAGGATCTAACCACAACTCTAGTGAGGCTAGGACCCGTGCGGGCACCATGACAACCCTGTCCACGGGATGCCTGCTAGGGGTGTAAGCCAAGGCCAGCCATAGATAAAGCAGTCTGAGCTTCAGGTGTGTGTGGCGGGGCACATAGGTGCACGCTGCCATATGGCTCAGTTGCTGCAGGCAGACTCATGCTGTTGCAAGGGGGAAGGCCTGGAGGTTCCTGATCAGGTTGGACGTGGCCTCAAACCGGGCCTGTGGCAGAAATGCTCTGGCCTGCATCTGGTCAAGGACTGCCCTGATAAACTATATCGTTTTCACCAGCAGAGAGTAGACTTCTGCTTGTTTACAGCCTGTGACAGGTGGCTCACACGATGTCCAGACTGGCTTGGGCCTAAGCCTTTGACCTGCCTCTGATTAACCAGTCTTCCAGATATGGGTAGATCTGTACCCCTTGATGCCTGAGATACGCAGCCACCACTGCCAGGCACTTTGTGAACACCCTTGGGGCTGATGATAGGCCAAACGGGAGGGCTGTAAACTGGTAGTGGGAACCTCCGACCAAAAACCTGAGAAATCTTCTGTGACCCAGAAAGACTGATATGTGAAAACGTGTGTCCTTCAAATCGAGGGCAGCATACCAGTCTCCTGGATCCAGGGAGGGGATAATAGACGCCAGGGAAACCATGCGGAATTTTTGTCTTCTGATGTACCTGTTCAGGCCCTGCAAATCCAGGATGGGTCTGAGTCCCCCTTTGGCCTTCGGACTGAGGAAATATTGGGAGTAGTAACCTCATCCTCTCACATCCAATGTGACCTCGTCTACAGCTACCAGCATGAGAAGACTGCACACCTCTTGTAAGAGGAGTTGCTAGTGAGAGGGTCTTTGAAGAGGGATGGGAATGTGCAGGGAGGACGAAAGGAGAATTGGAGGGTATAGCTCATTCCAATGGTGCCCAGGGTCCAGAGGTCCAATGTTATATGGGCCCAGGCCAGGAAAAAAGAAGTGAGATGATTTTGTAAAGGTGGGGATGCAGGATCTAGGTGTGAGGCTGGAATGCTGTCCTCATGCGCACCATCAAAATGCATGCCTCTGACCGCCTGAGCATCAGGAGGTAGGCAGCTGTGCGGTCAAGGAAGAAGGCGGGCTCTGCCTGTGCGGCCTAACATTCCTCTCTTTGTCTCTCCTCCTATAGGTCCTGAAGCTCTGGCCAGGAACTTGAGCTGCTGCTGTTGCTGGCTCTGCTGGGACTGAAACTGCCTCCTGGAAGCTTGCGGAGTGTACAGACCCAATAAGTGCAGAGCTGCCCGTGAGTCTTTAAGCCTATGGAGCTTCGCATCTGTCTACTTCAAAAAGAGTGCGGCACCTGTGAACGGTAGGTCCTGTATGGACTGCTACACCTCCTGGGAGAAACCAGACGACTGGAGCCATGAGCAACGGTGCATGGAGATCCCTGAGGCCACTGCCCTTGCAGTCGAGTTGGCTGCTTCTGAAGCAGCCTGTAAGGCCACTCTGGCCACTGTCCTGCCCTCCCCAAAACTGTGCGGAAGTCTTGGGCCTGATCTATAGGTATGGCCTCCACAAAATGCTTGAGAGAGTCCCACAAGTTATAATTATACCTCTCTAACAATGCCTGTTGGTTGACAATGCAGAACTGGAGGCTGGCAGTAGAATAAATTTTTCTCCCAAACAAGTCTAGTTTCTTGCTGTCCTTGTTTTTGGGAGTTGAGCCAGGCTTATTCTGTCTGTCTCTCTCATTTGCCACCTCCACCACTAATGTGTTCCGTGCAGTGTGGGTGAACAAGTATTCGAACCCTTTTGTGGGAACATAATACTTTCTCTCCGTCCTCTTCGAGGTCGGGGTCAGAGAAGATGGAGTTTGTCAGACACCCTTGGCCAGCTTTAGGAGCTCTTCGTGTACCAGCAGGCTAAGCCGGGACGGTGCTGCTGCCACCACTACATTAAATAGGTCACCTGTCTGTTCTTGCAACTCTTTCGCCTCCAGGCTGAGGTTGGAGGCCACCCTCCTTAGGAGCTCCCAGCGTGCTCAGAAATTGTCCAGAGGAGCCAATATGCCTGCCACCAGCGCCTTGTCTGGAAAGGAAGAGAATGACTGACCTGGTGCTGGGGGGGCTGGCACTTCTGCTAAATGCGTGGGAGGCCCTGCAGATGTACTCTCCATAGGGTCTGACTCCTCCTCTGACTTGGAATTATGGGCCTCTGCTGGCATTGCTGGGACCCCCAACTGCTTCCTTGAAGAGACCAGGGAATAGGGACCCAAAGCCACTTGTAACCCCCAGAGGTTCCAGTATTGCCATTGGGGTGGCCATTGGCCCTGAGGCCACCCTGGAGGGGGCGGGTAGGGACCTTTCCCTTGTCCTTCAGGTCAGGAAGGCTAGGGTGCAGGGAGCCACTGGGTCCTTTCCCTTCCTGGATTTGCTGACTCTCCTGCCAGAGACCAGCAATGCCCAGAGCTCGACTGTCTCCCCTTACCACGGTACCAGGTGGAGGGGAAGCGTTATCTGTGCCTCTTATCCTGCCACTCCCTTGAGTGACGTCTCGGTGACGGGGAGTATGAGTCTGGTGACCGGTGGCGTTGCTGCCTGGACCAACTTGGTGAAGAGGACCACCCACGGTAAGAGGAGGAGTGGGAGCGGCATCTGGGTGATTAGGAGCCTCTTGGTACCGAAGCCCGCTGTCAGCGGGGGTCTTCTCTAGGTAGAAGCTGGCAACTGGGTTCTGCGTCATCCATGCGAGGGTGAACTCATCAGTGCTGGTGACCTAGAATGGTGCCTGGTCCCAGATAGGGAGCTTCTACTAAATACCAAGTGGGCCCTGTGTTGACTCATCAATGCCACTACCCTTGGTGCTGGTGACCATGAGTGCCGCTTCAAGCTATCTGGGCTCCTGCAGTACCGGTGACCTGCTCCTGGAAACTGCCTCGGTGCCAGGGAATGCACCCCAGGGATTGGCCTCTTGGCAGGACCAATCTCCATGGTGACCTGTTGGGGTGTGGTGAGGTGTGCCGCCACTGAGGGGAGGGGCCACATTGGGGATTCTCTCTTCGATGTGGGTTCTCTACCCCTCGCCCTTTCCGTCTGGGTCAAAGGGGTGCATGGGACAGGCAGGGCCAACAAGTTGGCCGCTACCTGAAGTGCCTCTGGTGTCAATGGCACCGCAAGGTGTAGCGGTTCCATCCCACACTCCAGAGATGGGAGATGCTCTGTGGAAGGGCTCACAGTCCTAGGCGAAAACTGCCCCTGTGGGGGTTGACTGGTGTACTGGCTCTGAGCTTCCCCAGAGCTCAACCCTGCGTCCTTAGACCTCTTCGGCACGGGGGAGTGGTTGTCTGCCAGACATTGTTTCCTGGGCTTCTTCCTAGGTGAAGAGGAAGCCCGGTGACACAATGAAGTCGGTGCCAGCGGAGCACTCTGCACCGACCCAGTGCTCGGTGCCAAAAGAGAGTGGGATGGTTCCGATGCTTCAGACGGATATCTCGGTCCTTTGGAGTCTTCAGTCTGAATGCCTTGAGGATGCGACCCTTGTCCTTTTGATGAGACTCCTTGAGGCACTTTAAGCGGTCACTAATTGGGAAGGCCTTACCGCAAGTTTTATAAGACTTAAAGCCAGGAGATTGGGGCATACCCTAATGCCGGGTGGAGGTCCCTAACTGGACTACCTTATCAACTACAACAACTACTAAGAATTATCTAAACAACTGCATAACAAAGACTTATAAAATAAAGGCTACAACTAAGAGGCACTTGCTGAAGCAAGCAAGAATGCAGTTCCAGTGACTGTCAGTGGCGGAAAGAAGGAACTGAGGGGGTGTAGGGCCGGCAGCGCCTCATATACTGCAGCATGTGCATGGGGTTCCAGGAGGCGCCGGAGCCAGCCCTACGGGATCTGCTAAGGTGAAAAACTGTCCAGTAACCATGCATAGGGCGCACACACACCGACTATGGAATGGACATGACCAAGAAGTACTGGCAATGACATCACCTGCTTATTAAAGGGTATAAAAAGTAAAACTCTTAAAGGGTTCATTGCTAATACCTGCCGGACCACATTGGACCAATATAGGTCTAATCTTGATTTAGCCTGTTTGTAAGTATCTTGATCAAATGTTTTGTTTCTGTTTTGATGTAGTAAATTGCTTATTATTTAGGCTTTTAGGCACATTTAAAGCAATTGTATAAGTATCATTTGGCCTTTGGAATTAATAAAGGAATTTATGGTTAATTATTGTTTGTTAGAATTATTAATAATATTTTAAATTATTAATATTGATAGGGGAAACTACCAATCTTTTACAGCCATTCTGGCCTGGATTTCTTGTACAAAGGAGTGATGGGTCTCTCGAGAAATGTGGCAGATTCTTGTCCCCATCCTGACTGGTCTTCTTATTCAACACCAGTAGTAATAGGGATTTCCTTTCCTTACTCATCAGTAAGGGATGCTAATCGGGAACTAAAGGAGCAGATACTGACCTACTCGAAACATGGCAGTTTTAAAAACGTAAAATGTTTACATTTAAATTTTAAAAATAGTTATGTTTCCTCTGGCCTTTTCTAACAGCAAAAAGGATCTTATTACTATTCTAATGTCTCCTAGCCCTCTTTCTGACAACCCCCAAACAGTACATGTAAGCTTTAAACGTGAACTGACATTTATGGAACTTAAGAGCTTGCAGGATCAGAGCTAATGTACAACTCTAATCCTAAACTGCAAAAGCAAAAAGTTTGGAAAAGCTGCAGGCTTTTTACAATCAGTAAATTTTAACCCAAGACATCTAAAATTGATCATTTTGACAAAGCTGATCTGTGACCTACACAGAGTAGGTGTGTCTATGCAAATACAGCCTGCTCCTGAGGTCTTTTCCCCCAGTTCCTCACTAGATGTCAGAGGAGAGCTCATTCAAACCCTGTTTACATCAGTCTCGGATGACCATGCATAGATTCAAAGAGATTTAAGGCCTAAAGAGCCACCAGCTCATCTAGTGTGATCTCTTGTATATCACAGGCCATTATATTTCACCCAAATATCCCTATGTTAAGCCCAAATACTTTAGTTAGGCCAAAACTTTCAGTCCTCAGGAAACTAAATATTGTGTGCTACAAGCAGAGAAGAGGAAAGACCAATGTACTACCTAATGTCCAAAACCTCTGCACTCTTACATCAAAGCTTAGTGTGTTCCTAATGCTTTCAAATTGCCAAGACATCTAGAGGAGGATTAAACAATGTTCTTACTCTTAAATTGTTAAATTAGTTAGTGTACCTCGTATCTAAGAGGTATATGCTATTATTCCCCACCCAACCTCTTTATATTAATTTTTACTCTCCTGGTTCAAATTTCCTAGTGCCATTAATGTTCCTTCAAAAGCCTTAATAGAGCTTTATTTTATTTATTAAGCTTCTTGATTATTTAAGTAGATGAAATTAAGATATCTAAAATGTAATTAGGTGCAAATTAAATACCAAAATATAGTGTTAATCTATGTTAGAGGTACGAAAGCAAATATTTGATTATCATAGATTTCCAAAAGTTATGTTTTCTCCACTATGCTGAGCCATATTTGCACATCCTTAATATTTCATGGTATGTTTTCATAACCATTAAGTATAACTCTAAATAATCAAATGTCTCCATGAACATTCAAAATCCTTGCCTCATCAGCCCCTTAAAGTTTGTTCTTAGGATTCATCAACCCTGAATTTAAACATGAAAACTTGCTGGTACAGCTTCCCTGACTATGGAAAGCCAGCAGTTTATCCATAACTTGCTTTTGCAGTTTAGGATTGAACTGTACATTAGCTCTGACCCTGTAAGCTCTTAAATTCTATAGGATTTACAGAGGACTACAAGACCGGAGCTTTTAAATTTTGGAGGACACACTGAATCTCTAGACAGCTGAGGTATGGAATAAATGTCAGTTCACATTTAAAACTTGCATGTACTATTTGGGGGTTGGCAGAAAGAGGACTAGGAGACATTGGGGAGGGGGAGGAAGGATCATATTACTTCTCTAATGAAAGGAATCCAGGACAATGAATGGGAGAGAAAAAGGTGGGAAGGATTGTGTAACTTGGATATTAAAATCTTTCCAAAATCCATCAGTCAGATGATTAAGTGGGAAAACAGCAATGAGTGTGTATGAAATATCTACAGAACTAGGGTTTTCCAAAGAATTTGCTGTTTTCCATAATCTGAATTTTGATTTTTAAAAATAAAATTACTAGCATACTGATTGCATGAGATCTTAACAATGAAAAACTGAGACTCTTATTGAGTCGGCTTCTTGACAGATTGGAACAATACTACAGAGAATTATACAGTTCTTCCATTCACCTAAATGGGTATTAACACTGAAATTTATTAAATACTTAACTGTAAATGCCAGCAATGCTAACCACTTCATTTTTGAACACCACAGCAAGCATATGTAGCAAATGCCAAGGACATACTGTATTGCCACGAGGGGAAACATGAAAGAAATGGTGTACTGTGTCATTGGCAGTATTTAAATTTGTTGTAATAATAAATATTGAATGCTTCTTTAATGCCTTATAGAGTGGAGAACATTTTTTTAAAAACAAGGGAATTCAGTGTTTGTGAAAGGTCACAAATTGATCACAGATTGATTGATTTGGAGATTAATTCCCCTGTCTTCAAAAAATACATGGAAGGTGCAAGAGCAGCAGTACACACTTCCCTACAAGGACATGGAAGTACACTAAGTCCAGAGAAGGCACAAAAGTTTAATTTTCATGTCATTTCAATCCCCGACCTCTGAATTTACCAGTTATGCTGGTGATCTGGAGATTGATAATAATCCACTAACAACTGGATTGAAACCCTGGACTCCTTTCATATGGATTATCAAATAATAAACACTTTTCAGCCACTACCTAGATAGCCTTGATTCAAACCAGTACTCTAGATGTGGAAGACTTCATATTTTGTTACATTTTAGCTGTCCTGTTTAGGACTTTTTTTTTTTGGTTTGTTTTTTGTTAAAGCTTCTAAGCAACCCAGACACCAAGATCCAGGGAGTCAACAGTTTATTCATCAGGAGCATTAGGCTTCTGCACTACCAACTAACAATATTTTGTTTATTTCCATAGCCTATTTCTATATTTGTGTTCGTTCCTAGTATGATACTCTTAATATGATACTCTGGGCATTATATAAGATTATTTAAAGCTATCCAAACACTCTTGATGTAAATCATAATGTGAAGAATAAACACAGTGAATAGACCTGAGTCAAGCTTTTGGGGTCACTTAGGGCAGCATTCAATGATTGTGGAAGGAAACCACCACATTAGCCAAAGGAATCAAACGTTTGCTGATACAAATGGGAAAGAGGGGAATAGAAATCTCAAAAATAATGGAATAGAAATAAGCATTCCTGGTGTAAGAGGTCTCAAAAGATTTGGCCAGGTCATAACTCTCCATTTACTAAAAGTAAATACCTCAATTTAAGATTTAATGATGTCCTTGCCTTCAAAGGAAGGTCTAATAGATTCCCTTGGACATCAGGGAATACACAATAAATAAATAAATCGAGGTTTTCTCTCAGTGCCAGATTTTGTGGTGACTGGGCAGGTACTCGTTTCTGTAGGTTCTTTAATTTTATTTATAAGGTTTGTGCTATGGTTTTATTGCACAGAGCTTAGATATATTATGATAATTGCTCTACAAACGGGGTAAGTGGATAAGTAAAATTGATAAGTTCATGAACAGTAAGAGATTTGTCTTTAAAAGAGTAGATGTTGAGCAAGATGATTTTCACAAGATATGCATGTTATGAGGTTTTATAAGGCTCAGGAATAATGGAAAAGAAGATTGGAAAACTATCAGGAAGCAAGGACCACTGTTATCTCTAGCTGTTTTGGATTTTTGTGTGTGTGGAATGCATAAAAGTGTTTCAGTGCAATTTTAAAATATATCAGTTCAACAGAATTCACTGTGCCCACAGATTTTAAACTTCACTCATGCATTTCACACACAGACAGAGATGGAAAGAAAAGGTGAAAGTGAGACAGAGGGCTGGAACAGGAGAGCGAGAGAGCAATTTCAAGACTGGGGTTCAAGCCCTTTTTCTGCCATGGACTTCCTGTGTGACCTTGGGCAAGGTACTTAGCCTCTCTTTGTCTCACTTGTCTATCTGTGAAATGGGGATAATAGTACTTCCCTGACTCATAGGTATTATGAAGATAAAGACATTCAAGATTGTGAGCCACTCAGTTACAGTGGCAAGAGGGCCTTAGAAGTATCCAAGATATTCAGGGCTACTTCCCCCTCCTCCCTGGGAGGAACTACCCAGAGAATTGAGGAAGAAGTGCACCTTGTGTGGAGAGCTTGGCTGGAAAGCTGATACCAGCAGAAGCCTGGCTGAGGTGACAGCTCTCCATCAGGCCAAAAACTGTACCAACCATTTTCATCCCTATCCCACCCCTTTAGCCTAGAGGTGCAGTTGTGGAATGGGGGAAAAGCAACCTGGAGCCATTTCCCTGATCTCAGACCAGTGCATGGAGGAAGGGGCTCTGGACTTCCTTAGGCACAACTGAAGTTAATTTACATTTTTTATAATACAATTAGAAAATCCTGCAATTTGTTCTGCAAAAGAAGTGAATAATAAGTTGTTTTTGCTTCACTGTAGGACTTATGGCACTTAGGAGGGCAGAACCATTATAACCCCATGGTTCCTCAACTAAATAGGGATAATTAATTTGGTTTTTATTTGTTGCATGAACATTTAGTAAAATAAATCTCAAATGACTTAAAAACTAATTTTGTTAAAGAACTTAGAAACAAACTTTATTATAGTGAATATAAAAATGAAAGGGAGAAAATCTTCAGTTGAGGTTTTTGTAATAACCTTAATCCTGCTCCTTATCCATCCATCTTTTCCTATTGCATGGATGAATTAGAATACTATAGTTCTTCATTCTGTGATTCTATAACCCATACTTTACTTGCTTTCCTCTATCAGGCAGAGAAAGACCTCAGGGCAGTATCTGGGAGGCACTATGGTCCAATGAACTAGGACTCAGAAGACTTAGGTTCTACTCCTGGCTCTGCCATGGGCCTGCTGCGTGACCTTCAGAAAGTCACTTCACCTCTCTGTGCCTCAGTTCACCACATATGTAAAATGGGGGTAATGATCCTTACCTCCTTTGCAAAGTGCTTTTAAAATCTACTGATGAAAAGTGATAGATAAGAGCTAAGTATTATTGCAAGAGTGTGTACAATGTCAGTGTTTTCCATTGCAAAGGTTGTTTTTCTGCCTACATCTAAAGTGTGGGGTTTTCTAGTGATTTTTAATTTTGTTTAAAGTGTCAATTGTTTGATGAGGAGAGGTACCTATTGTCTTTATACACAGCCTTTTCAATCCACGTAGAGTTTCTTATTTATGAACCCAAAGTGGTACCTACATTTCTTCAATGGACACTGAATAAAAGTTAAGAGAGATGATTCTGCTAGACCACTGGGGATCTGGAGACATGACAGTTGAGGTGGGTTTGAGAGGTTGGGTCCTTCAATCCCTGTTATTATCAGTAATGAATTAATTCCTGTAATATAAAGCAGTCTTAAAGTAAACTTAACTGTCAAGGGACGAATGGATGGTCTCTCTATGCAAGGCCATTATAATGTCACTGTGGTTCCTAAACCATCCTCATCGCATCCCCTACAAGCTCTTTCCCCTCCTCCCCAAGTTAGGTATTGGGAGTGATCAAAATTATCACGGAATGGAAATTGTTTTGCAGCCTTATTTCATGGATTCACTACGGTGTCTCCGTAATACACTTGAATTGCAGAACTGAATATTAAAAACCTCTACTTAGGCTGATTCCACCTGTTTTATCTATCCATATTTGTGAACATATGCTCTTCAGGAGAGGGACCATCTTTTTTCAGAGGCTACAGAAGTTTAATAAATATATGTATAATAAATTCTAACATAATAAAAACTAAAATTTATAGTACCTGTATGAAAATTGAGAGGTTTTATTTCACATTTAGTTTTATATCAAGCATTATTACTCACCTTCTGTAGCAAACTGCTCTAAATGTTTCAAAGTAATTTCTTTGTATTTTGAACTCTCAGCCAGACGGTCATAAATTACTGTATCCTACAATGCAAACAGAATGAAGGTACAATAAAGCAAAGCAAGCAGGTTTCACTGACCTGGCAACAATAACAGAAATTCTGGAAAATAGGCAGAAAAAATATGTAACACTATATCAAATGCATTTCAGGGCCAAGGAACACAAATAGAAATATATTTCTGTTCTGGAAGGGAAAAAAGAGGAGGAATTTTTGAGCCCTGAGGGTCTGTAGATCTCTCCACCTTCAGCTTATCTGGAATTATTTTGGGTTTTTCTCCTCACCTTTCATACATACTTTTCTCCCCTTGCTCCACCCTTCATGTTCCTTTGCTTTCCCCCTGCCTCGCCAATATTAAGCATAGTGTGAAACTGATGCTTAGTAACTTTCATTCTCACTTCTACTTGGCCAAGAAAAAACCTGTGTATATAGTAAAACAATTATACTATTTCATTAATTTTCACTTGGGAGAATAAGGAGCGTGGAATATCCTCAATTCTGCATTAAATTTTTATAAACATCAAAGAATTGGTTTTAAAACTGGATTTTAGATTACATATCTGTAATTCCTTTGATGAATCACTTTAGGTACAGTCCTGAGTAAGGGAGCAAGGGCTGGTGTGCAAACTGCACCATTCTAGGATGCACTGTGACTCAGCCATACATTCTTCCCTTGTTCCCAGGGAACAGTAATTTACTGTTTACCTAATACTATCAATAAATTATTATTTTCTCTCTGTCCCAGCTACTCGGGCTAGTGAACACAGGGTGGAGCTAAGGCTTTACTCATTCCCTATTAATTCCCTTTTCATCTGCTCCAGGGAAGGAATAAGTGGGTGAGCAGTGTCCAGGGTAGCCTAAATAGGGATGTATATAGAGGGAAGGATTCTTACTCCTCCACCCAGGCATGTAGTCTAACTCACAATTTATCACTTAATCCTGATAAATTAATTAACTGTATTAGACATTAAAATTAATTGAAAAAAGCCATGAATAAAAACCAGGTTTTTTTTAATGTTAGATGATCGGACTTCAGCGGATCTTGCAATAACTTCATACATTGGTAATGATTTCTATTACTTATTCTTCTATATGCCTATAGCATGCTTATTTACAAATTAGCAGAGATTAAAATTACTTTATGGTAATTTAAATAAAATAAACCTTACAGCTCCTTTACAGTAGAGTCTTAATTTCCCAGTTGGTGTGCGAACAATCACAGACATTCTTTTCCTATCGCTGGAACAGAGAGAATATTGCAGTCCATCAACATATACATTGACCAACCTTTTTCATCCATCAATAAAAAAATAGAAAACTTGAAAATATGCATTTATATGCACATATATTTATAGATACACATCATACTTATTCTATATAAACCAGAAGTAATGAAATAATTGTGTCTACTAGTCCTATCATTGGGTTTTCCTTCTCCTTCATGAAACTGGGGGTAAAAATGAAGAAAAAACGGTTACTTGCCATAGTAACTGTAATCCTCTGAGAATGTTCTCTCTGCATATCCCCACTTGTAGGAAGCACTGCAGGGCACACTGAGCTGCTGGAACCTTCAACGATGCAATACCCAATGACAACCTATGACTGACCTCTCATAGCACAAAACATTTGAGGTAAGACTATAAAAGGGCCAGACATTCTGGATCATCTCAGCAACTTCCTCCTTCGCCTATGGGCATGTGGTGACACATGGGTGCAAGACCCAAGACCCCATTAGCATCAAGTACTGCAGAATGGAACAGAGGATATGTTGGAGGTGCTCTGTGGGAAAAAGGGACCTTGCCCAGAGTGAACTATGTCCTGGCCATCTCCAGCCAGCATAATGACTCCTGGAACCTTTACAGCAGACATAAATTAAACTAGCCCTGGGGATGTTCTAACTTATGCTGAGGGCTGAACTAGCACTCAGCTGCCCTCAGAACTAAACCCTTAAGGCACCTTTGTGCCTCCCCTCTTCTATTTTGGGTTATGCACTTTGTACACCTTGGCAGGACCTGAGGATCTGGGCCTAAATATGCAATTACCTAACTTGTGTATTACACTATAATTTAAGGGAGTTTTAGATCAAACTCCCAAAATTCATTCCAGAATGAACAGAGAGTTCCCATACCCATAGCTGGCTATAGAAAAGAAGGGAAGTGAGGTGGTTGGGATGCCCAGACCTTTTAGAACCTCAGTTCCAAATATTTTGGGCCAGGAGATAAAATTTACATGTCACCAAAAGGCACTGCTTTATAGTAGGTTCTTGAAGCTCAGAGGCATTAAGGGATATGTCCAAACGTGGAAATATGCAGAGACCACCTTCAAGAAAGGATGGTTATTTACCTGGTCACACCTGTGGCTCTTCAAGATGTTTTTGTCTGTGGGATCCCACCTTAGGTGCACATGCATCTTGTGCACAGAAAATCAGAATCTTCTTGAATAGTTCTTTCCGTTCGCCCATGCTAGTACTGTGCATGTCCTCCTGTTCCCCCACCCAATGGCATGAAGGGTAGAGCCACCACAGCCATCTCTCAGTTCCATCACTAATCCAGAATCCTAGAGGAGGCCTCAGAAAAAATGAAGATGGAGAGATCCACATAGAGAACAATATCTGTGAGAACCACAGACTTTTTCCTGTTAAGGTAGTGGAAAAAAGCCTTTGAAATGTCTTCTATCTCAGAAAGGAATAAGGTTTTTGGAAGAGAACAGGTAAATTAATAGATTAGTTCAAATTAAAGCCTGATACTGTAGTGGGAATAAATCTGGGGTGACGTCTTACCATCACCTTGGCCTATTTCTGTGCAGATCCTCAGAAAAACTGTGAGGGGGGTAGGTAGGTGTCTTCTGCTTGCACTGCTCCAATATCTAAAGGGCACATAGTTTGGGGCTGAGATACAGATGCCAAAGGAAAGAAGCATGGCCCTGGAATCTCTGAGGGAGTGCAGTCTGTCATACATATAAACACTGAATAATTCTGCGCCCTCAAGGGACAAATCATTGATTGTGCTTTGCATTTTTCTTGGAATGCCAGAGGCTTGCAGCCAAGTTCTGTGCATGGTCATAGTGATTACCATGGATAAAGTTACAGTAATGCTGATGGATATGTCTTTCTTCCAAATAAATTTAATTTTGGAGTCTTTGTCTTTGGGGGCTCTTAATCTGCCTGATCTTTTCATGGACTTCAGAAACCGCCAAGCAACCCAATGTCAAATGCACATAAAACTGTGTAAACCCCTTTTGGAGTAGCCAACATTTCTTATCAGCTTCCTTAGCCAGAGGAGGCAGTTTAGTTCATGTCTGCCACAGGGTTTTAGCTTGATCTAAGGTGCCATTATAGATAAGTAGAATTATGCTAGCAGGTAGAGATGAGCTTAGATGGAGAACACTCCTGAAATGCTCTAAGTCATCAGGGACTGTACCAGACCTGAAAAGATGACTTCAGGAGGGGAGGAGGATAACAGATCTCTGAGAGATGAAAGATTTTGCTCTTGAGACAGTAGTGCCTATTTCTCTTCTGCCAGTAGCTCCTGTTCTTCCCTGTTTGGACACAGGCATCCGACAACACATATACAAGTAGAATGAGACCTCTCCTGCATGCACTTCCTTGAAAGAAAGGAAGGAGGTCAACTTCTGGATACTCTTGAAGAAGGTCCTTCAAGGAACAAAGTGGTGCAATATATAGGTAAGGCTGGTTCAGACGGGACTGACCAGGCCATTACCATGTTTGAGTGGATGGACTAGAGCCCTAAAATGAGAGTTTCCAGTCTGTAGAGAGACACCTTCTTCCAACCTTTGTGAACTGTTTTGCATTTATTTCTCCTTTTCTTTTTTTTGTTTTGCTATTGTGTAACTTTTTATTAGTCAGATTATTCATGCTATTTCACAGTTCTCTGACTAGATGACTATAACTACTCATGGAGTCTGCAATCAAATCATTTGCCCAATCTTTCACAGAAGGAGAGCACATGTCTTGTTCTTTGGTCTGTATCCTGCACAAATCAAGTCAATCGGAGCTTTGCTACGGACTTCAATGAGAACAGGATTGAGCCTCTAGTAAGGGAGCTAAACTGAGAATTCAGACAGACACTGTTTTCAGACACTGTTTTTTCTGTTTGAAATTGTCTTCTCACACACTGTTATATGAGTTTACTGCTAGCAGTGTGTGCTTCACCATGTGGAAGGAGAGGGCTTTTGAAAACTGAGGGCTTTTGCCGTACTCAACTGTATGGACATGTGGACTAGTGGTTAAAGCATTGAATATATGTCCATTGTTTCACACTGTCAGCATTAGCAGCAACACACATTTGACAGCATGACTTGCTGTATACCTGTGACTAAGAAACATGCATTAAAAATGCCTTGGATCAACTGAAACATGTCACAGACAGGCACTTGATGCCCCTCTCACTTCCAGCTGGTTTGGTGGCCTCTGACAATGTTGTAAAAATTAGAATGGAAATGCATAATAAAGACAGAAGAATCCTGGAATCTTGTACACTGAAAGAATGAGTCTCTAGCACAAGAACTAAAGAACTAAGCCAGCAAGATTTCAGGTGATTCACAAAAATTCAGTTGTTTCAGGGATGACAATCTCATCGTGGTATTGTGGATTATCAACAACCCACATCTGAGGAAGCTCATCTCAACTGCCTGAGGTACACATCCATTCAAATATTCATATGCTAGTAGGGCTGAAAAATCACATCCACAGCACTGAATACAATGTAATAAAAACTTATGCTTCCTAATAATACATGACTACTTCTCTTCTACTTGCAGGCACACACCTTATGATTAGCACAATTATCGTACACCTCAAGACACCACTGTAACTTTAACCCTGCCTTCCCTTCTCCACACACCTCATTACCAGCTATCCCTTTCAAACTATTAATTGTGGATGTTTGGTGTGGTGGTGTGTTGTATCTGAATAGAGTTAAAACAACTACTTTATCCAGTTTATGCTGGAATGCAGCAAGGGGTAGCGGAAGTTACATCTACACAGGATCAGCTGCTTATCTTTTCAAGAAAACAAAGCCACTTACAGTATCTGTAATTCTTGTTCTCAGAAAGTATAAATTGTAATCAGTGACTTCTCTTAGGGTACATACTCCTCTCACAGAAACGTTCGGCTGACTCAGCTCAAAATTCTGAAGTTGTTGATTCCAGCCAAGAACATCTTGCACTTTTGCTGTGGAATAACACTGACCCCTAGTGCCTCCAGTAAGTCTAAGCAAATATGAAAGAACTAGAAAATAAAATGGGTACAAAACCCTGAGTTCTGAGTTAGGCTGGTGGGTGCATGAGAGATAAGCTACTGTAATTTATTTCTTCAGAGAACAAGACTTACAGATTAGTAGTTTTCTTTTCTCCAAAAACGTACCAGTTGTATCTTATATAACTACTCCTGGCAACTCACAGGCTTTAAAAATGTTTATAAAACAGGTAAAGATGAACAACGGGAGAAAAGGAGGGGAAATGTGTATTCCCATTTCATATAAATACTGTACATCACTATAACTGCCAAGTGAGTAGCAAAACACTTTGTGCCCCGTACCTATTAACTTCTCAGAACAAAAATGAAGGTGATAAATAGAATCACTAGAGGATGAGGCCCTAGCCAAAAGCAAAGAAAGTCTGCATATGTTTGTTTTTTTAATTGTAAAACAGGCTATTACATCAAATTCAAAATACTGAATGAAGAATAAAATGATGTTAAAGTAACTTGCTGTAATTTTGTTCCTTTCCTTTTATGCTTCAGTCAGCTATATTTTGTAACTTTTCATTTTTTCCAGTGTCCCTGTTTCACTTCCCACTAGTTGTCTATGCATTTTCTCCTTTTTAAAAATTATTTCTCTTCTCAAACCCTCTTCTTCAAAGATGAGCTTTTTTTCCAATTGGGCTAATCTCCCTTACCTGATTTTTGTTTAGTATTTACTCACTTTGTTCTTCTACCAGTTTCTCTTCCTTTGCTACTTTCACCAGTTCCCCCTTCCCTGTGGCCAGTCTAATCTGGTCTTCATTTCATTAGGCCTCATTCTTTTCCAGTTCCCCTTCCTGCAATCCTCCTCTTTTTGGAAGCAATTTTCCCAGCCTTTGCTCCATTC
>ML675624.1:49224106-49378377 GCA_007922155.1 Mesoclemmys tuberculata | reverse complement strand
TACATACACGCTCATGCACAGTTCCACTGAAACAATGGTATACCATCAGTTTACAAAAGACAGTGGCCAAGATTTTTAAAAGTTATTTAGAAGTTGTTGTACTCAGCATTGCAATGCTTACCTGATTTAGGACCTAAAACTCATTTTCAAAAGTTCCACTTCCTAAATCACTTTTGAAAATGAGATTTACCTCCTAAAAACAATTAGGCATTGCAATACTGAGTGCAGCAATGCCTAAATACGTTTACAAATTTGGGTAAGTGTGCCTTTCATGAAATATTTTAAAAATCATAACTTAGCTAAATTAAAACCAATTTTCACTGTACTACAAAAATAAATTGCAGCCAGAGAATATGTACTTGCCAAATGTCAAGCTTTTTTATCATTCCTACTGAGGTGCTAGAGCTTAAAAAAAGAAAGAAAATCATTATAAAACAAACAATGACAAGTGTATTTTTCCACTCTCTTTTTATTAACTAAAATTTTTTCCTCAAGATTCCAAGAAAATTTGCTTTCAAAATAAAAACAAAAGTGCTAAATTTCATCTGGGAAGGGAGAAATTTTATAAAATTGTATTCCTCTGAAAATGACCCTTGACAATGAAAATGCTACTACAACCTCCTTATCTAGAAGTACTGCTACATGCTGTGCATATAATGTGAAAATATATACAATAGAGCTAAAGCACAGGACATATTATAAAGTTTCCAAACAAAGTACAGTCTTTTTCAAGTCTGTATGTATGCTATCTCTATCCTAAACCCACTATTTTATTCATAAAAGAAGAAATTCAGCAGCATATGTATGCACAAAAAAGACATTTTAAAAAATATAAAACAAAACATGTCAAAGGCTTATTTTGCTTTACCTTGTAAATTCCAGAACATTTAGCAGTTCATATTTTTCTTCCTGGCCAAGCTAGAAAAAATAAAATTTTTGATAGTGAGATTTAAGCTTTAAAAAAATTGACTAGCAACTACTTTTTGGGCATAAACTGATTGAGACTATGTGCAGAATATTTAATATTAACGCCAACAATATTAACAAATAATAGCACAGTTTGATTCTACTCACAGAATCGATAATTACTGAGTCAGGTGTCCTTCCAGTGAACACAAAACGGAGATGCTTGGCTGCTCTGACCAAAGCTCCTTCATCTGCAACAAACCAATTTTCATTGTTTCTTTTATAGAATGAGAAAGTATCAAGAAAAAGAATTTTCAAATTTTAATATCTTTTAGCTACCCTAGAGACATGCAGATTTGTACATGTTCAAATTTTGCAATTATTCTTTACCTGCTCTTCATCAATAGATAAATAATTTACAGGGTCTTCCTTCCTCACTACTCACATTTTCTATATTATTCTTGAAAAAAGTTCAGTATTCTCAGCTATTTCTGAGTCATTGTAAATTTTATCCTAATTTAACAGTCCTACTGTACTTTCCTCCCTAGCATTTTTTTCCTTTTATGTTTTGGTAGAATCCTTTATTACTTTTGACTAACAGTCTTTTTGTTTTTCGGATACCTTTATCTTTTTCCCTCTCAAACCGTAGCTGACTAAGAAATTCTTGTTTAGATGCCTCCCTAGTTTCCCATTTTGAGTACAGATTTTTTCTATTTCTTACATATTTGAATAGCCTCTAATTGTATCAAACTGGCCAATTCCTATTTTCTTATTTTCAGAAGATCAGTAGTCTGTGTCTTCTTAATTATAGTACTTTTAAAGATTTCTTATTCAAATTGAAAACTTTCCTCTACTGATTAAATTTCCTCTACTCATTAAATCTCTTATTTTCCCCATTTGACGCACTAGAATTTGCTTTACTGAAATTTAAATCTAACATTGGGACAATGCCGCAATTCTGTGATCCCATTCCTTACTACTATATACCAAGCCAAAGTATTATTCATTTAAATTTATAAACACTGAAGTATCTCATATTCAACATTTCTAAACTTCCCTATTATTCTCACATTCTCTGGAAAAACTGTCCCCTTTTGGTGTTTTAGTTTCATACTAGAAGTTGAAACTACAGTCTACCTGTGCTGGAGTCCTCTTGCCTCTTAGAAGGCCCACTGAAAAACATGAAACTAGTGTTTGCCAGATACATTTTAGAAGCTGATCCATTAACTGCTGCACTGCTTCAAAGAAGGCAACACAATACATCAGAGGCAGCACAGGAAAAGAGATTTTCATTTCACAGGGAAATTATTTTCCATTAAGTTGAAAGAGCAACCTCCAGTGAGAAATAATAACCAAAGCCACAGCAGAAAATTTTACCACACTGTCTAAAGGTATGTCTTGCACCTGGGAGCGAGCCACCCCGTTACCTGCTGATATTAATTTTCAACCTGCCAAGCAATTTCATCCATTTTTATTTTCAACTTCAGTGTACATACCACTAAATGAATTGTTTTTCTGCAGATCAAGCAGATGAGCCATTGCACTGATAGAAATGTCAGTCTTGTGCTTCAAGACTGGAACTTATTTAAGGAGCCATAATAGCGTAGTATGTAGGATGCTACACAGGTAACTGAGTAATTAGACTATATTATTCACATCAAGCATTCTTTATTACATCACAGTGAATCAGAAAATGATGTCTATACCATATCTATATGTCTATACCAAGCCTAGAAAAATGGGACTCCAAATCTGATTGGGGGTTCTAAATACTATATTACTAAAAATAAACAGCAAATATGTTTAATTAAAAACTTTACCATACAAAATATTCCTCCTGCTGATTTTTGCAAGAATCTATTTAAAAATGTATGAAGTGTGGTTTACTGGTGTTCTAAAAATTGTCTTTTCTTGTTTTGTGTTGATGTTTTGGCTTATTGTCAGAATTGTTGTCCTGCTTAGGAGGTTTCATTTTCCTTCCTGATGATTACTATATAGTGTTATTTTCTTTTGTAATACTTAGTTAAGTCAATGCCATTGTTATAAAGCATCATAGAGAGCCATAAACAGGGTGGTTAATTTGTCTTTTGGCTTACTGAATGCCATTGAATTTTATTTTTTATTATTGTATACTCTATGTAACAACTACAAATCCTCTCTAAGACGTGGATTGGAAAAAAATTTAAAGCACTACCTTATATAGAAGTGAAAATGTATGAGAGATTGCACATTTATTTAAATTTCTGGAAAAGGGGTAGACGCACACATTGAGTTCTAAATTAACATTTTGGTTGAGTGGATTGAATATTTTACAGTATATATGTAATCATTTAGCTCTTACCAGGAGATGCTGCTTGATATATAATCTTATCACCTTCTCTTTCTGGAACAGCTGTATGACACACTGCCATCATTGTTAGAAACTCGCAAATTATTGGTGCAGTTGGCTAGTGCAAAAACAGGGTAAAAAGCATTAATTAATCTGCTTTGTTAAAATGTGTTAGTACTTATTGGCAAATATTAAGTCAGGGGATAATCTCCTTTCCTGATTATAAGAATATGCATTTTAAAAATTTCTACATTCTTTGCATTGTTGACTTTACATATAAATCATTTTCAAAATTCACCTGATTTGCTTCAAGTCCATTCAAACTGCTACTATACTTTCCTTTTATATAGTTGGTGCAGCTATTGACATCTGTAGTTAAGGTTGTCCAACTGTAATGGGGTGTTCCCCTCACTTTTGCTTAGAAGAGGTCAATGAGGTGGAGAAGGGCCAGTTAACTGGAGAGGCCACAGCTGAAGGGAATTAGGTGACCTTAGTAACCCCTGAATGATAATGGAGCCCGGCTGAGAAGGAACAGGCAGGGCTACGATAAAGCCAGCAAACTGACAGCTGATGGCAGCAAGACTTAAGACAGTGCAAATTTTGGTTGCTGATTAGAGGGTCCTTGAACTGAAATGTACAGTAGAGGTCAGGCCTGGGTTCCCCTACCAGCCACTAGGAAAGTGGCAGCATTTGGGCACCGAGTGGAAAAACTACCTGAGATCGTTTGTATGAAAAGATTATAATACCCCAGAAGGGGAAAAACAGAGTGACCTGGCTGAAGGGCCAAATCATGATAGAGAGAACCCTGAGTTGTAGAGAGGCAGTATGATGCACAGTGAGTAGCAGAAGGGGGATGTCAGACTAGGAAAGAGCTAATTCCCAGAGAAGCCAGGAAGAAGTGCCCTAGCACTAAGTGAGCCCTGTAACACCAATCCTTTCCATAATATAACCCTTTATGTTCGTTGGTTTATAATTTTGCCAAACTTTAACTGTTTGGACTGAAATTTTCCATGACATGTCTAACTCAAACTGATTTACTTTGGAAATTTTCACCAAAAATGTTTCAGCCATTTCTCAGAGCAAGATTAGGGGAAAAAATGTGTTGCCCACATTAAAATATTTTTTACAAGTGTTTTGTTGAGAAGCTTGAATGCCCCCGTACTTTGGAGACAGGACTTTAAATTCAGCCACTTTGTGTCAGGTATTAATGCATTAACATCTATTAACAGCTCAACTGGAAATTTAAATAAAGTATGTAAATAAGCACATTAGATATTGACAAAAATTGAATGACATACTGAAATGTTTTATTCAGTAGTGTGTGCATGTTTGACAGTTATTATGAACTGAATCCTATTTGAACATTGTCTACATACAATATTTTTTTATTTTACTGTGGCACTATCACTGCCCGTGCTGTATCTTTTCCTTGGACATATGATTTCAGGTACTAGTCCAGTCATTTAAGCACCTTTCCTGAGTACTTTAAAGAAATAGCTGCTGCATTTTCTATTAAAACTTGTACCACATCTCACACAATGGGACAGAATGCTGCAAGGTCAGTCAGATTGCTTTTAGTGAAAGGACACAATCTAAACAACAGAAATTCAATATTTATTTTTACTCAGCCGTTATATAGTTCTTTATCTGTAGATCTCAAAGCACTTCAAATTGACAACAGGAAATTATCAATTTTAAGATCCCCAAACCCTTGCCAAAAACAGTCATTTCCCAAAAGAATTTCTAAAATGTTGAGTTGCCACTAGAAAGGCACTTAGGGAAGATTCTTGTACTACCGCAACTCAGAAACACAGAACTCTACTAAAAGTGATGCACTTCAAGTGTAAAAACAATAATCCCCCTATACTGTATAGAACGATAAATCTCTGAAAAAAATGACTTAATTCAATAAATAGTATTGAAGAAGGAATGGTATAATTATACAGAAATTCACCTATCTCAGAAACCTTTACAGTTTCACTTTCAACAAGGAATGGCTCCTGTTCTTCTTAGATACAGAGCCCTGAATTCCTCTAGGAAAGAGACACATGTTTACAAGTTTCTGTTATAAAACCTGATCCAGCAAAGTACTTGAGCATGTGATTAGCTTTATGTGACTTGTCTCACTGAAAAAAAATTCTATATCATCTCTCATCCAAGTATCAGAAGGTAGGAAGGAACCTTTTGTCTCATTTTTATTTAATCAGTCCATTTAGATTTATATAAATACATAAACGGTACCCATCCAAGGACTGTGGGTACCCTGCCATCACCTAAACCACACAGTTTATATAATAAACATGGATAAGAAGGTGGTAGAAACATATAAGGGTTCAGGGTGTAAGACTGCTACCCTCAAGACCCAAAAGTCTTGAGTCATTTAACTGGAATCAATTAGTTCATCAGTACATAATATTTACATTATTAAATGATTACTCACCTGAACAGTAACTATGGTTCTTAGAGATGTGTTGTACACATATATATATTTCTCTGTTGTTGTGTGTATGCACAGTACTCCAGCCAGAGACTTTTGGTCAAGACTACCTACTGGAGCAGTGCATGAGCACTGTGTGTCCTCCTGCCTCCAAGCAAGCATATAAAATGTGGAGCTACTCTGACTCCTTCTCAGTTCCTTCACCACCAGAATCTTGGTGATATTAGACTCCAGAGTAGCAGAGATGGATGGTGGGTCATGGAATATATATGTATAACAATACATTTCAAAGAAAGATAGATTATTTACCTAAACAACAACAGGAGTCTTCGGGAAGTTTTGTCCCTATGGGTACTCCACGATAGATGACTGCACATGCTCAGATCCTTTCAATTGGGATTTTGCTTCAGCAATGTCTGCAGGTCAGCACCTGTGCCCTATGCATCCTCATACTCCAAACCAAAAGTATATGGGGAGGGGTGAACTCAATTCCTTCTCAACCCCAAAGTCCAAAGAAGCAGAGAGAAAAGGAGGGCAGATAATGGAGCACCCATAGGGAGAAAACACCATGAAGAACTCCAGTTACTGTACAGGGAACTAACCCATCCTTCTTCAAGTTATTGTTGCTATGGGTGCTCCACACTGGGTGACTCCCAAGCAGTACCTCAGTTACAATAGGGGGTTATGAGAAGAAGAGTTGAGAATAGCCTCATCAAAAGCTGCATCGGATCTGGAAGTGGGAATAAACACCACAGTGCTATGAAAAAGTGTGCACTGGCAACCAGGTAGCAGCTTCGCAAATGCATACAATGAGTGTGTTCCTAAGCAGAGCTACAAAGGTGGATTGAATTGGCTGTCACCCTAGGTGGAGGGTGAACCCCAGAAGCTTCAGAACATGTCAGAATGCAATCTGAGACACATTTAGATAGTCTTTGTGAAGACTTTCATTTTCTCAGCAATAAAGACAAAGAGTCTGGGAGAGGATCTAAAGGATTAATCCTGATAGAAAGTGAGGGCTCTTCTCACATCTAGAGTATGCAGACTGGCCTCTTCCCCTGAAATATGAGGTTTGGGATAAAAATCAGTAGTTGGATGTCCTGACTGATGTGGAAGTCAAGGAGACTTTAGTTAGGAAGTGACCATGGGGACAAAGTCTCCTTGTCTCAGCTATTGACCAATATATGCTGGCTAGCATATACATATATAATATAAATATAAATAAATAAATAATAAAATGTATTATTGGCAGCATATATATATATATAGCAGTTATACAGCCTAATTGGTCTATACCATTAGTATAATCCTACTCACTTATGCTAAGTATCCCTTTATATCTTGTATTAGATGAAGTGAACTAGCTTTGGCTTAAGCCCCTAGGAAAGCTGTCCGGATCAGGACATGATTATTTTACCGAAGCAACAGGTAGGCAGTTATTCTCACTGGGACAAACTGATGGTTTGGATTTTAGTGACATCTAATGAGCTGTGCAATTTATATAATTATCCTATAAATACTACCAGCTGAAATGTGTAAGATGAATGTGATAACTCTGCATGAGATAGCTTCCCGGTGACTGGTATTGTATTGAATCTTTTTCCTGTACTATAATATTATTATTGTATTATACTAATAAACCTGGCTGATGGTTATGTGGTCTTTTGAATATATTTCATATGAACCAAAGTGTGGTCAAACAATTGACTATGCAATTTATAAGCATAGCAGAATACAATGTAAGGTGGGTCAGCCATAAGAGCTCCTGGTTTGCTTATTTTTCTGGACAAACTAATGGCTACAAGGAATACAACTTCAAAGGACAAATGCAGATGAGAATGCCCTGTGAATGCAAAGGGGATTTTTCTCAAAGCACTGAAGACTAAAATTAAGGTCCCAAGGTGAAGTGGAGTGTCTTACATAAGGAGAGGTTGGTCAAACTCTCAGGAATCTTGTTATGGTAGGGTGAGTGAAAACTGAAACCCCCTCATCTGGTTGGTGAAAGGCTGTAATGATAGCCAGATCAACCTTGATAAACCTGAAAGATAATCATACAGATTTTAAATTCAGCGGGTAATCCAATACCTTCGAGAGAAAATCAGTCAGAAATAATGACTGCTGTGCGAACCAAAGCCGGAAATGCTTCCACTTCTGCAGGTAGGTTTTTTTTTTTGTGGTGAGCTTCCTGTTGATTAGGAGCACAAACTGCACCTCAGGAGAACAGTCCTGTGCTAGACCTGAGGGCCTTTAGGGAGCATAAGGATGTGTAAGGAGCAGATGTGGACGTGCGAATCGTGCTGAAGAGAAAAGTCTTCAATTGAAGGTGTACTGGCACACACACATACCTAATGTGGAGTACCCACAGGGACAGTAACTCTTAAGAAGAATTATAGTTACTGTATGAGTAACATTTTCTTCTATGAATGCTTGTACACGTATATATTCTACTACTGGTGACACCCAAGCAGCACTCCTCTGATGGTGAGAACTTGGAGTCTATTAGTGTAGAACTGCCTTTCTGACATTTGCATTGACTCTGGATGCTTTGACAATGGTATAATGTTGAGTGAACATTTATACCAAAGATCAAGCTGCTGTTTCACATTACTAAGAAAATCCTCCGAGGTTGCTTGACACCTGGTAGAATGTGTAATAAACCTCGCTGGTAGTGTCACCTCTGCAAAGTTATAAAAGGCCCTGATGCATGTCCAATTATAGGTGGAAATTCTTTGTACTGATACTACCATTCTTTCTGTGTAAGCTAAACAGAGTCTTGATGAGGAGCTAAATTGTTTTGTTCTCTCTGTATAAAGAGAGAATACTTTACAAATGTCCATTGAGTACAGCCTCTCCTCATCCTTGTGAATATGCTGGTTCAGAAAGAATATTGGTAAGTTGGAATTCTGAGACCACTTTTGATAAAAATTTTGGATTAGACTTTTATGAGACCTTATCCTTGTATAAAATGGATAAAACCAAGTAACACAAAATTGTCAAAAAAATAAAACAAATTATAAAAAAATAAAAAGAATTTCACTGGACTGAGGTTATGGAAGGATGTACTGACAAAGTCTGAAGATCCAAAACTCATTATTGCCTCAGGCACACAGTGTTATTAAAATCATTCTGTTACTGATCCTGGCTATGACGAAACCTGGAATAGAAGCAGCTACGCGTTCTGTTCTCCCTGTTAGCTTACAGTTTAAGAGCAATAATGCCCCATTTTTAAATATCATTTGAATTATTTTGTGTTTCAGGGTTCTTTCAAGATTGTTGATGAACTTTGAGCTCAGATGATCCACAAAAGAATTCGTCACTCTGGGAAGATCAGATGCCCTGTGGGCAAAGTCATTCCACATCTAGAAGTTCCAGAGATGTATTGCTTCCTGACACAATTGGTTGGCTCTCATTCCCTCTAGTTTGTTGCAATAAAACATCATGGTCATATTGTCTGTCTGTCATTACTAGGACAGTAAGGCTTTTGATGGGTAGTAGGAAAACTTTTTAGGTGCAAAGAATGCTCCTCAGCTCTAGGATGATTATATTAAGAGTTGATTCTTGGCTGAACCAGAGACCTTGAGTTTGTATGCTGTCCAAGTGTGCTCCCTAGATGAATGAATGTGTCCTGTTACTACTGTTTTTGATGGAAATGGAGGGGAGAAGGGTACATTCTTGCATATACTTGTAATACTCATCCACCTAAAACATGAGATGACTCAAGAAGGTATGTGAATTGTCATGTCCCGATGACATTTGTTTGGCTGATTTACAGGCTTCAACCACCTTTGCATGCACTGCAAGTGAAGTTTGTCATTCTGAATCACAGACGAGTACAATGCTGTGTGTCCTAGAAAACTCAGACAAGATCACACTGATTCTTGCATGAATTTGCAGATTGATGCACAGGTTTAGAATAGACTGAAACCTTTCCTGAGGCAGGTACTGTTGCATTCACAGAGTTAAGAATGGCTCCAAAGACCTCAATTATCTGAATGTGGGATAGTATCAACTTTCATTGTTTACTGTAAGAATCAGCTGTTTAAACAGTGACTAGATCTGATGGATGATGCCTGTTACTTGTTGGCTGGGCCGACTGTGAATTAACCAATCACCCAGATATGGGAATACCTGGTGTAGGTCTTGCTGGAGTCCTAGGCATAGCTGACAGGATGAACCAAAGTTCCTCAAGTCATCCAAAGGCCTGATCTTGGCAGAATAGTAACACACTGGTGTCAGCTAACCAACTAAGCATATTCCTGCCTGGAGAGGATGATACAAAACCATAAAGATCTCTCAAGTAAATATGTAAGCACATTCCTAAGAGATGGTACAAGAACATATTGACCACTCATAAAGAAGGAGGGGATGGCAGAACAATGGATAAGGATGTTTTGTTCGAACTAGCAGGTACAAGGTTAAGGGTTGTAACTAACAACATCTGGAGAGTAATATATAATTTTTTCATATCAACATATAAAAAGAAAAGTCATAGGAGAGGCTTCTTTGTGCTGGTCTAGGGGACAGCATCCTAGTGTGCTGATTGAACTGGTAGCACTGTTGTGAGCACACATGTGTTAGTGTACTTGTAGCTCATGTAGGGCACTAGGACCATACTTTACTGACAATAAACAATAAAGGTTGAGTGCCTTTAAAATGGAACTGAGACTGTGGTCTTTCTTATGAATAACATCATAAGAAACATCATGGGCCAACATGTTGCACAGTGTGGTAGTGCAGCTGACATCAGAGCTCCAAGAACAGCAACACTGTAGCACTAACAATACTAACAAAGTACAGGTCTAATGCCCCATAGGAGCTAGAAGCACACCCTGTCAGTTATGCCTAGAGCTCCTGCAAGGCCTACACCTGGATGCTAAATTGTCTGAGGTGAGCTGTGACCATTGCCATATACGTCATAAAAACTCTTGGAGCTGTATGAGGGCACTATATATTGGTAGTGGTGGTTTCTCCACAGATATTTAAATTTTTTCTGTGGCTTGGGTGGATAACCACAGGAAAATAGGTATCCAGAAGATTGAGGACAGGGTACCAGTTGTTTGTTACTAGGGGAGTTAAATAATGACAGCAGGGGGACACCATTCTGAATTTTACCTTTCTAATGAAAGTGTTCAATTTTCTTAGGTCTAGGATAGGCCTCAGGTCCCCCCCCCTTTTTTTTAGGGTATAAGAAAGTACTGAAGTAGAATCCTCTCTCCTGTGCTGCCCAGGGACTTTCTCTATTACTCTGTACCACTTGAGATAGTACAATCTCATGAGATGGTCCCTACTCAGGGACCAGAAGAGTGGGTGGCGGTAAGGCAAGGACTGGAACTGGACAGTATATCCCAATTCCACAGTATCTAGAACCAACTGATGGGTAGTTATGGAGTTCTAGACACTGCAGAAATAGTACAACCTAGTTTCCAAAAGAAGGGGATGGGTAGGTAAGATTCAAAATGACTGGTATCCTGTTCTCTAGATAAGCACTAGAAAAAACAGTGAACACAAGACACCATTAGGACCTCTAACTTTAGCTATGGGTAGTGAGAAGGAATTGAGAAGGGGACACAATGGTCCTTCCCTTTATATCTTTGGCTGGACACAGGAGGTCACTAAAGGTGCATGCTGCCGCTCCAATGAGTACTGCTCACAAAAAGTCTCCTGTTCAAACACAGTTGGCACACACTCTCCAGCAACGGAAAAAAAAATGTGTACAAGCCATCTCAAAGAACAGGTGGATTTAATTACAAAGAAAAAATTTCCATGGCTAACAAGTACAAAACTTTTCATGAATGGTAAGCTGGGCTATTATTTACATAGAATAGAGGCTGGTTTCATATAAGTACAAAATTTAATTTTCTTTAAAAGATAGGCTCTTTTTATTTTATTGAAATAATTTTTTATCATCTTGTAAAAGAACAGAAATTTTTCCGGTATCACTTACATGATTGCTTTGCAGATTTTCCAGCAGTGATGAATCACTAAACGTTTTCTCTTCTCCAATCTGTGAGCCCTGACTAAGAAAATGAAGTAGAGAGGTAAGAAGAGAATCATTAGTATTTTCTTAACCACTGATCTGAAAATCACCAACGGCCACAGACTAAAGCCAGACATAATCTTTGTCTTTATTTCTAACCATGACACTATAATATTAACTGACAAATGTATACATACACAAAGAATAACTGAATTGAACCCATTACTTATTCTTGATACATACAATTACCAAAGATGGGCCACTGAGAGCTTGGCCAGTGGCTTCACTGGATACTGGAACAGGGATACAGTAAAAATTAACCCCCCCCAAATTATAGGTCCCAATCTTGCATTCTGATCTGCACAGGAAGGGCCTTATGCCCAGGTGGAGTCCTACTGAAGTCACTGGGACTCTGCATGGGTGCAGGGGTTTGCCCACACTGAGTAGATTGCAGGATGAGGCCCAATTGTTTATTGTTTTAGTGAAATTATGCTATATTAACTCTTAGTAATGAAAGATTTGTGAGTGTCCACCATAAACTAAGACAAAAGATTCTAAAAATATACAGCATTAGTAGTATTAGAGTTTAGTTCATCATACACACAAAATTTCCAAACTATACCACCATTACAATATACATATAGTATGTCAGAGTTCCCAACGGTTTCCCTTGTAACCCTCATGGCCTCCCCAAAGACACACCAATTAGGTCTCAGGCCTCTTGCCATCATCTTCTCAGGGCAGAATCTTGCAATTTGTCCCATCCAGTCTGGGGTTTTAAGCTTCAGACTCTTGCAATTCACTGCAATCACCTGAGCAGGTCTGACTTCAATTCAGCACCCGCAGTTCTGTTCTCTCAGGGGCTATGACAGAGTTATTCAGTGGCCAGCCAGTTTTCATAAAGTAAAGCACTGTTTATTCAGACCAAAGGCATTTCAGAGAAAATATTTTAAAAACAATAAACTGTTTATACACATGCCTAGCTTACTAGATGGTCTCCCATCTTCAACATCAAGGCTATGACATGTTTAAACCAGTTCAGGTTGTCATAGAAGGGCCTGTCTCTCTTAGTCACAGTCTCATGTTAGCTAGTTAGTTCTAGGATCAAGTGTGAGTGTCCCTCTCCCCAGGTCAGGGTTGATATTTTATACGTTTCAAGTCCTTTGTTAAGGCGTTTTGAACCAGATCAAACCAGGGGGCTGAAACGTCAAAAGACTTGTTACACCTGCATTGTTTCAGAATTGGGGAATTGCGTTAATTATCCCCCACTGACTTTAGTTTCTGCAGGAAACATCCTTTATTTTACTACATAGCCCAGAATACAATCACTAGTAAGGACACAGATATATACACAGAGCATTTATAAAGTTAATACAAGCATCTTTGAATACTCCATGTTTCCATAGCACCATGTCACAAATATTATAGTTTAGTTAAAATGAAACTGGCACTCAGTGCTGCTAGTATGGTTGGCCTGCACATTCCCAAACTCTTTCTATGCACACCTGTGCCTGGCACAACTTTTTGCCTTTCCCTTCTTCCTCCCCTCTGTCTTCCCCCTACCGACTTCCAATGCTAGGGGGGAAGTGCCTGTGGTCAATGCAACAATGAGCACTCAACTATTTTGACTCTATAGCTTCCCTTTCCAATATAATGAAGCAGTATAATATTTTTGTAGATTTTTATGGATTAAAAATTAACTATATTAAAAAACAGAAGCCTGCCTTCAGGTCTCACTAGGAGCCACTGAAATTAAAAGATATTTTCCCTTTCTCCTTGGATTTCCTTTCTATTAGGTAACTTGAAGTCTAGGCAGCCAAGGATTTTTTGCACAGTTTTAAATTAAATTACCTTGTTTTAGAAAACCCTTGCATAAACAAAATAACCTAAGATTATCATTGATTTATCTGGCAAACACAAATATGAATCACGGTTTTTTGGGGGCCTGACTCATAATTTTTTAAACAGTTGGGGTTGACAATACTGAAGTCTTTCTCTGTTCCTTGCAACAGTCATTCTTGTTTATGTATGCACTGGCTGAGAAGTGAAGGCAGTTTTACTTCACTTGACTCAGATTATCTGAACACCAAATTACTTGTGAGGTCGATCTAAGCCAAATACAAAACACATAGGAAAGTTACATGTGAAACTGGTGGAAAACGTATTCTGAAAGTGACCAATTGGGAAACAGAAAGCTTTTAAAACCCTGTACTCCTACATAAAATGTAGACAGAGAAAGTCTTCTTTTTCTCTGGAATAGATTGTTAATCCTATGATCAAGTAACAGTTCTTGACTATTACTGAGCTGAGACTTTCCTCCCATTCTCTTCAGAACTAACATCAGAGATGAGTGCAAAGTGACTAAGACTTATACTTTTTGGATCATTAT
Source organism: Mesoclemmys tuberculata (assembly GCA_007922155.1). Classification (NCBI taxonomy): domain Eukaryota; kingdom Metazoa; phylum Chordata; order Testudines; family Chelidae; genus Mesoclemmys; species Mesoclemmys tuberculata. Next base: position 49,364,342 of record ML675624.1, on the reverse strand, counting down.
TCTGCTCTCCAGGTATTGCTACTTAAATAATATTTTCATGTCAGTTCTCTCTAAATTATTTATCTGACATTTAATTTAGTAGGGTGGGGGCTCTTTATTGAACATTTTAGATTGAGCATTTATTGTTATCTTCCTTTTTATTTTTTACTCTCATTATTAGATGACGTATTAAATTAAATTGTGATCTTTAAAATATATTAGAGTAGGTATGTTTTTTTTGAAAATTACTTATAAAATAGTTTAACTGATTAAAGCTCACATTTTCCAATGTCTTATACAAGTTAATAAAATCAACAGACTACTCACAGCATATAACATTAAGAACCAATGCTATACAAGAGGTCAGACTAGATGATCTAGTGGCCCCTTCTGGCTTTAAACTCCATGACTCTAAATCTTTGCAAGATGAGGGCCTGATATTATAACCTATTCAGCAACTGTGGGGTTATTTTTCTTTACCTTAACATTTAGGTTTTTGTGGGATTTATTTTTAGTATTAACAAAATGCTTAGGCTCAAAAGAAAATCCTCTCTAACAATAACTCCAGCAATAAACCAACCAAACAAAGACTCTAGCTGCTAAGAGCAGCTGCAGAATCAGCCAAAACAGGGACTGCTGCACTGAGGAAAGGGGATAAAATGGGGCCTAGCTGTGGCCACCGCTTCCCTCAACATTCCTCCTGATCAGATCAAGGGAGACACCCCACTCTGGGAAAACTAGGATCCAGTTTGTCTCTCCTTTCCATTATGTGGCTTTGAGGAAAAACTTCAGAGGAACCAGCCAGAGTCAAGCCAGAAGCAGCCAAAACAGGACCTTCTGACATTTAGACAACATTCTACAGTTTTGGCTGGACTTTCTCTGCTCTGTGCAGATTGGCTATATATTTCACCCCTCACAATCACTCATGGTCTCTTCACCTTAACTTCACTCCACACCTGCCCTTCTTCTTCCTCCTTCACACTCTCTTCCCTGTAATATCCTTTCTCCCTTCGTTTCCTCCTGCACATTTAGCATATCCCCTACTAACTAAACCCACCTCCCTACCCCAAAAAAAATCTAACATGAGGTTTGCTGCCATCGGATTGTTCACTCTGCTTGTGTGTTATACATATCTCTTTCCCCACCTCTGTCTGTCCTGTTTATTTAGACGGTAAGCTCTTTGAGGCAAGCAGTATGTGCTAGTCTGTGCTCGTTCAGTGCCTAGCAAAACAGACTTAGACTTTATGTTCAGAAGGGACCCTTTTGATCATCTAGTCTGACCTCCTGCACAAAGGAGGCCAGAACCTCACCCACCCACTCCTGTAATAGACCCTTAACCTATGACTGAGTTATTGAAGTCCTCGAATCATGGTTTAAAGACTTCAAGGTATAGAGAATCCACCAGCAAGTGAGCCATGCCCCATGCTGCAGAGGAAGGCAAAACACCCCCAGGGCCTCTGCCAATCTGCCCTGGGGGGAAATTTCTTCCTGATCGCAAATATGGCAATCAGCTAAACCCTGCGCATGTGGGAACAGACATCTGGGAAAGAATTCTCTATGGTAACTCAATACCCACCCCATCTAACATCCCATCACAGGCCATTGGGTATATTTACTGCTAGTAGTCAAAGATCAGTTAATTACCAAATTAGGTTGTCCCATCATACCACCCCCTCCCATAAATTTATCAAGGTCTTGAAGCCAGCTTGGTTTTTTACCCCCACTGTTCCCCTTGGAACGCTGTTCCAGAACTTCACTCCTCTGATGGTTAGAAACCTTCCTCTAATTTCAAGTCTAAACTTCCTGATGGGCAGTTTATATCCACTTATTCTTGTGTCCACATTGGTGCTAAATTTAAATAATTCCTCTCCCACCCTGGTATTTAGCCATCCGATGTATTTATAGAAAGCAAACTAGTGATCCATTCTTGGTTGATTCTTAGGCACTATCATAATAAGCATGATTACTTCCAAACTAGGGGTGAAATCCAAGTTCCACTGAAGTCAGTAAGAATTTTACCCCAGGTTCTTAAGAACAGTTTCTAGCATGCCAGTAGATGAAACCAAGGGGGAATATCACTTCCGGTGGATCATTTTTAAAATCCCATAATGAAAGATAGGACTTTGAAAAGTGTTTCCATTCACTCAGAAATAGAACTTCAAGAACCAAATGCTTTGATGAGATTGCTGAAGTTTCAAATGTTAATATAACTAATATACTTATGTTAGAATCTCTGTCTACAGCTTTAATGAGAAGAAAAAAGAAAGTGGAATATTGTTCCAGCCTAAGTAACTAGAAAGATTCAGAAGCTGGAAGAGATTTCATCAGCGTTAAAATAAAATATTAATTATTAACTGTAGAGTTTCTGTCCAACTGGACAATACAACTGAGATGCAAAACAAAAGATTTAGAAAGCAGTAAAATAGACTATTTTAAGAGCTGTAAGTTTTGTATTGATTATATCAGACAGAAAAAAAGTATCATAATTGGATTTGTTTAAATTAGGATTGAAAAGGTTTGACATTTCTGAAAACTCTTATTTTTATTCTTAAAACATACAGACACTGAATCAAACTATAATATATTTAAAATTCCTGATCCTACAAACTCTTAAATATGTGCTTAATTTTGTATAAGTAGTCCCATTTAATTTCAGTGAGGCTACTCATATGTGCTAAGTCACATACATATGTGTTTTCAGGAGATGCATAGTTCATCAGATAATTATAAGGGAAATTATTACATTTCAAGAGCCAGTTCAAGTAACTGGAATTTTTAAATCACAAACTGATAAAATTCACAAACTGGTAAAAATATTTATTCCTAGTGGAGACTCTATGCATTAGTAATATAATGTTGTAATGTTTTGACTGAAGTGAATCTATTGAAAGTCAGTGGCAAAACTACTATCGACTTCAAACGGGTCAGAATTTCATTCTCAGTGTTTTCACTTGAAACTATTTTTGAGCTTCTTAATCTATATTGTTTGAAATGAGGAAATATTTAGTGCTGACATTCTTAACTATCTGCTGAAAAAAGTAAGTTATAAATGGATGGTATATCTCAAATATTAGACTATTTTTCTAATGCTTGAGTGACTGAGTAGAGAAAGATATCTGACTCTTGTTTTTGCACTACTCTATCATATTTTGAAAAGTTTAATTAACAAAATCTCAACAGTTATGACTCTGTCCATTACTCAGCTCTCTACAACAGGCAATTTTTGAGTTATGCTATTGGAAGACAATTTTAGGCTCAGATGGAATCCTCAGATTTTCTTAGACTGCCTCAACTGCATATAAAACTTTAGTAAATCTGGCCTGAAATCGTTGAATAATTTACTTATAACTAAATGTTGACTCTGTAAAAATGTATATAAAATTCAGTCTGCTTGCATGGGTTTGAATACCAGCTCACATTATTTCTAAGCTGTGCATTTTTAAAATATCACGGCTTACACAGTACTAAATCATAAATTTTAAACAAAATAACAGATACTAAATGATCTTTAATGCTTACCAATCATCTGGAGAACAACTATAATCCTCAGGCTCAGGACAATGGCTGCATAAAAAGCAAAGGAGGGATAGAAATAGAGGGAAGATATAATGACAGAAAGGCTATAAAATCAGATCACATATAAAAGAAAAATTAGTGAAGGAAATGAATTACGGAAAGGGGAAAAGTTTTAGAATACCTCAAAAGAATGGTTGTTAGTGTCAAAATATCAGGAAACAGAAAATGTTGCAAAAAGTATTAAATGCATGTTGAGGTTCTGTAACGTGTAATCAAGCTAAGTTAATTCATGCTTGCTTTATTCTCATGCACTGGCATCCAACAAACTGCCTGATACAAAGCCAATTTAAGTCAATGGAAGATTCCCATTAATTTCACTGGGTTTCAGCGCATTACTGTAGTTAAAAAACCCCATAACCTAATATCAGAGAAATATAGAGGGTTCCTACAGGACAAGATGTGTTGAACTAATATATTTATTAGCTGCCAAGACACTTATATAAATACAAAATATAACGAAGTCAAAATAGAAACCAAGGGGCAGATTTTCCGCTGGTGTAAATTGTCATAGCTTCACTGAATCCAAGGGAGCTATGATAATTTATATCAGCCGAAGATCTGCTCCCAAGCTTTGAAATTGGTTTACACTAATCAGTTCTGAATGTTCATTACATCATGAAAACACACTTTGTGAAAATATTTGTAATTAAATATGTATTTGTAATGCAGAGTGTTCTGAATATGTTGAATATTACAAGTGGCTACAGTGCATCAAGGAATTCACTCTATTATGGCACATAAGAAAACTTATTTACCACATCGCTAGTAATGTACTTTAAAGGAGCTAGAGAGGAGATGTAGTTTTATATCTCTGCGTACCCTCCACAAATCTGCTCTGAAAGAGGAAAGCAATCAACAGAGAAAATTCTCAGGGATACTGCTCTCGGAGCTATTCCTGTATTATTTGTCTTTCTGTCCCCTGATGGAGAGTGAATCTTCCAAAGGAGAAGCTCTTTTAAAGATGCTCACGTCTCATGAAAGGGGGATGCATGGGTATTGAGAGGCAACAGGGAGAAATGTATATCGAAGTAATTTAAATCACAGATCTGTTTTTTTTAAAAAAAACATTGATTTAGTTAACTGAATAGTTAATATGAATGTGTGCTACAGTAACTTTTATTATAAATTTTAATCTAACTAAATTGTAAATGCTGCTGTTTACTTTGTTTTTTCACTACTGTTGGGTATCATATTTGAATTTGTAAAATTGTTCTAAGCCAAAGCAAAGAAATAAAATAAAAATTGAAAAATTAGAATTATGATCCTGCAAACACTTAACCAGGCACAAACTTTTACTGATATAAATAGTCCCATTGAACTCAATGGGATCATATCATGTGCTTGAAGCTAAGCCAACACATAAGCTTTTGCAGAATCAGAATTTAAGATATTTTACTCAAACTTCTCTTGGTAATATAAAATTTTTATCACTTCAAAACAAAATTTCTTTAGTGCTAACAATGAAAAGTTATTTAGACTTTCGTTACATTAATAAAGTTATTGTAAACTTTTTTTTAAATATACACATGGGACAATGTTTTCAAAAACAAGCCTAAAATTAGCCTCCAAAAAATCACATTTAGGCATGCCAGGGTGAGACTTGCTAAAGAATCTTAATGATTTAAAAGCAAAAGTCCTATTTACTTTGAACAGCAAATACTAGTGGAGGAGGATAGTCTGGTAAAAGCATTTCAACTTTCTTGACTTGTGGAAGTTCAATATATTTGAAGGTGGCATCAGCTTTAAATGTAGCATGGGCTATTTGCTTCTCAGTTTTATGTACAAATTTCTGTTGTTCTTAAAGAAAGGATGCTAATGAGCTCCTGGACTTGTCCTTTTCAGCAAAGATGAGCACTTTCAGTGTTAAAAGACAGATAGAAAAAGTCTGTAGGTAAAATTTGAAATTCTACTAATTCCAATTAGGAAATTAATTAAAGAAACAAGCACAAAACATCCACTTATTGATTTAAGACTACAACATAGGCAAATGTAAAGAATTAGCAACATGCTAATAAAAATAAATGATTTACATTAAAATCAATTTAAAACATATGTTTCATTAAAAAAAACTATTTTTATGTATCTTGGAGAAGCAATCTAGACCCTAGATGGGCTTCAGTTGCAGATCATGCTGAGGATGCTTGCAAAGCCTTGAGGGGGTTTTTCCTTCCCTCTCTCAGTCCTTTAATGGGAGCATTATGCCTTCTCACAATAAATTTGTCAGAACAAGGGACAGGTTTGGGTGTACACTTTGTGGCAAACGGCCGGCTTCTCCCTGGTGGGTCTCGCACTTTTGCCTCTCGTAGTGGGCCAGGGCGTCGCTGGTTAACCCGTCTTCCCAGGGAGGGGGGTAGGGACCTGGGCCAGCCTGCTCCTCCGGGTCCCAGCCCAGGGGCCCTCTGAGTAGCAGCTAAGTGCTGCTGGCACCATACTTGCAGCTGCAGGCTTTTCCCCTGGGCTACTCTCCCCCCTTTGTCTTTCTGGCTTCTTGAGCCCAGTACCTTCTTCAGGACTCCACCTCTCTCCCACACACCACTGTACTCCGTTCTGTTCTCCTCCACTTCTCCACACACCACCGTACTCCGTTCTGTTCTCCTCCACTTCATACACTCCTCTGCTCACCACACACCTACTTCTTCAACTCCCACCCTGCCTCTCAGGAGTAGAGGGTTTTTATCAGGCCCCTGGGTGGGGCCTTAATTGGTGTCAGTTGACACTAATTACCTTCTAGTGACTCTGGCTAGTCTATAGGGAATAAAGCCTGGATCATTCTAGCACTTACATAGCGCCTTTCTAGAACTTTCCCAGTGCCCTCTGCCCTTGCTATACCACACATTCCTCCCCTTCCCCACCCCCCCGCTCAACACCACGGGGCTGGGCTACTTGGGACGTCAGGCAGTGCTGGCGCGAAAGGGCATCAGTGTTGCCATGTTGGCTTCCGGTCCTATGCTGTACCCAGAAGTGAAAAGGCTGTAGGGAGAGGAACCATCGGGTCACTCTGGCATTCTTCTTGTTAGCGTGCATCCATTGTAGTGGAGCGTGGTCTGTCACCAGGGTGAATTTCCTCCCCAGTAGATAGTATCTGAGGGTTTCTATGGCCCATTTAACTGCCAGGCATTCTTTTTCAACCACCGCGTACCTCTTCTCTCTAGGGAGGAATTTCCTGCTGAGCTATAGGATGGGGTGCTCCTCGTCATCTATCATCTGTGCTAGGACCGCACCTAGCCCCGTCTCCGAGGCATCTGTTTGGAGAATGAACTCCTTCTCAAAATCTGGGGCTATAAGTACTGGGTGGCTACAAAGAGCTGTCCTTAAATCCACAAATGCTTTCTCAGCCACCTCAGTCCACTTCACCATATCCGGGCCTCGAGCTTTTATCAGGTTGGTCAAGGGTCCTGATCTAGTGGCAAAGTGGGGGATGAATCTCCTATAATACCCCACAATCCCTAAGAATGCCCTGACCTGTTTCTTGTGGACCGGTCGGGGCCAGGCCTGGATGGCCTCTACCTTGTCCCACTGGGGCTTTACTAGACCTCTACCTACCACATATCCCAGGTATTTGGCCTCGGCCAGCCCTATTGCACACTTTGAGGGTTTTGCAGTAAGGCCAGCTTTTCGGAAGGTGTTGAGCACCGCCTCTACTTCTCCCAGGTGCGTTTCCCAGTTGGGGCTATGGATGACCACGTCATCAAGGTAGGCGGCTGCATAGCTGGTGTGGGGTCTCAGTAGGTGGTCCATCAGCCTTTGGAACGTTGCGGGGGCCTCATAGAATCCGAAGGGAAGGATGGTATACTGAAATAGGCCATCGGAGGTGGAGAAGGCAGTCTTCTCCTTGGCATCTTCAGCTAGGGGGATTTGCCAGTAGCCTTTGGTCAGGTATCAAGCCTTTCCTAACTGGTCAAAGCTCATCGATACGCGGTATCGGATAGGCATCAAATTTAGATACCTCATTCAACTTCCTGAAGTCGTTACAGAACTGCAGGGTACCGTCAGGCTTCGGGACTAGGATGATGGAGCTGGACCACTGGCTGTGGGACTCTTCAATAACTCCAAGTTCCAACATCCTTCGTACATCCATCCTAATTTCCTCCCTCTTGGCTTCTGGTATCCGGTATGGTTTTATCGTTACTCGTGCCCCAGGGTTGGTGATGATGTGATGGTGGACCACCGTTGTACGACCATGCTGCTTGGAAAACATGTCCTGGTTTCGCTGGATCATATCAATAACTTCTGTCCGTTGTTCTGGAGTTAGTTCCGGGGATATTCTCACCTCCCCCTGTGGGCTGCCTGTCTGGGGGGTTGCTTCTCGAGTGACCAGGTATGTCTCCCAGTCTCGCCAGGGCTTCAGTAGGTTAACATGGTATAGTTGTACCGGCTTCCGGCGGTCTGGTTGCCTCACCTTATAGTTTACATCTCCAACTGCTTCTACAACTTCGTACAGTCCTTGACAACTGGCCAGGAGCTTGCTCTCTGCTGTTGGCACCAGCACCATCACTCGCTCTCCTGGCTGAAACCTTCATACTTTGGCCCGTCGGTTATAGTAGGTTCGCTGGGCCTCCTGTGCTTTCTCCAGGTGTTCCCGCGCTATGGGAGTCACCCGGGCTATTCGTTCCTGCTTCTGTGCCACATGCTCGATGACATTCTTCCCTGGATTGAGCTGCTCCCAGTCCTCTTTGGCTATATCCAATATACCCCGTGGATGGCGACCGTATAATAGCTCAAAGGGGGAGAAACCCGTGTATGCCTGAGGAACCTCTTGTATTGCAAACATGAGGTAGGGTAATAGGGCATCCCAGTCTTTCCCATCCTGTGCCACTACCTTCCGGATCATGCTCTTGAGGGTGCGATTAAACCTCTCGACCAGGCCGTCCATTTGCGGATGATACACTGAGGTTCGCAGGGCCTGGATGCGCAGCAGGGTACAAAGATCTTTCATTAACTTGGACATAAAGGGGGTCCCTTGATCTGTCAAGATCTCCTTGGGAATGCCCACCCTGGCAAAGACCTGCAGGAGTTCCTTTGCGATTGCCTTGGACGTGGGGTTTCTTAGTGGAATGGCTTCAGGATACCGGGTGGCATAGTCCACGATGACGAGCACATTTCGATGGCCACGTGCCGATCATTCTAGTGGCCCCACCAGATCCATGGCGATCCTTTCAAAGGGAACTTCAATAATGGGCAGGGGCACTAACGGGGCTCGTAAGTGAGGCCAGGGGCTGTGCAATTGGCACTCCGGGCAGGAGAGGCAGTATCGCTGGACCTCCGCCCGTATTCCTGGCCAGTAGAACCTTCTCAGAATTCAGTCCAGGGTCTTATCTGCTCCTAAGTGTCCCCCGAACAAATGACTATGAGCCAGCTCCAGTACTGCCTTGGTGTGTTTCCGTGGCACCAAGAGTTGCTCCACCTCCTCCCCCTGTATTTGTGCCACGCAATACAGCAGGTCGCGTCTCAGGATATAGTATGGGCCTGGGCCCTTGGTTTTGCCCTCCACGGGCACACCATCTATCTCTGCTACCTCCTCCCTCACATTCGTGTATAACAGATTCATGGCCTGGTCTTGCCCAAAATTTCCCCGTAGGGGACCTAGCTGGCCTACTCCTATGGGCCCAACCTCTTTTCTGTCTCCGGGGTTGCTCCTACTAGTGCTCGGTACCACCCCTGGGTCTTCACTAGTTTGAGTAGTCTCTTGGCCTTCCAAATGGGTTCGCCTACCAACCAGGGCAGCTTTCTGGTTCCCAGCCAGTATTCGAGTGCCTAACCTTCTATCTGCCCTCCTTTCCCGCCGGGATTTCCGGGGTCTTCCGGGGGGTGAGAATAGTTCTTGGGCGAATTCAGCAAAAATAGGGGAAGGGCTGGTTGCCTGTGCGTCGGTCTTCACCTGGGGTTTGCTGCCCAGCCTGAGCTCCACAGGTGGGAGTAGGTTCTTGAACCCTGGGAAATCCCTACCAATCAAGACTGGATAGGGGAACCTTGGGACCACCCCTGCCATCACCCGGGTGGTATTCCCCTGAATCTCGATTTGTACTGGGATTGAGGGGTAGAGATTTACAGTCCCGTGTACACAGGTCACCCCTGTGCGCTTGGCCTGGGTCAGCTGATCTCGCCTTACCAATTTCCCAGAGACTAGCATCACTGTACTCCCTGAATCCACCAGGGCCATGGTGTCGATGCCATTCATTTTTACTGGCCTTGTATATCCATGGGGGGCTGTTACAACCCCTACCAAACCGAGAAGACCACAGAAGCCCCCGTAATCCCCTAGGTTGCACTGCATGGGCTTCTCCCTGTTGGGGCACTGGGCTGCTATATGCCCTTATATGCCCTTCAAGAACTTTCCCAGTGCCCTCTGCCCTTGCTATACCACAACTTGTGCTCAGTTTCCTTTCCTTATCCTGGTAACAGGTGCTGCCAGGGCTCCTGGGGTACTCATCCAGAGAGATAAGTATCTTCATTGAGGCAGAAGTCCTTTAGAGGGCTTCCTATTTTGTCAGGATTTCCTAACTGGAAATCTTTCCCTGCTCACCTATTCTGAGTCTTAGCTACCCCTGCAGATTAGGTAGATATGTCTGACAATGTGAGGTAGAGTTGGAGCTTTATCCTCTCATATTTGCCACCAGGGCAACTGTACTCCACAGTGTGTCAAAGGGCTTCCTTATGGCTTCCAAAGCCTACTTTTTTCTTCCCTCCTCTAACAGCAGCTACTCATGGTTTCTACCTGCTGGGGACAGAAACAAACTGGGCTTTGAAGTGGACCAAGTATTCTTTCTCAAATGCTCAGCTGGCTAGTCTTTGCTCTCATGTTCAGGGTCTAATTGATTGCCATATGTGGGGTCCAGAAGGAATTTTCCCCTAGATAAGACTGGCAAGGCCTTCAGGCTTTTTTTACTTTCCTCTGCAGTATGTGGGTATGGGTCATTTGCCAGGATTATCTGGGTGTATCTCACTTAATCATTTCCTTGCCATTGCTGGCATCTCAGACACTAGTACACCTTGGTCCCTCCTATTCTCTGCCTGTAGCCCATCATATTCCAGCCTCCTGTGGGTTATAAGACTTTGGTCTAACTTCAGTTGTTGGGTTTAGTGTTTAGGTGCTGGGTGATGTTGGCGGCCTGTGATATACATAGATGATTTGGTGGCTCCTTGTGGTTGCAAAATCTATGACTCAGAGATTACTAGAACCCTACATAATTGAGTGTTACATCATCAAATGTTTTAGGGTACTCGTTGGAAGAAACTATAACCCAAGAGTCTGGACTGGTATAAAAGAACAAAGGTAGAGAACCTAGTTTTATTTCTGGATTTCTGGTTCAGTTTCAATATCTGGTGGATAGAAAACACATCCTTTTAACTTGGAAACTGAGCAGATCTGATCTGAAAGTAACTGAAATATAAATAGACCTTAAAGGATATTTTATCTGATTATCATTTAAATGTCATATCATATCAAATTTCATTCAGCCTAATTCAGAAGGATCATAAGACCTTCATTCTTTTTCATGAAATAGACTTCATAAGTAGAAGCTGTTTTATGACTGCAGAAATCTTGTAATTTGCCTCAGCTCCCACCATACCTACTTGTTATTGACAACAATCAGTTAGAGAAAGGAGACGTCAAGGAGAAGACATTAGATTTTATTAGACTCAAGAAAAAAGTTATGGTTTAAGCTTAAATGTTTCTCTTTTTATCTCATTTAAGAAAATACAGACACAGACTCATTTAAAATTATTGTTTCAGCTGGAACAGACTAAGACACAGCATGGCTCAGACTGAACACAAATTTCAACAAGGCACTAATGCTCTTAAATTCCTTAAGATCACTGGGCCTCCATTAATTTTACTCTTTTTAATCTTAAGAAGTTGGAGGCCCAGATCTTTTGCTTCTTCCCCAATTCCTGTAGCTGCTAGCTCCTCTATATTGCTGCTGGATTGCAGGTACAAGATCTGGCCCAGAAAATACACAGTTGAGTAACGAACACTGAATACATTGAGGCAATCTCCCCTTGAAATATTTTTCTGTATTCTGCCTGAGTATCTAGGCACTTGACATTAGCTGACTAAGTTGGTAGGCCAAAAACTGACTTGCTGTTCTATTCTAGTATCTCTTTGCAAAGTCCATTGAGCTCCCATTCCCTAATTACCACAAAAAAAGAAGTAATCCCCACCAGCTCAGGATGCAAAAGCAATACCACCAAAAAGGCACATTGTTCAAGCATCAAGGGAAAAGATCATTTTGGTAGGGAAATTTTTACTGTACAAGATATTAATTACAATAAGCAGCATAAGCAAATTTAAAAATAATGAAGCATTGCAATTATTGGACCCTCGTAACAAACATATGTTAAAACATATGGATTCGTATTAAAACCCAACACCAAAAAACTATTCAAATTCTTGTTCATCCAGTATGCATTCAGTTGTTCATTTACATAAGTATGCATGCGTGCATGGACAGGCACGTATGTCTGCAAGAAATATAAAATATGGACCACAACATTATCATTTTTTGGACAGGAGCATGTCTGTGTGAAATATAAAATGTGGATCACAACATTGTCATTTTCTGTAGCTGTGAAGAAAGATTTATTAACGAAGGTATTAATACCAAGACTAACAGTTTTAGCACACAAGATGTTTCTATATGTTATATAACTATAACAATAAACCTTTAGTCTTTTAAACTTTCTTAATTTCTGTTTCTCAGAAAAAGTACTCTCTTATGGCTGAAGTGAACAGATAAAGAATGTAAGCTTCATAACCACTCTTTTCGTAGCTACAAGAAAAAGTGCTTCTTAACTACATTCAGTAAGAGAAGGAAATTAAAGAAAAATAAGCAACTTTTATTTGATATAAAAAAATCAAACACTTACCCATAAGCAACTCCTGCTATAGTGCACTTCTTAAATTGCATTACATTGCAAGTCAAGGTTCCAGTTTTGTCAGAAAATATGTATTTGACCTAAATGAATTTTGAAGCTCATTAAAATATTATCCTCAGTACATATTTCTATATTTAGCAATTCATAGCTATTAACATACTAAACATGTTTAGTCACTTTTGCAATGAACCACTTCACTCAGTTTATTGGTTATTAAAAATATTTGGTTTAGGACAAAATTTTTATGAATACATATTTTTGATACTTAAAATTTCCCATTTCCAAAAGAAAAGGTATTAAGATGGATGTACAGATTGGGCTTGATTCAATACATGGAGGTATACTTCACAGTCCTACACTTGTTAGATTGCAGAAATTCCACTATTACATGAGATTAATGGCATAGCTAGTATAGTATCCTGTTTCTGACAGAGGCCAGTGCTTCAAAATAAACTTTAAACTTACTGTACTAATATTCTCATGAGGGAAGTTTCTTTCTAAACCTAAAGCATCAATTAAAAATAAGTGAGAAAAGCCAGGCCAACCTATCTCTCCTGTGTTCTCAATGATGACCTGCTAGGTCCCTACAATGTGGAGGAGGAGGCTGCCTGATTCAAATGCAGAGGGGACAAGAGACAGACCCGTTGAGGAAAAGAGGAGACACGGATTGGGATAAGGATCTTGGGAAGAGGGAAGAGGCAGAAACTTGGATGGAGGCTGGGGGGTGGAGAAGGGAAGCTTGGACTGGGAGTTGCATGGGTGTGAGACTGACACTATTTGGGCAGAGAGACTGGGACTTGGAACTGGGTGAAGAGACTAGGATTGGAAGTTGGGGGTGAGAGACTTGCCTGGAACTTGCTGTACAAGACGACCAGGAGCCAGTGAGGAAAACTGGGGGAAGGAAAGACTTGGAGCCAGTAAATGTTGGGGAGACAGAGTCAGATGATGAGCTAGAGTGGGGAGACTGGGACTGGTTCAGCAAAAAGACAGGTTGAGAAGCAGTGATACAGCGGAAAGGAGGAAAGGGGGTTGGGAAACAGATTTGACATGGATACGTGGTGAGAGAACTGGGATTGCCTGGGCAAAGAGACTGGACTAGAAACTGAAGAGATACTTAGATTGGACAAGGAGCCCATGGAGAAAGGGAACAAGGAACCACTGGGAATGGGGAACATGGGCGTGGGGGTAGGCAACTGGAGACACAAGGTGGGGGGAAAGAAAGATCAGATGAGGACCAAAGGGGGTGGAAATGGGACTGGCTAGGCAAGGAGATTGGAGAAAAGAAGCTGGGGAGGGACTGGGAATGCCTAGGCAGAGGGACTAGGACTAGGAGAGAACACTGGGACACAAAGTCTAGAGGGCTGAGACTGGGATTTGCTGGGCAAGAAGCCTGGGACTGGGATGAGAAGCCAGAGGAATAGAGATTTGGACTGTCAAGATGAGGAGAATGGAATTGGGACAAGGAGACTGGAGTGAGGAAGAGACAAGACTGGTACAGGGACAGATTGGGGGGAAGTAATGGAAGAGATAACACATGAAAAGAGAAGGACAGAAATGTCTGTGACTACTAGAAACACTTCCCTCCAGAGCCTATAATGGAACCCAGAATTCCTGAGTCTCATCATTACTCTGCTGTCAGCAAATATCTGTGAAACTGACTGGCAAAGTGGGCCATGCATCTCTAGTGTTGGTCCACACAGAGGATGACAAGCTACTACAGTTATCTATAACTCCATTAGCTCAAGTAGTAGTAGAGGGCTGTGTGGTGGATTCAAAGGTTCCAATTCTGACCTATAAAGGTGTATCAGTAGGGTGCAGTAGGGTGCACGTAATGCAATTTCTGTGTTTTCAGTTTGGTTTTCTAAAAGCTCGGAAATTACACACAAAAAACTGTTAAAAGAACATTATTAAGGGAGCAAAGTCAAGCACTCAAAAGTATGCATTATGATAGTGTTTAATTTCATGATTGCATCTATGCATTCTATGCATCATGCATAGTATTCTTCCACAGGATCTCTGCCTCATTCAATACAGGGGATGGCCCTGCTCTGGGGATAAATCAGGGTTATGTAGTTGAAGGAGGATGTTATCTATAGGATGCACATTTCATTTGTTGCAGAAATTGGAAGGTGTGTATTGAATGAGGCAGGGGATTACAGAAAGAGAAATGGTGAAATTATGATTAAGGCAATTGAATGCTGCCCTGGATAACTGGGTTCTATCCTTGCCTCTGCCACAGACTTCCTATGTGATGCTAGTCAAGCCACTTAAACCAAACTTTTCACAGGTAGCCATTAATTGAGTATTTCTCATTTTCTAGGTGTCTGATCTGCGACCCTTGGATTTGATTTGCAAAAGCACTCACATCTGCAGTTGATGTCTTGGGAGCTGAGATCTCAACATATAAAGTGCTAGATACTTCAAAATCACCTGAAAAATCAGATCCTAGTTGTCTCAAATTGGGTATCCAAAATTAATGGATACTTTTGACCTAAATTGCTCTGTGCCTCACTTTCCCATCTGTAAAACAGCAATAATAATACTTCCTTATCTCACAGGGGTGTTGCAAAAATAAATTCATTGATGTTTGTGAATCACCAATATACTACAATGATGAATGCAAAACGAAGTCCCATGAGGACATCAACAAGTCTGTCTTCAGAGCAGGATTTCAATAAAGTGCAGTAAGAAAGACATGGACCACACATTGAACAAGGATAAAAACTATTAACTAGCTGCTCATTAAGTAGGCAACGCCTATTCTATGCACTGAATGAGACAGGGCCCTGTGCAAAAAATAGCATGTGATTATGAAATTAAAGACTGTATTATAATGCCTACTGTACAAGGGGACCACATTAAGGTTGCCTTGCACTGGAATTTCTTAACTTTTGAGTGCTTGAATTAGCAAATTTAATAATGTTGTACTGTAGTTTTGTGTGTATGATACTCACATGTGCATATTTAAAACTGAAGCTAAAATTCCTTTGTCTAAATAAGAAGTATCACATATAAATGTATATGAAAAGTTGTAAGCTTAATAATTTACTATAGGCTTAAATAATTACTATGCAGAATATATCTACTGAAAAAATCAAGACTGATAGCACTTATGAAAGAATAAGATAACTCTCACATTAAAGTTTAATAGTTCAAAAAAAAAAATTGCTCACAAATTCTAAAGAGAATCTTTCACACACTACTAAGTTACAGTAAGCAATTTGGTTTACCTGGCCAAGTTCTTCATTGAGATTGGATGTACGAGCCATGGAGGCAGTGTCTGTAGGTTCATAGTGCATGTCTATATCCTAAAGAAAGATATAAGTAGTTAAAAGCTAGTATTCCATAATTTTTTAAAGATAATTTATTACTTAGCTTCTTTATTGTTGTTTCTTTTTACTTATTATATAGCTTGACTGATTTCAATTTTTTAAAATATAATTTCAATGGATAATATATATTTGTTAAGCATTGTTTCTCTACTTTTATCAATTTAAATTTTCACTTGTGGGAAATTATCAGGGGGATTACACGGGGTGGAGTCAGACAATTATTTAATGACAGAAGATATTAAGACTCAAAAAGGTAAAGCTTTATTAACACTAAATCACAAATTGTCAACATCACATGTCCAAACATATAAATAAATATCCTTAAATAAAACTCTAATAAGTTCTCAAGTGGTACTTCTCTTATTTTGCTTATCTGTAAATTATTATTCTTATTGATGGAAATATTTTTGTAACCTTGTGTGGATATGGTGAAATCAAAATTTAACAACATTTAACAATAAAAATCTAATCCTTACAAGCCTATAAATATAGTATCTGAACAAGGACAGACTTATTGAAACTGAATATAAATTGTCTATTTTTATTTCATCTATTTTAACTGAAGAATCTGCATAGACAATCAGATCAGTACAAAGGGTGTCCTGAAACACAACTATGTTTTCAGCTTTAAAACCAATTTAATGCCTTATATTGGAGTTTAGAACAGTTTTTATTCAGATGATTTTAGTCATCTGTATATGGGAAAGTAACTATATCAATAATCTAAAGTGCCCCTGAAAATCAAAGAAATACCATGTTACAGTATTGACTTTTCCACTATACTTCTTGTATTTAGAATATATAGCACAGCAAAGCATTTACACGTTCTACTAAGGTAAATATTCCCTGAGAAAAACTATGTTAAAATGCAGTTTAGTTTGAAAGTACTTATCAGTAATTTAGGGTAAAATATATTAGAAGGATGTTATTAATTACTAAAACAAAACCAAAAATCAGAACATTATTAACTAACAAAAATCAGCGTTCAGTTTAAAGCTTTAAAAAATTGAAACATGTTAAAATATGGAAATGCCGTAGACAACTTTTATTGCCCTGTACTGATTCTGTGCCAAAGCCTTGTGGTAATGTTTATGGCATTTTAATTTTTATAGCCCACATTAGACTCAACTGATTTTTAAAGACAAAGATTCTCCATCCATCTTTTTTTTTCCCCTACTCATGGTGTCACCACAGTGGACTCAAACCTAACTCTGCCCTAACTGTGCATTTCCAAACTATAACCTGTTTGGATGTCTTGTGTGTTTACTGATCATCACCCTAACCACTGTGGTTAAATGTTTTTATCCTTTCTGCCAATCTCTCAGTTTTTTGTCTTTGAGTTTAAGATATTCAAGGCAGCCACTGCATTTTGTCCTTTTTTTTGTTGCACATTGCTTGTAAACTTTTCAGCAGTGTCATAAAATGAACCAACAGAGATATAATAGTTGATAAATTACAAAAAAAGTGGTTTTTGAATCTAGCTGTGAATCTCAAATATGTAAACTGTACATACGTAGTATATACATACACACACGGGCACGCACATATTTATTTTACACATCACATCTCACACACAGAGATATTTATTTTTACATATTTGACAAAGGAACAGGATCAACAGTTTGGAATAGTGTGTTCACAGCTGGAATATTTCTTTCAGTTCTGGACATCTCATTTTCAAAAAGACACTAAAACTAAAAGGAAGTCAGTGAAGATTAGCAAAATCATCAAAGGGCTGAACTTAAACAAGAGTAAAAAAGCAAAAGCCTATAGCTTGTCTAAGAGATTATTAAAGGGGGCATAATAGTCTATGCATATTTCATTTCAAAGCAAGCACAAGAAGGGAGAAGATTTATTCACGGCGGTACCAGAGAGTGTATAATCAGAAGAAAATGAATGAAATTGAGAGAGAAGATTTAGGCTGAGTATCAGAAAAACTTCTTGAAAGAGATATATCTATTCAACCATGGAATAGTTTTTCCCAAGGGATCTAATCAAAGCCCGACTGCCTGGAACATTTAAAAATTGGAAAGAACAAAACTCTGAAAAATGTGCTGCAGAAAAAAAATCCTGAGTTTGCAAGGAAGCACTAAATGATCAAGTAAATTTCAGGTTTCTATGATACTGTATTAATACTGAATGCTTCAAAATGTTGATTTATGTACAACAAAAAAGATTGAAGATATTTCTATTAAGAGAAAAAGATTTTTATTATAGAAATGAACTGCCTATCATGGTTAACAAATAAGTTATAGTCTTTGGTTTTACAAATCAGTGTAAGCCATATTTACCCAATTTATGAAATATGCCTGGATAAATTTAACAACTTCTAGTGTAACCAACAAGCTGATTGGAATGAGGTTATTGAAGAGAATGATAAAGGTCAAGAAATTCAGTCCAAAATTGTTAGTTCCACCATCTGTTAAAATAAAAGATAAATAAAATGTAAGATTAAACACTTGTTTGGTTAGGCAATCAACACATAATATTTTCATATACACATTTTTTGGCTTTTGTAATATACAGATGCAAATTCTTTAGGTAATTTGAGGAAGTTGCAATGTAATATCACTTCCCAACCTATATTGTAAGGCTATAAATTACATGAAAGGAAAAGGTCTTAGTTGTGATCAAATGCAGTTATGATTTACACATTTTTCTCCAACTTTTTCCAATTCTGAAAAAGCAAACTAACTGAATTTTTGCTCTTTAGACATATCCTTACTTTTTTGCATGTGCTTTGTAGGGAAGATCAAACCGGTTTGAATAAAGTAAGACCCAACTGAATCAAGTGAGAATTGTGGGAGGGAAAAGCAAGGTTACTACCTCTACACATCCTAACTCCTCCAGTAGTTGGAAGGCAAAGCATCAAGATACTATAAGAAATGGTATTCAAAGATTCAGGTGCTTCAAAAAAAGAGGGGAAAGAAGAAGGTGTCAACTGGCTAGGATTCATTTAAATCTTGCTGTTTCCTGGCCTTGGTTTCCATGCTGGGGCCAGCCATGCTGGAAGCCTACTAAAGGAGAGTCTGGAGCACATATGACTGAGTGTCTGCACACCACAGTGTATCAATAAGGCTTCCTTTAGATCTAGTTCCCTTGTTGAGGTAGGCTACACTTACTCATTATAGTAACTCATTATCAGTAACTGATGCATGCTGTTAGGCCAGCTGTCCACTAAACTGTGTCATAGGGTTTCCTATAGCCCAATTTCTTTCCCCTCTCGTCTAACAGCAGCCTGTTAAAGATTGTCTCAAGCAGGTAGGGAACACAAACAACTGAAGGCTGAGATACAATCAGACCCTCATACAAAAGCCAGAATTTCACTTATTGGGGGACAGGCACTAGGAAAATAAATGTTAATTGTTAGGAAGAGGTCAGCATGGGGGTGAGGGGAGAGAAAAGAATTAAAGTTGCTTTTTAATAGACCCCTGAAAAATGCAGAAATATCAACTTCCGTTCCTGGGGTGAATTCACCACTCACTGAACTTAGCAAGAGGCTTAGTTGGCACAGAAACACGCACTTTACACCAGCTTTGATCTAGTCAATATATGCAGTGAATAAGGATGAATAATGTTATAAACATTCAATATGTAAATATACAAAATAAATGTTTTACTGTAATATTTTGCAATTATAGAACTTATGCAAGTATCATTTGGACACCAAAAGATTTAATACAATTATTTGAGTGCTTACAGTTTAGATTGAGATACCAGTCCCTTTGGCCATGCCTTCGATTCCATATAGCTGAACCAATAGAACAAATTAAAGACATGGCAGTAAGAATGCAGAACAAAATCAAGATCTGAATATTTGTAATTCGTTCCACATTGGATAGTTTAATAGGTGGTCTTGTTGAATTCTGTGAAACACAAGAAAATTGTAAGTAATAAGTCTGAAATGAAGTATATGGGAAGTTCTCTAATATTTTCAAGCTATCTTGTATATTTTTCTATACATTTCTCAGAAGAGTTACACCTCATAATATCTGCATAAATTACATAATATGTATTCTGAGCATTACATCTGATATTAGAAAACAATCATAATAGCAGCTAGCAGTAAAATGTAACATTAAAAAAAATCACATCAGTACAGAAGAACCTTGCTAAAGAACACTAAGGGTGGGCCACTATTTCAAATGACTGAACTTTGCAAATTAGAAAATGAATAAATGTAATAAAACCAATGATAATGCATCACTAAACTGCATGTATTCATTTATTTTGAAAACTACAGATCATTTGTGATATTCAAAATTATACTGAAAAAAAACCTCATGATATTTTTGGGTTTTCACATTTCCCCCCCTCTAACTTTCAAATGAATTAATTTTACACTGTGTTGATAAAAGCATACTTACTTCTATGCTGTGAAGAAAGCACGCAGTAAGTTTAAAAAACAGTCACAAAATCATACAAGGGTTATCAGGCAAACTATAGTGACCCAGATGGATAAAAAATATCTTTTAAAATATATATTTAAAAAGAATAAGGACATGCCTGCCACTTAAAAACATGTTTGCAAGGATAAATGCTTGGTAACCTTCTATGGAACCAACAAAAGAAATATATCTTGATTTTATTCAATGTAACTCACAAAAAAGCAACTTTGCTACAAAATAAACTATATTTTAACCTTAAAGCCAACATTAAAATAGACAGATCTTTAAAACAATAAAAGAATAAAGATGGGTTTTGTGTACAATAAGGGTATAAAAACCTAACAAAACAGAGAATGTATAAAATATCCATATTTAAATGACAAACCTGCATGAGTTTTGTATCATGTCCAGTATAGACAACTATTCCATGAACCCACTGGGTATTTCTTAGTTGAGCCCCTCGTAGAAGAATCTGGTCAGGTCCTAGTGGAACAGTACTGAAAACAATTTTATACTTTATCAGTATAAAATAACTCATCACTTTACAAGGAATAAAAGTAACACGCAGCCAGTAGTTATGAAAATTTATGAGCTAAATTTTTAAAAGAGACTATTCATTTTGGATGCCTCCCTTGAAACACCCTAAAGTGACCTGATTGTCAGCAGGCAGGTGCTCGGCACCAACTGAAAAATCAGACCTCCGTTAAGTATCTCAAATTGAGCACTGAAAAACTGGGGGATTCACAAAATCGCTAGTCATTTCTTAAAATCTTGGCTATGTCACTAAAAATACTGGACTATTAAATAGGCATTTTGAAAGTAACACTTGTGATATTATACAAAATAAAGGAAAATGTATAATATTAAGGAATATTTTCAGAGCAGGAGTTGTGTATTTGTAAAATGAAATTCATCCATTCTTAAGATTTTCATTTTCAAAATTAATTCTTAAATGATTCCAATCATTTCTTTGAACTATGACATTTTAGGCCATTCCACCAGTATTAGATGAAATAAACAAATAACCTTTACACACATAATCCGCTGTTTAAAACTTATAGTAACCTGATTTTTAAAGTGTTTTGGTATGTTTTTTTACTTAAGTTTAGCAAAATAAGTTGACATTATCTGTATCAATTAAAGTGAATACTTCAGTTCAGTGGCATTCTTCATAAAGCAGCATTTTGTTCATTGAAAGTATACATATTTCTATATTTCTCTCGCTAATCTATATTTGAGATCAGTTGGATTTAGATGATTGATATTAGACATATACTGTAGCATAGGGTCCTAGCAAAACAGAAAATTTGTTACCTGATGATTTCTTTTATGGAATTAACATCTCCACCAATATCTGCACCTTTCCTTTTGCAAATACTAGATGCAATTCAGATTTGTCCATGAGGCAAGCCCCCTAATTTCAGATGAGTACCTCCACAAATGCATGGAATCAGTAAATTAGTAGAAGAGTATAAATAAACTTGTTAATGACAATGCCTCAGGTTTATACATGATACATAGACCTTGTAAAACGCTATTGTAGAGATAGTCCAATAATTTATCTGAGTGGGACAGATTGAGTGTGAGTCAACCACAGTAAAGAAATCAAAATCACCAAGTAACAAATTTTCCATTATGCTCACTGACCTTTCTTCTCCCCCAGTCTGAATTGTTTGAGATGCAGAGTAAAAGGAAGTAAGGAAATATTAGAAGGGAAGGAAAGGGAAGTGACAGAAAGAAGCATGTGCCCCTTCCCTAAAATTAATGGTAGTAACAGTAATTTACTTTGGAATTCCCTCTTGGAGCACCTTCATGCTAAAGGATGTTTCTGCTAAGCAATGAAGGTTGAGCTGTAGTGCTTCTTAAAATAGTGCTCATAAATGAGCAGAGGACAGCTTTGTAGCAGCTACCACATTTGCTGCCCAGGAGACTGCTGTGGAGCATGTTGAGCACATTTTCTGATTCCTTCTGAAACGTTTTTTCCCCCCTTGATTAAATACACTTCAGTGATATAGCCCTTGGTTCCACATAGCTTTGGAGAATTTGGACACTTCCAGGCCCAAGCACTTGGCTGAAATAAAGTGAATGAGGATTTTTTTTCTTGAATTGGTCTTTTTCAAGGTAAAATTTAACTGCTCTTCTCACACCTGGCATGTGCAATGCTTTGGCTTTTAAATGTTGAGGTCTTGTGCAAAATGAAGAAAGAATGATTTCCTATGAAGTATGAAAGGAAGAGTTAACCCTGAATACAGACGATTCAGCAATCCAATAACTGTCCTCACGGAAGATACAGTTAGACTCATGTTTTCCAAGACTAGAGGTTTTGGAGACTTTTCTTGCCAGCATAATTACCAGAAAGAAGAACATTTTTATGCAAAGGAAATATATGAAGTTAGGTGTCATGTGTTCAAATGCATGAACCATGAGAACTTGTAGCATTGTGGGCAAATCTGAGAGAAGAAATATACACTTAACTATTGACTTGGAAGGGCAAGCTGCCGAAGGCAACCTCAGTGCTATAAGTGCTCTACCAGAGACTTGGATAAGCCTGTGTTTAAAATGTTGTTTACTGCAGAAATATGAGTTGTGATGGTGGGAAGTCTAGACTGCCCTTTAAGAAATCCCGACGAATTGGCTGTCATATCCATTTTCTTAAGTGATCTTTCTATTCCGACACCAACAGAAGAATTTTGTCCAAACAGTTGCATACAATCATAATGTGAAAGGCCTGAATGAAGCTAAGATAATATCTAGTTTTTCAGAGGAGAACCCATGTTGACTTATCTTTTCCATAGTCATCACATCTGCTTCAACAAGCACATGCTCCATTCTCAAGTGATCTAGGAAATCCTGAAGATCCAACCTTACTATTCTCATTTCTAGAAAGTTGATCCTATGAAGCCTCTTTGATTCCATTTCTTTACACTGTGGCAGCCCAAATGTTTCCTGCATTCTCAGAGAATGGTGTCCATAACTATGATTTTGTGGTCCAGATAATGAAAGGAGGAATTTTTCACCACATTGGATTCCTACTTCCATCAAATGAGGAATCAAATCATTTTAGATTGTATCTTCACTTTCCTTTGCATCACTTGTTCAGAATTATTCCAGGTTATTAAGAGAAACATCTTAGCTCTTCCAAGCAGTTGTTCCCATGGCATAATCTCTACACAAGACCTGAAGGCCTAAGAACTGCATGTAAGGATGAACAGATGACATTTGTTTCCAAAAATTCCTAGGCACTAAGTTAGCAGCCAGAGATCTCACTTGCAGCCTATGGGATCCATGAATTCATCCATTATAATTGTGTTAGCTAAGGATATTGTCTTTAGTGTTGTATTGAATTTCTCCTGTTTCTGGGACTTAAGGCGTTTTAGGTTGCTGCAGCAGGACACTGGGGCTCTAGCAAAGCACACTGCTGCAGCAACGCTGCTGGAAAAGCTTTGAAGTCCCTTCTAACTGGAACTTCTACCTTCCTGTTTAGAGGATTATTTAAGATTAAATCCATCCCGCGCAGCCTGTCCCTTTACCAGGGTTGCCACAGTCAAATTGATATTTGCGAGGATGAAGGATGAACCTCTGAGTTCTACAATCCTGTAGAATTTCAAGGCTTAGTGACCAACCCTTTTTCCTTTATCAAATATTTCCTATTCCTACCTAATGCTCTTCAAAGGAGACATGAAGGAACTGGAAAATTTGTCTTAGTTTTGGATAGCAGGTATTTGCTCATAATTTTAATCTGCTCATCGTATTTCTCTGGCCAGATTTTAAGGGTGGCAACCACCTTCTTCCTCATAGTTTCAAACATGTCTGGGGGAATAACTTTGTAGGAGAGGCTAGTAGGTTTCCTCCTAAAGCTAGCTTGGAGTTTTTCTGAGTCAAAACCAAGAGCACCCCTCTTCTTTGTGGGAAGAGTCAAAGCTCATGGAAGTTGATGAAGATCTGCTGCACTTTTTTATCTTCTTTTGCCTTTTTTTCGCAGGGTCACCCAAGTCAGATCACTGGCATTTTTTTGTATTCTGTTGTTCCCTTTTGGTCTTACCCCACTATGTAATGGCACATGCCATCATCTGATACATAAGTGGAGGGGAAATGTAAGGAAGCATCCCCAGAAAGCCATGGTCTTATGATTGGGAAGAAAGGAAGAGGGAAAATATGCCATGTACCTTCCAAGTAATTCAGACACCCTCTTTTTAGATTGGGATTTGTCTCCCTTTATAGACTGGACTAAGGACAGAAAGAGTTTTGACTTACCCCTGATAAATTTTTCACTAGCAAACTATTTTGCCGAATCCCAAGAACTGAAGAGGGCTGACTTGCCCTTGTGGAAGTGACTTCATTGGAGTATTGCTTGTTTCAAGAGGATTGAGAGGTTTCAACAAGTTATCAGACTTACAGCCCCATCTTGTGCCTTAACAAGGGTCCAAAGATTGGAGTAATTGTGATGGAGTTCCACTTCAGAAGTTACTGAGAGGATTTCCTTACATTTGGAGCACCTCTTAGTTCTTCCCTTTGCCCTCTTTGGCTTGTTCTACCATGGTGGGGGAACAAACAGGAGTCCAGTTGGAGATTTCATTTAGGGACCAAAGTCCCTGAAATTTCTGTTTTCTAATGGAGAGTAGAAAATGGGGAAAAATGTTTGGATCACTGATGACCCAAAATAAGTTTAAAAACCTAGGATTGTAATGGATAATGTGGGAACACCAAACTGTCACTCTGGTTGACCTATCAGAGGTCCAGAATCTGTCACAAAAGCAAAAGAGGCTTGACCAAACCGTTGAAGTTGGTGGACAAGTCTGACTCTACTCCCACTATTTGCAGGAAGAGGCACAATGCAAACTTCTTAGATTGGGGAAGAGGTCAGGATCCAGAAATAACTATTTACCTGTAATTCTTATTCTCTGAAAGTATATATTACACTAGAGCCACACTTTTGGGACTATCCTTCTGCAAATAAAGCATGTTTCAAAACCTCCAAAATTAAATTTCTGAAATAATAAATCGCTTTACCAGCAGATGGTATGCTCCTATATGCTGTTAAGGCATAATAGCCAGTAGCACTTTGGACATTCTTTTTTTTAACCAAATCAAAGAATTTTAATGAAAGTTAGAACAAAAATGCTCTTTTTTCCTGACAGGAAAGAGGATGGATGTGTGGCTCTATTATAATTATTACCTTCAGAGAAGAATTATAGGTAAGGGTTTTGCTCTTCCTTAACGATAAGTACAGTAGAATTATAACAGATCCATCCTCCTATGACTGCAAACTCCAGGAATGCATCTGTAAGAAATCAGTAAATAAAAATGAAATATGAACAAAAATTTGTTAAAAATTGGTTATAGGATCAAGAAAAAACAACTTCTTAAATGAAACACATATCACTAAATGCAAACAGGAAAAGCATTATATACAGAGGAATAAAATACCTCTCAAACCTTCAACTACAGAAACAGGCAGCCTATAAAATAAGACTTGAGGGATGGAGAACTGAGCTACTCTGAACCCAGAGGTTCATTTTGTAACACCAAGAGGCAATACATCACATCATTTTTACATCGCAACAGACACCATACATTTTGTAAGCAACAGGCATCTTGAGAACTCCCATGAAGTTACTCAGCAAATCTGTGTATTAAAACCAACATGAGGCTGTCTGTCTTTAGATAAATGCCTTATGAGGAACTATGAAAAATCAGGCAGGCATTCAGGCAGTTTTCTTGAACGTAATTCAACTTAACGTGTTTTTGTCAAATTAAACAAGAATTTAGATTACATATTAAGGGATTTGGTCCATTCCAGACAAAAGCCAAGAGACTTTTTACACTCAACTTGTAGAACAGAGACTCCCCAAGTAAAGCATAAGGGAATGGAAGAGATTAGCAGGATGAGTGATTAAGGTAGATTTCAAAAATTACCCTGGGAATGAATGTATAATTAGCCCTGCCTTATATTTATATTAATTATTATCATCTGAAAGTCTGTTACACTATGATCTATGTTCCTGGCATCACAAATATAACCTTTTACATTAGAATCTTAATTCAAAAGGAAGTTATGTTAGCTGAGGAAGGACCCAGCTATCTATACCACAATTCAAGAGATTTAACAGCAGGTTTTAAAATATATTGAGAAATTTTACTCAGATTTTTACGTACCCATGCCCATCTAGTCGGATATTTCCAACAAAATCATACAGATGTCTATTCGGGCTTTCACATTCAATTCTGCCCAAAAGTCTCATCAAACTGTCAATGTCCTTTATATCCGATGTTAATGGCAAACCCTGTAAATAAAGTTTGTTGTAACACTATATTATAAAAGTTCTTTTCAATAAACAAAATATCAAATAAGTAGTTAACCTATATATTATATGATAAATTGTGTCTGGCATTGCACACATTGCACAGCTGGGGAAGGAAACTTTCACGTCGGCCTCCATGCACGCCCAGCATAATGGCAACAGGGAGCATAGGCATAGTTCTTGGACAGCACTAGCTGGTAGCACTGGCCTCTTGAAAGAGATCTAGAGGAAAGACACAGTCATAACGCCTAACACCCACCCGCACCAGAAACAGAGGTGGCCCAGCATGGAGTAGAGTGCATTCTGGATCCTTCATAAGGCTGACAGATATGCACCATGTTCTCTCCCTGAGCCTAAAGAGAAATTCTGTGGTAGTCAGGTTACCACTCATGTGTAGCCCTCATTCACCATGCTTTCCCGCTCCAAAAAAAAAAAAAAGCCACACAAGGCTTAGAAGTACAGTCTGGCACTCTAGCTTGGAATACATAATACAAATTGTTTAAAGTCTATCACCATGTCATCAGTTTCCAGAATGAAGTAACGCATATATACAATATGCACTGAAGTTTGATTGATATCTTTTATACTTGGGAAGCTTCTCTACATACATACAATAGACTATGAAGCTAATGAAATTCAACAGAGACAAATATAAGGTGCTACACCTAGGGAAGAAAAAACAAATGCACAGATACAGAAAGGGGGATAACTGGCTTGGCAGCACCACTGCTGAAAAGGATCTGGGGATTGTGGTGGATCATAACCACAACATGAGTCAGCAATGCAATGCTGTTGCAAAAAAGCAAATGCAATTTTAGGTTGCATTAACAGAGGCATAGCATGCAAGTCACAGGAGATGATAGTACCACTCTATTCAGCACTGGTTAGGCCTCAGCTGGAGTACTCTGTCCAATTTTGGTCACCAAATCATAGAAAGGAGGTAGAAAAACTGGAAAGGATCCAGAAGCAAGTGACAAAGATAATTAAAGGGATGGAATGCAAGCCATATGAGCAAAGGCTGAAGGAACTAAGTATGTTTAGTATGGAAAAGAGGAGATTAAGGGGGGATATGATAGCAATCTTAAAATACTTGAAAAGCATCCATAAAAAGATGGAGAAAAGTTGTTTTCTCTTGCCACAAAAGGAAAGACAAGAGGCAATAGGTTCAAATTATAGCATAGTAGATTTAGATTAAATCTCAGGAAAACTCCTTACTGTAAGAACAGTAGGACAATGAAACAGACTTCTTAGTGAGGTTATGGAAGTTCCTTCATTTAAGGTTTTCAAAAGGAGGCTGGATAGCCTTCTGTTTTGGATGGTTTAGACACAACAAATCCTGCATCTTGGCAATTTCTTCACTATATGCTCACCCTTATCACCACCACATTCAAGGTTCAACTCTGCTCCCTTTTAGTTCCCTTCTCTATCTGCCCATACTTCTTGCATCACAAATTCCCTTGTAGCCTATGCTTAACTTTTTGTCTTTATGATTTTTTTCCCATACTATCTTTTAAGCCTGGGAGTGAAATTTTCAAAATTGCCTAAGTGATCTAGAAGCCTAAATTCCATTTTCAAAAGTGATTTAGGCACTCAATGATACTTAGGCTCCTGAATGTCTAAGTTATTTTTGAAAATAGAACTTAGGACCTAAATACCTTTAAAATCTCCCTGTTAGGCTCCTAAGTCACTTTGAGGCTTTTGAACATTTTACCCTTTTACTCACTAACAAGCCCAGTGTGAATCTCTTCACATTCAAATCCCTCCTCAACATTCACCACTTAGTGAGTCCTGCCAGAATTAAGCCTCCTAAAACATGCTTTCATATATTCTTAATAAACAGCAGTACATCCTTATACGAAAATTACTGTACACATAAAGCAGGCAATATAATATTAAAAATAACTAACTAATATATTGAAAACATAAATTCTTACCTGTCGAATTTTTAGGTTTGTTTCACCATCTAAGTTTGATGTTTCAATGTAGCACATGGCTTGTGGCTCACTTATTTTAGAAAAAATAAAGCAATTATCTTTAAATAGATCACAGTAACAAATATAATAATTTATTAATGTATAAAAGCTTTCTGTAATCTCTTAACATATATTGCATTTTCTTTTAAAATAGCCTTCAGATAAAAAAAGCTCTTAGAGACAAATATTTCTGCAAAATTATTGTCATTCACATTTTCAGAAAATGTCTGCCATAGATATATCAAAACAATGAAGAAAGAAATATGTATATATAACTGGAGTTTTCCAAAATCAGAGATTCCTATTCAAAGTTCACATGTGCTCACAAATTTACCTTTAACAGCTGATCAGAATATTCCAGATATTTAAAGTTCATTTGCAAAAGATCTATTTGTATATTTATTTATAACAGATATGCACAAATGATATACTACCATAAGTTCCCAAAGATGTCTTACATCTCTTTATATAAAACCAGTTCTCAAGGAACGAGACTACAAATTTGAGTTTATGCAGGATATTAACATGGGAGTCACGTATTTATTCAGACTCATGTTGCTAAGTGGTTTACACCATGCCACCCCATCATGTATTGTCATTATACCATATTTCCTACGTCAAAATACTTAGGTTCTTAAATATTTTCTAATAAATAATAAACATTTATATACCACTTTTCATTCTTAAGATATTTTCTATATAAATTGAGTAAGCATAATTAATCCAATTTTCCAGATGGGGAAATTGAAGCACAGAAACATCAAGTGACTTGCCTAAGGTCACACGGCGAATAAGCAGCAGAGCCAGGAATGATGGTTCAAGATTTCTGAAACGTTTTACTCAGCTGTCGGTTCCTGGACACGAGCACAAGGAATCAATAATTTAGATCTGTGGGGGAAACTTAGCTTTGTTTTTGTAAGGGCCCAGGAAGTAATTAAAATACTGGAAATAAATACAGTAGATATTTAATCTCTACAGTGATTTAAAATTTTGTAGGTTTTAAAATAGAAAATGCTTTCACTCTCCATTTTTAAGAATTAAATTGGAACCTCAATATTGTTATTAAATATAGGAAGTTTAAAGCATGTTTTCAGACAGTGACAAATGGTAGCCAATGTGTCATTAACTTTATCTTGCAGAAGATATTCTGAATTTTTTAAACTATATTGATTAATTCTTCATAATTTGATCATGTGCTAGCATTAAAAATCTAACATTTGATTATTACAAACTTCTTATTTTAAGACTGAACAAACACTTAATTACTCATTGATTTTGTTTTTCTTGGGCAACTTTTCTAAGAATGTAAATGACAGACTTCTGTTTAGACTGTTTTTGTACAGCTGATTCAATACATGCATGTGTCCAATTCTAGCATTTTTTATTAGTTTAACAATAAAAAATAAACAACACTTTTATGAAGCACTTTGAAAAGGCTAAGGCAACAAAGACATTACAAATAAGAGGCATGCTAAATTGCAACCATTTTAGCAGAATGCAATCACATTTAAGGTAAACAGCTTAGAGATAGATCAAGGCAGGCTGTCTGATAGTGAAAAATAAAACAAGGTGCAGTCATAGTACAGACACTAGTATAAAGCTGAAGTTATCAAAATAACGTGCGATTTGTCACTACACACAAAAATGAAGCTATTTTTCCATAACATGCAGTACAGAATGTGCAACATCTAATTTTGTGCAGAGGGTCCTATAAAAATGTATCAAATGTTAATAATTTTATATCATTATATAATTTATTGAAAACAAGGAGTTGTCTCTGGTACAAATATGTTCCTCTCAACTTGCTTATTGTACAACATACAAAGTTATACTACTGTTTCACAATGAGTTTGTTTTATGAAAATCTGCTTAATAATTTCAGTGAATATACTACAAAAATATACTATGGAGGACTGAAACAAATGTTCAGTATTTGAGAATGCTATCATACATTTATATATTTTAATAACCTATATAAATATCTTTATCAACTAAATCTTTTCTACTTCTATAAAATTCACCTCTACAAATGTGCTTGTTTTTAAGACAGAGGGTGTATCAACATAGCTATGAGGACAGAAATTGAACTGCATTTTTCAAATTTGGTACATGAGGACCCACATACACATTTCCTGTGCAACTCGTTTATTCTAACCTTGATGACAGACTGATGAGATCAGCTGGGAGATGTTCCCCATTGGTCACTTTCACTATTTCCCCTACTGCCACCTACGTATCCCAATTTTAAAATGATTAGAACAGAAAAATGAGTAACAGGAAAAAAATCAATGGACAGAGACAAAAAGAGACAGTCTGAAATTATTATACAAAACAATACATGTTATTAGAATTACAATTTTTTTCAAAATCCATTTTAATCAGGTCAGAGAGCAGAAGACAACAATATATAAATTTCTGCTCAACCAACTTGCTTTTCTTTAAATACAAATTCTAAGTTTCATAAAACTTTGATAATGAAGTTAAAATAAAATGCGAGCATCCTATGTTCTCAAATCACTACTTATATAAAAGCCCCAAAACGGAGATACAGTAACTTTAGAAATAGTATTCAACTTTTCTGAAAAGCTAGGACAAGAACCTTTACATGTAGATTAAAAAATAATCCAGTTTAATTAGCATCTACTCACAATTTAAGTAATAAACTTTATTCCAAGTATTATTAATACCTAAGTATTAGAATATCCAATTACATGCAGACAGTAAAGTCTCTGAGCCAGGGACTGTCTCTATACAGCATGTTTGTAGAGTGCCCAGCACTACAGAACCTTGGCCTCTCAGGGCTACCATAATAATAAATAATATCACATTGCTTGAAAAAGAATAAAATATTGTCATGTATCTTAATATTTAGACTGGATATAAGACTCAGATTAATACACTAGTGAAATCATTGTTGCTCGTCTGTAAAAACAGATGCATTTGAAGGCAGAGTATCTGTCCTGCTGTACTACCTGGCTGGCAAGCATTAGACACTCATGTTTTTTCTTATGACAGGGTGTAACCATGACTGTCCCTGCTGTCTCTGAAGGGAGCTCTACTATTCTGAAGAAATTCAATACACAACTAAACTATTCTGATTGCAGGTATTGTGTTATGGTAGCAAAATACAGGATGGAGGGAATCTTCAGATTTCTGAGCCCTTGGCAGCCTTGGGGAAAAGACAGTCACTCTTGAGACTAAAGAAATTCCTCAGCTCTTCAACATAATAAGTCCTGTAAAAACAGACTTAGTTTATCCAAACATAGGAAAGCCACAAGAATAATTTATTTATTAATTTTGTTTCTTCATCTGGTGATGCACATTTTCACAGTTTGAGTGGCCATTCTCCTTCACTGAGTCTCACAAGCAGAATAGTCCATAAAAACAGACGACTATTTTAGTCTTATTTTACACTCTTTATTTGATTAAATCCTCATCTTTCTACAGCTTCAGCTGAGTGCTTTTATGGCTACAGTAATGATTCAAAATGAGTATCTGCTGACAGAACAAATAACTTTATAACAATTGATGAAAAAACTCTAACCTGAACTATCAAGAGATAGGTAACACTAATAATCAAATTATTTTTACCTGTCTTCCAAGCAAGACAGGCAAAATGATGTCCCCTCATAAAGCTGTTTAAAACAAAAAACTGTACTGAACTTCTCCTGAATGGCCCTAAGATCAGAGACCCAAACCATCAAAATGCTGGGGGATAAGCTTATCTCGGAGAGACTCATGAAGTTTAGTAATGAGCGCCCTCATAGCATCCGCATCGGAAGCCTCAGAAGAGGCGGAGCCGGGAGGGAATTTGGGGGGAGTGGGGGAGGAGAAGAAGGGGACTTTTCCCTTGCTCTCATACAAGATGCTGGAAGCATTAACATGAACAACCAAGCCATGCCAATCCAAATATTCCCTAGCAGTCTGTGAATCTGGGACAGAAAACATAGCAAAGAAACAAGGTTCAGAATTCTTAAGAATGAACCCATAAAGTTGCTTCTGGACCTGGATATCAGCTACAGTACACTGGCTCAAGACGATTTTCTGCTGAAGCAAATAAGACTAGTACTTGAATGGCTTCATCTTTGGACAATAAAATCAAAGATATTTGGATTTAGCAACCAGTCTCCTGGAAAAATCATTTGGTCAATTTCAGTGTTTGTCAAGATTTTTTTCCCCCTTTCTCATATTCTGTTACTTGTGCAGGTGTTTCCCATTAACTTAGAAGCGGATATATTTGGACCACAGATGCCCATCTAAAATCCACCTTGCCTGTTGATCAGCAATACCATACTCAAGATGACAAGCCTTACCATCAAATCATAGAATTCTGAAATCTCAACAGCACTGCAAGACAGTCCTCATCTCTAGGATGTAAATGGGAAGAGGAGCTGCTTCTTTTGCCCCATTTCACTTTGCCAGATACAATAAGCTTCCACCCCAGCAAGCTGGAGCCTCTGTGATGTAAGTTTGCTGGTCTGAGTATGCCAGTTCAGTCTAAAAAAAGATACGAGTCCTTTCACTATATCAGGGATAAAACTTCCAAGAGTATCAAGAACTCCGATTCAAATTCTCCAGAAACTGCTTTTCCTTGCTAGAGAGCCAAACCACATTTTAGCAACCTAAAAGAGAGCCTGGACTAAAGTACCATGTTAACTTAGACTATCACAATCTACTTGAGAGTAATCTGGCACAGAAGTTCTAGATCTGATCTCTAATCCAGAGATCCACTTATTCTGGAGAAGGGAAGACTTTCTTGGTATTGTAATGAATCCCCAAATAAACAAATTAAAAAAGGAAGCACAGAAGAAGCTCTTTTCCTAACACATAAACCCCATTTCCAGTGCATTCCAGACCATAAAATCGAAGCGCTATAAGCAGCTACCTGATAGCTCTCACATTTTCTTACATAGTATGCATGGATGGAAGGGAAAGATAGAGATTGGGGCCCCACACAGCTCATCAGGTTGCATAGGGAAAGTCTGATGGCTCTGCCATCTCTTCCTCTTTTCAGACTTAGCACATAGATCCTATTATGACCAGGACTATTAGGACATCTTTGTGTCTCCCGCTCTCTTAATGTCTGCCAATAATCCCAAACAAAAGAAGAGAGCAGACCATTCCTCTACTGCTACACTCCTCTAATAATGCAGAAAGAAAACACTGTCTGTGTATGAAAGGGGCATTTATCAAACAGAGGGCACTAAAAGATTTCACTTTCTCAGATGCTGTGCTACTATCAAGGTACTGAAGGAGAAGGAGCACCTCTGGGTTACAAATCTTGGCCTCTGGAGTACAGAAATGATAAGAGGCCTTAGGAAATAAGTAGCAATAGAAAATAATATTTCAATTAAATTGTTATAAAAACAAGACAGCAAGATGCCATAAGAGTTTGTAGAATTACTATCAGCTATTCGAGGCTAGATACGTATCGATTAAAACTGATTTAGAAAATTAATCTTGCCATGAAACAAACATAATAAATGACATATTAGAGAGTGCTTACAACCAAATGATTCTATGGTATACATCAGCACTTCACAAAAGATATCTCATCTGTAGTACTGGACATCTGGATGACAACAATTCCATGGTTTATCAGGACTGCTGAAATACTACAGGTTGCCTTGCTAATTAAGAAGACGTAGCCTTAAAAAAATTCTTCAAATGAAAATTCCTTTAACTGTATCTATTGAATAAAATGTTACTTTTTGACTAATGACTTAAAAAATAACAGTATTCTGATCTCTGCTCAACATATAAAAGACAGGAGTTACTTTCTTGTCACTTTATTTTAATATATTATTAACTGGAATAAATTCATTAGTTTTTTCCATCACTTTTTTGTCAATTAAAATGAGAACTTTAAACCATATACATAAAAAGAAAATAAATAAGGAAATTTTAAAACGTAAATCACTTATGTGGCTCTTTGGGAAAATCTTTCTCCTCTCTCTAGTTCTGTGACAGGTCATTTCTTGTATTAAAGTGGATAGAGCCAGACTGTAATTAAGGAATACACTTTCTTTCTCTTTAATTTTAGATTATCATTAGGAAATGTTGTTCTTAACTGATGATATGCCAAACTTTTAAAACTTTGATATGCCAAACTTTTAAAAACTCACCACCTTTCCACCTAATCACCTTTTACAGATATACAAAAGTCCCCAATCTTGCAAACAATTATGTACATGCTTAACTTTATGCTCGTGAATGGTTTATTAACATAAGCACATGCGTAAAGTTTAACCCCAAACGTGCGCGCGCACACACACGCTTAACTAATAAATGCTTCCATTTTAATCACTTTCAAGTACCTCAACGGTCAATCTCCACCCTCTCTCATTCACGATCAAATTGCCAATTTAGATGTAGTTTTTCCAGTGCCTAGTGGCACATGAAGCAACCTATTTTTCCCACTGTCTGTTCAGAGAAAGATGTTTGACTCCATTGTAAGTTGGATGATGGCAACATCCTTCTGGATCACCCTGCAATAAGTCGGTCTTTGTCCTCCATGTCTTCTCTTCCTTCTGTGTGGAATCCAATCTAAGACACACCTTATGCTTCTGCCTCAGAGTAGTCTGATGAAATAGCCCATCTACCACAGCCATCTCTGTCTGATTTCTGAGTCCACAGTCTGCTGACCCATGCAGCACAACCCAACACTTCCACATTGGTTGCATAATCTCGCCAATGAATTCCCAAGATTCTTCTCAAACAAAGCTGGTGAAATGCATTCAGCTTCCTGTTGTGAACTTCCATCATTTGCCAAATTTCTAAGGCATTCAGTAGTGCAAAGTTCCCTCATTATCTACCTTCAAATCCCTCCTCAAAATTTTCCTTTGCCATGAGGCCAAAAAAACCCCCCAAACTTGACAATGGTTAGGCTGCTAGTGTGCTGAGACCACTGCCTATCATGCTGGCCAATTATGTTTACTTGCACAGCCCCATCTTTCTGCATCCATTTGCTGTCTCTTCGTTTACAGACTGTAAGTTTCTTTTTGTTCTGTGTTTGCACAGCACCAAGCACATTGGATCCTGGTCCATTACTAGGGCTCCTAAGTTCTATGATAACACAAATAATTTATTGATTAATAATCAATCAGGAAGATGCATACATCTGCAAATCAAAATACATAACTTGTTCTGCACAATTTAAATAATTTGTTTTTCAAAATAATTGTTTGACTTGGTAGTGCAAATAGACCAAATAGACCTGATCAAATGGATTCTGAAAAAAGTACATCTTCCACATAGTAAAATCTGGATTTCATAAATAAAACTGTCCAAGGAAATGATGATAAACAACCTCCAAAATAGTCATTATAAATAAAAATAATTGTTTATGCTATTTATGATTTTATGCAGTGTTGATGTTCTGATTAATATAAAATAAATTTTTTGTTTAATGTTTGAAGACAGTCATAGCTTTATATAATTTCAAGTCTTGGTTTGAATATACAGATATGCTATTCAACTTCTACATATTCAAGAATAAAAGTAAATTCTCAGTTCATAAAAACATCAAATGATATGTAAAACGTCATAATTGGTAATTTGGTGGTTAGTTTATTATGTTCAGATTTACTTTTGTTGTAATTTAAATATCAAAATCAACAACTACTCAAAAAAAACCCTTGTGTTGTTATGGGGCAAAATATCAAATCTTTAAAAATGACTGAATTTGTTATGAATATAATAAAAAGTTAAACTGGCTAAATGCAGTAGTAGACATCTAGTCAAAGAGTCAGATCCATGCATTATGTCAAATAGAATAAAGTTTAAATGCACAAAAGATTCTGGTAACATAAAAATGCTCAATGTAATTCTAACATTGTAACTGACTGGTACAATTCCTTTCATTTATTATATGTACCAAGCATGAAAAAGTGTGTAAGATTTTAAATACCCAAATACAGATTATTTTTCAATACTAAATGTAAAAGTTTGGTAGAGATAAAGAGTATTTCAGTTTATTCCTTATTTCCTTGGAGCAATCACAAAATTAATGCAGGGTAGAGAAACCAGCCTCTACACTGTAAGCATCAGTGGGCATCTCTACCTTGATGAGAGAAGTACAGTGTCAGCAGGTATATACTCTTTGCCTTTTATTATAACTATATCTCCAACATCTACCTGTAAGAAAACTGGGAATTGGTTAACAGTCTTAAACAAATACACTATCTCTTTAACTTTTAAGCATAGGTAAATACTCAATTTGTCAAAAAGACAGTTAAAAACTTAGGCAATGGTTTTCAAAAGGATCTAGGGGTAGTAGGTGCCTAAATTCCACTGAAATGCATCAGAAATGAGGCCTAGTTTGTGTATTCCTGGTACTGGATATATTCCACTTTAATCTCCCCTGTAATTGGGAACTCTCATTATTGTTTTATAGTCAAATTTATATTTAGCATAGTTACAGAAAAGGAAATTAGTTTCCCTAAACTCAGAGTTCTGTTGCATCACAGCAGATGTCTGCTCCTAGTTACTGCTACTTTGCATGTAACCTGTGCAAACAGATGTGAACCTCATGAAGTTAAATCTTCCCTGTTTGCAATTTAGATGATTCTAGAAGGGGGAAATAAGATCTGATTGGACCAAATTTATTCAAATCTCAGGTTACACATATCTATGGAAGCTGGTTTTTGCACAACCATTTGCAAACACCTTTTGAACAGAATTTTTTAGCGTTCCCCAGCTTTACCAGTTCTCTGTTCTAACTACATACCACAACTCCCCAAATTTTTAGTATTTTAAACATAATGTAAGCTTTGCAAATATATTAAGTAACTTTAAAAACATTTTTTAATCATTGCTCAATATATAAAAACTGAGCTACTTTCTTTTCTATTAATTTTAATAATGCTAACTGTACTTTTACAGGGGTGCCAAATGTTAATATCCAGATGCTGAAGACATCACACAGGCAGAATGTTTATTGAAATATTAATAGTAATTTTGCCTGAATAAGGAATTTGGGTTTGGGCCTAAAAGTACATTTTATTAAACAAGCCAAATTTATTATTCTAGAAATTGCTACTAAAAACATCATATATGTAAGTTAATTTGTATGATTGACATTTACTCTGATATAAAATATATATGCTGTAACAAATGATAATACTATAAATATAAAATTTGCATCCATAAAAAACCAAATACACACCTTTTCCCAGTGGACAATCTCCCAAGCACCATTTCTCAATACTGAAAAGCAAAGACACACATAATTAGATTGTACAATAGTAATACTGCTCTTCATGTGTTCCTTATTATAAAAATCATGTGCATACACATGGTATTTTACAGAACAACATGCATTCTCTGCAATTTCAGGTCAAGCAATTAAATTATAATGATTAAATTTTATTTTTATGGCACATTTCATACAAATTGTATATCACCAGACTTTACAGGGTTAGATAATCATAGAAATATAGGACTGGAAGGGACCTTGATAGGTTATCTAGTCCAGTCCCTGCACTGATGCAGGAGTAAGTACTATCCAGACCATCCCTGACCAGTGTTTGTCTAATCTGTCCTTTAAAAACTCTAGTGACAGAGATTCCACAACGTGTATAGGTAATTTGTTCCAGTGCTTAACTACCCTCTCAGTTAGAAAGTTTTTTCTAATGTCTAAACTAAATCTCCCTTGCTGCAATTTAAGCCCATTACTTCTTGTCATGTTATCAATGGCTAAGGAGAACAATTTACCACTCTCCTCTTTATAACAATTTTTATGCACTTCAGACTGCTATCATGTCCCCCCTCTCAGTCTTCTCTTCCTCAGACTAAATCCAATTTTTTCAGTCTTTATTTGTAGGTCATGTTTTCTAGATTTTTAATAATTTGTATTGTTCTCCTTTGGACTTTCTCCAATTTCATCAAATCTTTCCCAAAGCATGGTGCCCAGAACTCGACACAATACTGCAGTTAAGGCCTTATCAGTGCTAATAAGACACACCTGCTAATATATCCCAGAATGACTTTCACTTGTTTTGCAACTGTATTACACTGTTAACCCATATTTAGTTTGTGATCCACTATAACCCCCAGATCCTTTTTTGCTGTAATCCTTCGTAGGCAGTTATTTCCAATTTTGTATTTGTGCAATTGATTAGTCCTTCTTAGGTACAGTACTTTGCATTTGTTCACAAAGATAATCACTTATGGCTCAAAAGATCTTGTCAGTCAGTTCCTTAAATATTCTAGGATGTACTTCATCAGACCCTGCCGACTTAAAGATATCTAACTTGTCTAAGTAATTCATAACTTTTTTTCCTATTTTAGCCTACCCCATTCACACTGTTGTTCTCTGTTAGACATGTGATCACTGCTAATCTTTTTGGTGAAAACTGAAACAAAAAAGGCATTTAACACTTCAGCTATTGCTGCATTTTCTGTTATTATCCTTCCCTCCTCATTTAGTAATGGGTGTATCCTGCCCCTTATCTTC
Source organism: Mesoclemmys tuberculata (assembly GCA_007922155.1). NCBI lineage: Eukaryota > Metazoa > Chordata > Testudines > Chelidae > Mesoclemmys > Mesoclemmys tuberculata. The sequence goes on along the minus strand of ML675624.1, from coordinate 49,325,459 downwards.
CTCTTGCTTCCCATGTATTTGTAAAATGCTTTCTTGTTACCACTTATCTCCCTGGCTACTTTAATCTTATTTTGTGCCTTGGCCTTTCTATTTTTGTCCTTACATGCTTGTGTTGGTTTTTTATACTCATCCTTTGTAATTTGACCTAGTTTCCACTTCTTGTATGACTCCTTTTTGAGTTTCAGGTCATTGAAGATGTCTTGGTTAAGCCAGTGCAGCCTCTTCCCATGCTTTTTGTCTTTCCTGGTATAGTTTGCTCTTGTGCCCTGAATAATGTCTCTGAAAAATTGCCAACTCTCCTGAACTCTTTATTCTGTTAGTCTTAGACTCATAGGTCAGAAGGAACCAATATGATCATCTAGTCTGACCTCCCGCACAAGGCAGGCCACAAAACCCTACCCATACACATTTATAACAACCCCGAACCCATGACTGAGTTATTGAAATCCTCAAAAATGAGATTTGAAGATCTCAAGCTGCAGGGAATCCACCAGCAAGCGACCCATGCCCCATGCTGCAGAGGAAGGCGAAAAACCTCCGTTTTAGTCTTGCTTCCTACAAGTTCTTACCTACCAATTCTGAGTTTGCTAAAGTCTGCCTTCTTGAAATCAATTGTCTTTACTCAGCTGTTTTCCCTCCTACTGTGCCTTAGAATTGAACTCTTGTCATTTCATGATCACTTTTACCCAACCTGCCTTCAAACTTCAGATTCTCAACTCTTTCCTCTCTGTTTGTCATAATCAAATCCAGTATAGCCACTCCACAAGTCAATTTTCCACCTTCTATAATAAAAAGTTGTCTCCAGTGCATTCCAAGAACTTGCTGGATAATCTGTGCCCTACTATATTATTTTCCCAACAGATAACTGGATATTAAAGTCTCCATCACCTTCAAGTCCTGTGTTTTGGATAATTTTGTTAGTTGTTTAAAAAAAGTCTCATCCACCTCTTCTTCCTGTTTAGGTGGTCTATAGCAGACCCCTACCATGTTTTTTACCCTTTTAATCTTTACCCAGAGAGTTTCAGCAGATCTGCCCCCCATTTCTGTCAACCTCAGTGCAAGTGTACACATCTCTGATAGCAAAGGCAATGCTTCCTTCCTGTTTGCCCTGCCTGTCCTTCCTGAACAAGCTGTACCCTTCTATACCAATATTCCAGACATGTGAATTATCCCATCAAGTTTCTAGATGTCAATTATGTTGTATCTGTGATTATTCACTAGTATTTCTAGTTCTCCCTGTTTATTCCCCATTCTTCTTGCATTAATTATAATTAATTACAGCATACAATGTGTATGAAGCAGAATGAAATAAAAAGTTATGACCAATTAAGACATTTTAATATGATATTTGATGAGCAATGCTTCTGAAAGTATTATATTTTGGAAGAAACAATATGATCTGAACTCAAAGCTTGTAAAATTACTATATACTAAAATATATTCTCTGATGAAAATGCTGACATGAATCGCTAATGTACAGAAGAACACAATCAATCATCCTTTTATTTTTATTACAAAACAATTATAAAAGCACCATATCAACACACATGGCACTTTATAAACTGTTCCGGGTATAAAGAACAGCATGCTAGAAGATTTGAAGCTGAGGATGGGAAAGAGGATAAAAAGAAAGTATTGAGCACTAGGAAAGGAAGAGAGGAAATAAAAGCAAATATGTTGGTGTGGCAACATTAGATGAGGACTGCTTGGAGAGGATGACAAGCCTGAATTAGATGCAACATAAGACAGAAATAAATTTTAGGAATTCAAAGAGGTGGGTGATATGATCAGAACTGAGGACATGAACATAGCTTTTGCTACAGCATTTTAGTTTGACTGGAGATGGAAAGCAAGGAAGGCAAGAAGGCCAGAGAAGACTGACATGTACGATGGCGAAAGCATGAGACAAGTTTGTTGCAATGGAGATAGCTAAGAAAGGCAGATTTTGGGCATACTGAAGAGGAATAAGCAACAAGATTTAAAAACCATCTACATATGAAAGGTCAATAAGTCTGTAGGCCTGGGAAACAGGAAGAGCAACATACCTGTCAACTGAGATAGAATAGGAAGGGATTCTGTCAAAAAACTGAACTGTGGGATAACAAATCAGGCCTTGAATTCAGGAACAACAGTAAGTCTACTGACATGTTCACAAGGTCAGGAAATCAAGACCTCCTGGGCCAATGGGGGAGGGGCACTAAAATCATTGCTGCTTCCTCCTTTCTGATTCTCTGTATTACCCTGCTGATGATGGCCACTAGAAGGAAAGCATAAAGTAAGCCCTTTGGCCACTTAAGAGATAAGGCATCGATATGCGTACAGCTCCAGACTCTTTTCTTGCAAAGAGTTGGTGAACCTTCTAGTTTCCTTTGGATGCAAAAGGATCTATAATAGGAACTCCAAAATTTTTGATAATCAATCGTAAGGTTTTGCTCTGAAGACTCTATTCCACCAGATCAATTTTCCTTCTGACCATCCTGTCAGCCTTCATGTTGCTTGTGCCCTTTGATATGCAAGGCCCTGATAGACCATAGTTGGGCCTCCATCCACTTTATCAATGATGCTGCTTCCTTTTGTAGGTCCCTTGATCTAGTGTTCCCCAAAGGTTTACATACACCATTGTTGACATATTGTCAGTCATTACAAGAACATGGTCGTTCCGCAATGCTGGGGTCAGTTTTGAAGAGCATACTTAATTGCTCTCAGCTACAGAAAATAAATGCTTTTCTTTCATTCTGAGAAGGATCATGTCCCTTGAGCCACCGACTTCTCCAATAAAAACTCCCCACCGATCCAAACTGGCATTTGGTGGTATGACACACCTTTCTGGTTCCAACATGGACTCTAAAATCTCTCTGGACTCAGAGGAACTACTGTCCCCAAAAGGACAGGCAAGTTTTCTCTTAAATTTCTGAAGTAATTTCTTGAATCCCCTTTCCATTTTTTAAATTTTACTCCTTAGGGAAGGTGGGGATTGGAAATCTGAATCAGATGAGGGTTTCTAAGAACCTCTTCTACTAACAGGCATCTCTTTATCTGGGCCTTTTAAGAGAAGATAGAATGCCTGTAAGGGGATACTGCAACTGCTCCCTGGAGTTCACAAGACAGCAACCTCTGAGATAAAAGCACTTTTTATGCCAAATTCAAGAGCTCCCTTGAAGCCTAAGAGGGACTTTCTTCCAGAAGGAAGATTCTTTTCTTTTCCTCTCATGCAGACTTCTTAACTTCCCCTGGCCTAGGGGAAGGGGACTGAACTGCCCACTGACGGAAAGGTGGAGGATGATAAGACCTGCATTCCAGGAGGGTGTGCACCAAAAATGATTTTACAGGCCGCTCCTTTTCTGTGGTGTATTCAGCCAGTCCCACTTACATTTTGCCTGGGCCAGGCCACTACCTTCTGATGCAACAGTAAAGGGCTTTCTTCATTTTCTCATTCTCTGAGGCATATGCAGCCTGGTTGTCAGACTCCCCATTGGTGTGGAATGCTTGGAGAATGCTTCATGGGTCGAGATAAAGTGGCCAAAGCTGAATATTTATGACCCAGTGGGAGAGGTGGCTGGAGTGCACAAGGCACAAACCTTTCCCTCTGTATTCCTCAATCAGGAATACAGAGGAGGAGGAACACAGCCTTGGTCTTTCATTTGGACCTTTCTCCACCATCTACCTAGCCCGTTATGTGAGCAGCTGGGGGAGAAGGGGCAGAGGGCCTCTGTGATAATTCGAGGCAGGAGACAAATGAGCTCTTCATGTTTTTTTGGGATGTGTGTGGGTTTTGTTTTTTTTTTTTAATTCTCTCTTGCAGTCAATGTTGGATTTCACCACTCTGCCAGTAGCTACAGAAAGCCAAACAAAACTGAGCAAGACTAGTCAGCCATCAATCCAGCTTTGATTCTGCCCTTTACAGCTATAGGAAGGCAATGACCCACATTGAAGATCTGTGGACCTAGCCTTAAGTGAAGAAAAAGGATCTACTCTTCAATTTGCTTGGTCTTTGGAGCTTCAGAGTCATTCAGGAACTGCAGTTTGGGGAACCAGGCAATGTTTTCTGGATCAGGTACTACCATGACAGTGGGCATCATGCTCTGGTCTATTGGCTGGTCAGCGGTGTCTCTGTCTCCACTTTCCTTGGGAAAGCACTGTCGTCATGGTGGTCTTGGGATGAACACACTTCTTCCTCACTTTCTTGAACTAAGGTTCAAATTCAAGCTGGTAACATTCCATAAAACCTCACCATCAAGCTTCTAAGAAAACCAGGAGATCTTAAGTTTTGTACTCCACAGCTTTGCCCAATCCTGGAAAAGTGAGGTGAGTGTGACCACATCTATTCTTGGAACCCTTCCTCCTAGAGGATTGATTCTTTGTCACATCCACAAGTCCATGTGTTTTTCCCAGGCAAGCAATAATAGGGGATTAACAAGTGATGATGACTACATCAGAATTGTTTCAACTCCTTTTTACTGGGTCCATAGTCAAGATCTACAAAAGACTTTTTGACATCAGGAGCTGGCCACTTTGCTGGTCATAACTTATAACTCATTGTTCCATGAATTAGAAATCCTTACTCATTCACACATCTTATGCTTACATTTTCTCAAGGCCTGCAAGACTTCATCATTAATAAAAAATTGTGGAACTTTAACCCTGTCTGGAAACCTTTCACATAGTTCCCCAGTTTATCTATCAAACTTTTTTGGTACAACTTTTTTTTCATAAACTATTTGTATTCTAAGTGTTTATTTTAGACATTCGTTCAACTGTATGGAAAAGGCCCTCGATTTCAATTTATATTTTATTTGTGATATAATATTGTGGTGTTTAAACTATTAGAAATTTGTAAATTCTAAACATTTAGGCCCCAAATTTTAAAATGTTCACATGCAGTTCAGTAAATTATGTGTACACAAAAACATCTGGAGGTATAATAAGCAGCTATGTGCATGGACAATTGTGGCACGCACAAAAGATAGAAACATACAACTCAATATGTGTTTTGCAGTGTGCACACGTGCACACACAAATCATGTCTTTACATTTTAAACATCTAAAAGTGTAAATTTGTATGCTGGGTGACTTCAAACATACGACTGACAAATATTGAAACCGGAGAACCATAAAGTAATACACATAGCATTCAGGTCACATTTTATTACTACATTTTTCTTAGCTGTGCAATTAAGAAATTTTTAAAAACTGTTCCTACCTTGTGTCTGTTTCTTGTTCACTGCATTATCAGCTTTATGTCTTTTCTGGAATAAAAATGCACAATTGTTAATTGGGTTAAAATAGTTATTTTGTTAACAAGGTAAAAGATACAATTAAGAAAAAATAGTATGTACACACATTCTTCCTGTATTCCATTCCACGCCCACACATGAACAAAAATCAACAGGCAGGATTATTTCAAGTTGTTGTTAAGCGATTTTTTTAAACTGTAGGTAATTTTAGTGCACTGTTTTTGTTGTTAGAGAAAGTCAAGAAGAGTGCTAAACCAAAACTGTCCTTTTTTAAAGAATCTTTCCATTCTGGGTATTTCACTAGCTGCCCTAAATCCAAATGCAGACAGCTTGCATTTGTGCACTTAATCTTCAGGAGTTTTCTAGAAAAGTAATTTCTGTTGGGACCACACAAAACTTCAAGACACAGAATTTTCTGAGACGAGATTGTAAGAGGTTACACGACATGCGTGCCTTCTGCTAAACCTCAAAGGTCTTAAGAGAAAAGAACTCCAAAAGAAGAAGAAAAGATAGGTGGTAGTGTGAATAAACAAAGGCAATATTCTCCTGATGCAAAAGATATTGATAAAGTACTCTTTCCATATGGTACTATGGCTGCGGTAGCATGAGTGGAGCTAGCTGCCTGAACCTAGGAATGAAATAGACAGATAGTGAATTTACTCTTGGTAACTATTTCTTCTTCTTTGAGGTGGCTTCTATATATTTATTACTTTTGAGACCTGGAAAGTGGGCTAAAGAATTCTAGGTAAGGGGTCCTTATCTAAATAGTGACTTTTTGACAGCTTTGCCAAATTTGGCATCTGATCTGGAAGGTGGGCCAAGAGTAGTGGAAGATGAATATGTTGATTGAACTCCAGGTAGCCATTCTCCATATCTCAGGTATCAGAACCCTTGCCAGGGAAGCTCTGGAGACTGTATGCATCCTAGCCAAACAGACCCTGAGGAGTCTCATTTGCCACCTGATCCAGTTTGAGACCCACTTGGATAATTTCAGAGTGAAGACAGGCTGCCCCTTAACTCCTTCTGCAAAAGGTATGAACAGTCTGCGGGATGTTCAAAACAGGCTTTGCTCTGTCCAAATAAAAACAAAGCTCTCACCACATCCCAGGTGTGTAGTTTCATTTTAGCTACAATAGAGAGATGTCTCATTAAGAAAACTAGCTGGTGTATGGATTGGGTAAGATGAAAATCCAAAATTACATTAGGCAACAATTTAGGACGATACTTAAGTGTGACTTTGTCCTTTAGAATATAGTATAAGAAGGCACTGACTTTTCCAGCCAAGGTGATACCTACTAAGAATGCTGCCTTCATGGAGAGATGATATAGGGAAAAAGTTTACCACGGTTTCAATGGGTGGACAGCCTATATGGTTCCAAAGAGTCAAAGGTGTTTATGCATAGCACAGTATGTTAGAATAAGTGCTGAGGAGATGGATTAGTTACAGGTAATGAGGTTATAGGAATGTGATAAAATGAACAGGTATGCAATACATTTATCACACTTCTGTACAATTTACCACATGGATATCACCTCCCATATCATATATATTTTCATAAACTATCTCCACCATTGTTCAAAGTTTTAATCTGTTGTTTAAAGCAAGATATTCTACATATTTCTAGTGTTTAGGAGAATCTCCACATACCAAGCATTAAATTTTGTGTAATGTGAGAATGTAGATATATTAAATTATTTTTAATTTTAGAGACGCATAAATATTATAGGTTACTTATTTAGGAAATAATTGTATTAAAAACTTACAATATCTTCTATGATTTCCTTCACTGCTGCCACAGCTAAAATAAATAATAGAGGAACCAATGTTGTATAACGACCTGTTGGAGACACATCTGGAATTTGCTATTAGAAAAAAGAAAAATGTATTTTGTATTTACAGCTCAAAATGCAGTTTGATTATAATAAACAGAACTTAACAATACAAAAAAATGCCACTTTATACAGGTTCATATACAATTCCATTTTCCTCATTACACATTTTAGTCCTTTTAACTACCCAGCCTAAAATTGCTTGTTATTTTCAGCCTCTCTAATTTGTTATACCTGTGCTCATACTAACAGAAGCAACATGAAATTAATCTGAAAAGTGTTTCTATTTCGGAAACGGAGTTATAAAATATAGGCATAAAAATATGGGAATTTATGGTGAGATATTCTGCAGCATCTCCCTCCACCCAATCTTCCCACTACGAGGACTGATGTTAAATCTGATTTCAGCACCAACACTGGGGAAGAACGCAGCACTTTCCAGTATTCAGAGTTAAACTCTTTTGTTTAATCTAAGGGATAGTTTAATACTTTTGTAATGTAGTGCAGATGGTTTTCCATGTGAGAACTATCAAACAGCAGATTCAAAAGACATGGCATAGTAAAGCACAAGTGGTTACATTTTAAAAAGTATTCAGTGGAATTATTCTCATAAGTGAAGTCATGAACTTTTTTCAGTGTTTTCAGGAACAAGGATGTAAGATTCAACTGCCCTATGACCAGTGGAACCTACTCAGTATTTTCTTTGTAGTTAGATATAAGTTGGGCAAAGATGGACTGCATTTTACACAGCACTGTACTCCTGGAGGATAAAAATCATTTATTACAAACATCAAAAACAGATTTTTTTACTTGTGTTCCTAGTTCTTTACATTCTTATTTTAAAGTCTTAAATTGCAGTACGTGTTGTGTACTTTTTTGTTTTACTAGTGTTTCCCAATTAAGAGAATTTCAGATTTTAAATAGAGGCTTCTCCTGCTAAGATGTTTCACATTTAAAATATTCATTTATCCCAGAAAAAGGCAAGGCCTAGGTTCTCATTAACATCTCTGGTTGCAAGACCACAACAACTAAATATAATAAAATAAAAAATTACTAAGTAAATAGTCTATGCTATACTGAATGCACATGCATGAGTATAGATGGGTGGTCTAATGTTCTCAATTAACTATTGTGTGTTACAGTAACTGCAGAGAGAACAGCTGCTTACTTCTATGGCAAACACTGATAACACTAGTCAGCCACATTCATCTGACTATTTGGCAACAATCACTCATGATAAAGGCAAAAAACGTGAGCGCGAATAAGTGCCATGTGGCATTTGTGGTGCACAATCAACCAATTCCACTACGATGAGGTGAGCTTTGCAAGAAAAGATTACATTAAATGTAGTAATATATGGCTGTTCTGCACACATTCTAAATTTTCTGTCAGAAGATCTGGAAGTAAAGAATGTCAGATATTATCTGTGATTAAATGCTTGCATAACAGCCATTTGGTGGCTGACAAATATAAACAGGAAGGTGTCTGTGCATTTGTAATGCTTTGTGAAATACTTCTGCTTTTTAACAGCATATGATTTTTTAATATATAAGATTGATCTCTACAGAGAAATCAAGACATGCTATAAAACATGCAAAAGAGGTTTATGCTGTAAGCGGGTTTCTCTCAATAGTAATTCAACTACAAGACATGCCTCCTCCATTTCAGGTGGTCTCATTCTCAAATGAAATATTAAATATACAAAATGCACCAGACTTGTACATTTGGCAACATTAGGGCCTTCCAATATCATGTGTCTTTGTAGGTTCCTCATAGACCATTGGGCCCAGAGTATGATACACGACACCATGCTCCTTAGAAGTCACAATAGCAAATCTTAATTCTAGATACTTCTGAAGTTGATATTGTGTAGTTTAAAAAATGTTCCATCTACTATCCCATTTTAATATCCTAACCCAAAAGCTAAAATTTGATTGAGCAAGCATTCATTTTCTTTACTAAAAAGAATATACGTCAATTTTACTTCTCATGAAAGCACAGGACAGGAAGACACCGAGTTGACTTCTTCATAATCTTTCTTTCAAGATTCTTCAATTATTTCTGCTATTAAGTGATAAAAATGTCATCATGTTTGATAAGCACACAGTACTTATCATAATAGTTCTGATGAACAAACATTAGCTAGGGTAGATAGCACAGCTCTAGTGAATCTATTTGTAGCAATTCTATTATCTTCTTCAGGAGATCCCAGAAGATGTTTAGGACAATTGTTCAGCTACCCCAAGAGGGATCTCATACAAAGTTCTGCAAGATTTATTCAATATGTACACAAGGTGGAATTCATGAGACTACAGGTTCTGGTCCATGTCTAGGGCTCCTAGGCTCTACAGTAATACAAATAAATAAATAAATGTTTGGATTGCAGCTCAACCAGTTCTTGCTCTTCAAGAAATGCATTCTCCCCATTTTTGCTTCCAGATTCAATTCAAAGCATTGACTTTGATCTTTAAAGCTCTACATTCTTTGAGCTCTGGCTATCTGAAAAAATGTCTCTCTCTCAGTGAGTTACCACAAGAAGATGAGGTAAGCTGAGGCACTCTAGCTAGCAGTCTTTAGTTTGAGTATCTCAGATGACTTCAAATTCTTGAGTGAACTATCGCACTGAGCATCTTCAACTGATGTCTTCTAACTCTAGAATTCACCTCTCCCACAGATCCAACAGCATTAAAGTTTGTTTAGTAAGTTGGGCATGCTGCACAACTCATACTTCTTCCCATGCTTTTCCAAAGTGGGTTTGGTGGTGGTGCCTGATCATTAAAGGGAATGTCTTTCCTCTTTTGTTAATTGTATACATTTACTAATTAATATATAATTGATTTAAGTCAATTTTAGAAATGTTACATATAAATGTAGCTTTGTCACTATACCTACCCACACTTCAATCATTAAGGATGGCATATATAATATATTATGCTAACTGTACAGTCTGGCCTTTACATTATCATCTTAAACTCATGAGAAATATTTTAAATCGATTATATGTCCTTTTTTTAAAAAGCACTTCTAAATAAGATGGGCTTCAGGTGGATGAAGCACATAAATAGTCTCCTCTCTAAGCCAACAGTTCAACAGTTAAGTAATGGAACAGTTAAATATCACTCTGTTGCACTTGGTATAGTAATTGGTACTAGTTAATATCAGAGTCATCTTAGTAAAAATGTCACATAAGAATCTCAAATTTTAAAAATAAATGCCTATTTTTAATTAATTACTTGGGTTTTGATATGCATCAATATCTTTGGCTGCAGCAGTGTCAAATCTTAAGCTAAGGTGGATCAGGGATGATCATTTCCTGAAGATCCCTTCTATAGGAAGCAGTTTTGGTGATTCAGTAAGTTTATATGTTTTCCTCTCAATCAGCACTCTGCTAATTGACCAGCATTTGAGATGAAAGTGAAGTATTTTGGAAGAGACTTCAAAGTGGGGTCCTGTCCATCTGTGATCAAAGACCTTCTGGCACTTTCTGTAAGGGATGAACCTTAGTCCTGATCAAACACAGGCTGGTAAAAAGAACATATTAGTGTCTTTGTCTGAAATTTTTGTTTCTCATGATGGAGGACTTCTACAATGAGAACAGATCTGCAAGCCCATTAGTTAAGTTCAGGCCACTGAAAGATGCCTTCCATTATGAGAAATAATAAGAAAACATTTTATATAAATAAAGTAGCAAAAGGAAATGGAAAAATAACTTGTATAATCACTGACATTTTATTCTTAATTAATTAAAGCCCCATCATGATTTATTAGATCAGTGGTTCCCAAACATTTTGTATTGGTGACCCCTTTCCCACAACAAACCTCTTAGCGTGATCCCCTCACCTCCCTGGGTACCTTCCCCGGCAGCAGCTCCTGATGCTCACCTCACAGCACTGCCCAGGTAGGAAAAGTGACCTGGATGCAGGGAACCCTGGCATTGCTTCTCACTCCCATCCCCGCAGTCCCCTAGCGGGGCACAGAAGAATTTTGGGGATGGGGGTAAGAAGTATCTGTGTATCACTGCTCACACCCGCCCTCCATGTTCCTCTGCCAGGAGGAAGCAGTGAGGCTCAGAGCCCCTGATAGGATTAGGGCTCAGCACTCACAACCCTCACATAACCACGTCGCAATCCCCAGTCTGAGAACCAATAAATTAGAGGGACACATGGAATTTTTGTGAAACATTCAAATAGTAATCTATGAAATATATTAGCACTTATATGTGTTGAAATTTAGATTTTTTTAAAATTAGTTGAGCTTACCTGAAGTAATGCAATAAAAAGAAAAAATGCATTAGCAGCTCTTCTGAACTGGGAATAAAGGAACCTTGGTAGGAATGTGATTATATTGTATTTTGCAGTGCTGAGACAAAAACAAAAACCAGGTAAAATTATTATAATGCCAGCAAGTTACACACACTGATTTTGCTTATTATTCCTTTAAGTACATTTCATGATGGTACTTTACATTCAAGTGTTCTGAAGAATCCTAAATCTGCTTCAAATAAAAAGTTGAAAGGGGTGTAAAATGAATCAGACAGTGCCTACCTTATGAATAATTAAGAGTTCTGAACCTAAATGATCGTGATATACCAAACCATAGTACTTGAATTGACAAACAACTTTGTTGCATACAGCGTTGTTGTAGCTGTGTTAAAGAGACAAGCTTTCAAGCTACACAGAGCTGTTCCTCAGGTACATAGTACCATTTCAAAATTATCTATCTGCTAGCAAAACAGCAGGTAGTACCATTTCAAAACTGGTTCTGAGGAAGAGACAAGCTTTAGAGCTACACATTGCTCTCTCACCAACAGAAGTTGGTCCAGTAAAAGACATTACCTCATCCACCTTGTTTCTTATAAACAGCAGACAGCTTTACTAGTAAGCTTGCAGATAGTACATGGGGATAGTTTGAAAGCACACAGATGATGCTGAAGGGGTACTACATACTTTAATACCATCCCAAGAAAAAAAATACAGTGTGTGCACAACTTAAACATTGCCTCATCAGTCATCTGAACACTATTTCAAGTTTAACAGTGTCTAAATGCTCCTAGTAACTAAGCTAAGATAAACGTTCACATCAGTTTATACACAGAGTTTCCTACAAACCCTGGTTTGATCTGTAGGATTAAACACACTTAACCAAACTATTTTAAGAATGCAAAAACCGAAACAAAACAAAAAATGTGTCCTAATGCTAAGTTATGGAAGATAGCAGCATTCTGTGTTGATTTTAAAGTTTAAGATAAATATTTAAGGGATTTTTGTGTAAACTAACTGCTTTACATCAAGGCTCTATGCCCTATGCACAACAACATCAGAAATGAATTATACACGAAGAATCCAACCATTATTTTATGGTCATCTCTAAAGGGTGCAGAAAAGTTTACTCAAAATACAGTGAAAAAAACAAAAGATTTACTCTAAAAACTTGTGGGTTTTTTTATTTAATTTTTGCTCAATTTTTTTTCAATGAGTTTTTTATTCAGAAAAAGTGTCCATGTTGGTTAAAAAAATCATAATCTTCCTGTAACTCATAAGACTATGTTTAGGGACTGTTACACTCTATCCATTCATTCCCTTTTGATTGCAATTTTGGAGAAGGGTGATGTGCTGAATCACTGTGCCTGTTCGATACACTAATATAATAACAAATGACATGGTAGATCTGGGAATAATACCATGTTCCCCAAAGATTCCAGCCTGACCAAAAGAGCCAGCCTCATTGAATCTAACTAGTTAAGCATATGTCTACACGGACCTCCCACATTGTGCTGTAGTCTAATACTGGGAAAGTTTATATAAGCAATACAATAGCATAGTAACAATATGAATGATATGCTACATTTCTTAGGGAGCCTCAACTAAAGACTTATAATGAAGTCTGTAAAAAAATCCTATTACTCTATCAGGAGTAATAGGTAAGAAACTTCAATGAAGAATGACTTAGAGAACAAAACAGTTATCTGTCTCTGGAAGCAAAAAGACCACAACATCAATTCCCAGTTTAGCAGTAGTGGAAGAAAAAAGAATAACTATAATATATCCAGCATGTGAAAAATGCATGCATTTGTGAACTACAAAGAACAATACAACAGAGTAGCCCATATTTATTTTATATCAAATGTAATGTAACATTGCTCCGTCCTTTTCAGTTTTACATATATGTCAGGTTTATGAATTGATAATTCATACCTATACCACAGATATTGTCTCTGAAGTGGTTTGAGGAAGGTAACTGGAGATTTTGGCAACTAGGGAAGGGTCGGTTGGTATCTGGCACCTGTGGAGGTATTCTTTTCTGAGATAAGCACGTCTAGCACGTGTTTCTGGAAAAATGACAAGCACTGTGTCAGAAAAACAGATTGAAGGTGGTCAGGCCTAGTGGTTGGAAACCCTGAAATGTGCCTGCCTGCAGGGAAGCAACTTGGACCTGCAGGATAGCGAGCCCTATCTCCTGCAAGGCAAGATTGGCCAGAGATGGATCCATACTAGCCACATGTCTGGACCCCTTGTCAGCCTAGTTCCCCTCTGCTTAGTTCTTTGGATTGCTCAAACTGTCAGGATACCAGGTCGCAGGCTGTCAGGCCTAGTGGTCGGAATCCAAATGCCAGAGCCAAAAAAGGGTCAAAGTTCAGAACTGGAGTCAGAGTCGACATGCCAGAGTTGGAGTCAGGAATCAGGGCCGAGGGTCAGAAACAGATAACTAGAAGTCAGGGAAGACAGGAACAGGGCTGGTTCTGAGGCAGGAATAAGGCTGGGACTGAATGGGAACAAGGCCGGGTGCAGAGCAGAATCTGGGCTGGTGCTGTGGAGGAGCAGAGCTGACGCAAGGCTTAGAGAAAGATGAGCACAGCGAGACAGAAAGTCCACGAGCATATGCATTAAGCAGCCAGAAAGCAACTGCTGCTGCTGAGTTTAAGAACTGGCCTGCTAGCTTTCTCAACCATTTAGGCAGGGCAGTCCATCAGGCAGCCTCGTTGACTCATTAGTGTGTCAGGAATCCTGAGCAGGCACTGCTGCAGAGCCTTACTCCTGACACTCATATAGTTTGCTGACATTTCATAAGCCATTTGCGGGGGTTTCAGAATTAACACCCAGTTGAGTTAAGCTGACCTGTTCACACTTCAAAACTATTATCAAAGGTGTCTGCAGACTCAGTGCACGTCTACACCTAAAATGATCCATCAGCGCAGCTGCACTAATGCGGCCGCACTGCTGTGACAGTTTAATGACGATGCTCTAAGCCAACGGAAGAGATTTGAGGTGGTCTCAGCATGCTTGCACGCTAAGCATAAAGAGCCACCTTTGCACTGCAATTCCAATGCAGCTCTCTCTACTTCTTGTCCATGAAAATTCTTTATCCTATCAAAAACTAAATTAAGACTTAAGATGCTGTGCAAAAATGAAAATAAAGTTGTGTAATAAATGAATAAGAGGTGCAGAGTCAGCAGCCTGACCACCTGCAAGAAAGGCAAAAAGCAAACTTGCTGATAACAAAAGTGAAGTAGTTAGTATTCTGGCTGAGGGATGGAAATCTGATCCTCTGTATCACATGAATGTTTGATTAGAAAAGTGGCTTTCCTGGTGAACTTGTTAATGCAGTCACCACTTTCAGTTTTCTTCTCCTGCTAAGTTGGCTTAGCTTTCTGACTATACCAAAAATCTCTCTTTCAGGGTGAAGGTCTCCCTTACTCCCACCCCCACCGAAAAAGGCACAATGCCAACCAACCAAACACACACACACCACCAAACAATAAAATCCAATGTAAACGAACAAAATCCTCCCCCAATTTTGCCTGGGTCACAGCCTTCCCTTTTGAGGTCCATGTACAACTTCCTTCTTGTAACTGTGGATATGAAGAGGAGTTTTCACTCATCCTGTACTAACTAGAAACTCCACACAGGCATTAAGCCTGCTACTTTGTCCAAGACCTCTTCCTTCAACTTTTCCCAGACTTTCCCCCTCTCTAGGGTTCCTAATAAACATCAAACTAAAGAAACCAAGATCCTGCAATAATCCAACTCCCCCTCTCATGAGATTCTTTCCTCTTGGTCATTTTATTTCTTCATCTACTTTTGTGGAAAGATGCACAAACAGCTCCTGCTTCCTTCAGATCTCTTAGTCCCCTAACGTATGGTCCTGTCTATATTCCCTAAGCTAGCTTTGATTTAGCTAGTTCAAGTACCAACAGCAGTGAAGCACAGGCTAGCTGCTGAAGTACACCCAAAGTCTGGAAAGAGCTTGTACAACCCATGCTGTCTTGACTTAACTGCCATTGTTGCTCAAGGGAGCTATATCAAAGCTAGCTCAAGTACATCAACAGTGCTGCAGTAACACCTCTGCAGGCATAACCTAAAATTCATTTATAATCAGGCTTATTTGTTTTAGTTTTTGTTTTCTCTACCTTTTCATGCATATGTTCCATCCATTTGCTGTTTAAACATGTTCACTGTAAACTGGGCCAGAAGCGCTGTCATTACTTAGTCTTTGTAAACTAGCATGCAAAATTACATACATATTTTTAATATTTATTAACAGAAACATATTATAAAAGCTTAATACCTGACATGATTATTGCAGAATTTGGTCAATTGGGGCTGATTGATGAATATAGTTCTCACTTCCTCTTGATCAGCGAGTGAAGTTTTCTCTGAAACATCATCTGTCTTCTCATAGCCTTTAAAATATAAAATAATTTTTAATATAATTATATTTTGTCAGTTGAGTATCTGCTTATTAGATGACCAAATGAAAATACACTTATTTATTAATGCAAAAGAATGTTACAAAGACAAAAACCCTTAACTCAAATGTTGTGTTATAAATGTCAGCCTGATGAATTTGCACTTCTTACAATAATAAGAAAAGTTTAATTAAACAATTAAAATATATATTTAGCATTTCTGAGCCTGTTATTATCTACTATTAAATTATGGAAGCACTGGTCATGATTCCATATTTAAACTGAAGCTGAGTTTTTGAACTGAAGCAGGGATTCAACTATTTCAGTACTTATGAAGATTACAGCATATCCTCCCAAAATTAGAGCACTTACTCTTTTAGTGCAGAATGAATTTTCTGAAAATTTATAAGTGGAATACAGAGGACAGGAGGTAATGGGAAACTGGAATGTATACCACACTGATTTGTTCTGCACTGTTTTGGCAATGCAAAGAAGCTGTAAAACACTGCCTAACTGGCAAGTACACTCTGGCTGCTTTGTGCTGCTCCATAATGAGATAATGCACCAGATCATACTGGCGAAATCAGTCACAGAAGTTTTTTTTAAAAGTCAATTATTGAAAGTTAATACTACATACCTTCAAAGCTTTAGAAATATCACATGGTAACATTCTCTTTAGGTTTCCGGGTTAGTGTTCACTCATTAAAAATTCATATCTTATAAAAAGAATTGCAGACAAAATCTATGTTAAATTTGAGTTACACCTAAAAGTCTATCA
Source organism: Mesoclemmys tuberculata (assembly GCA_007922155.1). Classification (NCBI taxonomy): domain Eukaryota; kingdom Metazoa; phylum Chordata; order Testudines; family Chelidae; genus Mesoclemmys; species Mesoclemmys tuberculata. The sequence goes on along the minus strand of ML675624.1, from coordinate 49,308,931 downwards.
AAATTTAGGGTAAAATATATTACAAAGATGTAATTATTCCCAAATCAAATACTGTAAACAGAGAACATTCAGAATTAAGATTAAACTTGTGTATTGTGCACAAAGATTCAAAGCTGGTCTATATTAGAGAGCTTTGTCGATAAAAGAGTGGAGGCGTACATATTAAAATGCTCCTTCCACTGATGCAACTTCCCTGCTATGCCAACATAATGAAACCACCTCAAGGAGAGGTGTAGGGTTTATGTCAGGCTTTGTTAGGACAACTGAATGTCAATGTAGACACTGCCTCCCTTACATCAGCTGTGGGGAGGTCTTTCTTGTCAATTTCACTGCTCAAGTAGTGCAGTGAAATTGACAAGAAAGCCCCCTGAGAACTGAGCAGCTGGTCTCAGCTCCCAGCTAGGAGTGGGGCAAGAAGCCCAGAGAGCTGATCTCCACTCAGGCAGGAAGCCAAGGCAGCCTTGTAATTGACAAGGCTGCCTGGCTCCTGGCAGGGATCAGGCAGGAGAGATGAGAAGCCGGGGCTGCTGGACCGTACTCCTCAGGGTCAAGAAGCCTCAGGCAGCTTCCCTCAGCTCCCAGTGGGGAATGGGGGAGGACAGAGAAGGGCAGCCCACTGGAAGCCCAGGAGCCTGCAGGGCTCTCAGCTCTCCACACTGCCTCCACACTTAAGCACGCACTCCACCGACCCAAGCAGGGTAGTGTGGCCATCAGCCACTGCAGTAATTACTGTGGCTGTAAGTCAAACTTATGTTGGGTTGACTTATTTTTCAAGTGTAGATAAGGCCTAAGTCAACCCACATATCGAATTTCAAAGCTCTTCTTCCTTGTAACAGTAATCATTGTATTGTCACTGAATGCAAAATTGAATTCTCAAGTGCGAAAGGGAGTATTATAACTACATCCTTTTTATGCATTCTATTGCCTCATCCATTGCCTATGAGCATAAGCGATCTTTGCCTAATTTACAAGCTGTAAATTCTTTGGTGTAAGAATCATGTAGCTTTTTCAAACAGTGGGAGCTACAGAACAGAGAGAGGGTGTGTGTGTGAGAGTGAGAGTGAAAGTATAATTATTATTAATAGTATTCCAAACAGGAAATATTTTAGTTAATCTTTGCTAAATATATCTTTGCAGGGTTGATGGTGAAATTATCCTATCAGAAAAAATATCCAGTAGGATGTCAGGTGCCTGAACTCAACAAACTAAAATGTGGAAGACAAGCCTAACCAACCTACAGGCATAAATAGTAAAAATGATGGAACTGCCTTGTTTACTGGTAAATTTACCTTTATTTCATACACTATTTCAATTTCATAATAAAACCGCAGAATGACCATCACTACATACCTCTAGGTTTACTGATTGCATTCTACTCTACAACAGGTTTCCAGATTACCTTTTTAGCTGCTACAAGTCATTTCTCTTTTTTATAGTACCCTGACCAATTTGCTTCATTAGAAGAAGAAAAAGTTAACAGTATAAAGAGCCTCCTCTAGACAAACTCATTTATAATTTAGTATTTATGTATCTGTATAATTAAAATTCCTTAGCAGTTGAGCTCTTAATCTACATCTGTTTTAAAACCCAAAAGAGACTAGATCAAAGCAATCTGACATAAACCATCTTTTCCAACTCTAAAGTACAAATTAGAGATTTATGGTTAAAGAAAAAGAGACGTGCAAGAAGTCCAGCAAAAATGCTGATGTAAAGATAGATAAAGGTATAGATATAATTGCTAGAGTGACAGATTCTCTCTCTCTATATATATATATAGATATATCTCCTCTGAACCACTTTCATATTAATTGCATATTAATTCAGCAATTGAGTAGTGATAATTAAACAATAAGACACAGAGGGAGCTTTGTTAGGCATGAATAAGGGGGTCAAGCATCAAGAAGCAGTGATAGTGCAGCATAACGTATGATCCATTATGTTTTACTAGAATTATAAAATGACCTTTACACAAATATTATTTTAAAAAATGTACCAGAGGCATATCATTATCTTTTAATGTTTTTCCATCTCAAATACGTTAATCCAGACCAAAGAGCTACAACAGCTTCTTTTCAGAGAATAGTGTCAAAACACTGAAGTTCTGCCCACTAGCTGTGAGGTACCCTGCAGCTGAAGTTTCCACCACACACAGTATAGACAGGATAATAGTAATAACAATTCTAAAATTTAAATTAGATTCTATTCTGAAAAGTGACAAAAAGGCATTATGGAATTCCATTGTTTATTATCCCTCAAACATTTTCATATTCACTGTGCCAAGTTTATAAGTAAAAAATGTTTTTTTCTGACAGCCAGGCCTACAAACTCAAACCCATTTCTTTTTTCCCCTCAGATATCAGTAATAGAAGTCCTTTGGGTCAAATGAGGCTCTCCATTAGACTCATCTTTATCTTCAAATCATGGTCTAACATCTTTGTGGTCCCATTATCTTCATAGGTGTAACTAATGAGAATGAAGCATTACTACTCTGTTGAAGATGTATGATAAGACAAAGCTCACACTGAGCGCTGCAGAATTAACACAGTTTGCAGGAGTACAACACAGTAAAAGTCTGTGTGTGTCCTATCTGTGTTAGTGACGTTCTATAGAAAAATTCTGAAATACCTGTAAGAGTGGATGGACCACCTAGACATCTCATGTTAGGAGTAAGTCCCTGATATGCAAGTCATCCTGATACAAGATTAGTAACACACTCCCTTTCTTAGCAATTTTGTCACAGCTACCATCAACTCCATAAAAATTCTTGGCGTTGACTGATGCAAAACTAGACAAGAGGGAGCAATAGTAGAGATGGAACTCAGAGGGTAAGATGTAGGTATTTTTTACAGCTCTTGGTAATAAATACATGGAAGGACAAAATTTGTAAGAGCACTGATGCTAAAAAATCTTCCAAGACTGATGGAACAACCATGCGGCTCGGTCAAAACCAAGTCAAGTAAATCTCCACCAAGATCCAATTACCTCAATCTACCAAGAAAGAGGATTTGATGTGTGTAAGTGGTGAGATTTATAGTCGTTCACAGAGTCATAGAAGAGATCATTATGATCATCTCATCTAATCTGACATTTTGCACAAAACTGGCCATATAATTACATGAGGTATTTCCAACATAAAGCCTAGAACTTCTGCCTGACGTCGAGCATATACTTTAGAAAGATATGCAATCCTGATTTAAAAAACTTCAAGTGATAGAGACTATACCGTATTCCTTGGTAAGCTGTTCCAATGATTACTTACTCTCACTGTAAAAACTATGTGCTGCATTACTAGTCAGCTTCCAATAATTAGATCCCATTATGCTTTCTTCTGGTAGATTATTGAGCCCTCTATTAACAGAAATCTTCTCTCTGCTAGGGCACTTCTAGAAAACTACAGCTCAAGTCACTTCTTGACCTTCTATTCGTTAAGCTAACCAGAGTGGCCTGTCATATACATATTTTTAAAAGGCCAGAACAGGCTATTATAATCATCTAGTCAGACAGCCTGTATAAGAAAGGCCAAAGAATCAGATCCAGTAATAATTTTTCCACTTCAACCAGCATAACTCTGGGATTTAAACTGTAATGCAAAAAGACATATGCTCTAGGCCACCAGGTCAACTGTGCACTGAATTAGGCAGGGGTCTTGTGGAAAATATAGCATGTAATCAGGTAATTAAAGAATATATCATAATACATGCAAACAAGGGGAGCAAATTATGATTGCACAGGTCATCTTAATTGTGGCATGCCCTAACTTGGCAACCTTACTAAAGGTCTTCTAATGTAATTTCCGGTGTGTAATGTCAAAGGTTTTAAAAAAAACAAACTGAAAAAACAAATCCGCAGCAGGATTGGAATCTTTAGATCCACCCCACAGAACCCTGCCACTAGAGCAATGGCGTTATTGACAGAAGTAGTAAGTTGTTACCCTTTACATGGGCCAGAACTAGATGGTGAAAGTACACATTGCCAGAGGGTTTTACAGATATTTGCTGACATAAGAGGGATGGTGAGACTCAGACACCTTGGATTCCATTCCAGGCTCTGGAGGGGAGCATGCTCTAATGCACAGATTCTTTTGCCTATTCCCACCCCAAATGAGACTCCTTTTGTTTCTTCCTTTCTAACTTGTCCATATACCAGTCCTGTTTCTTCCTCACCTCGGGCTCCTTGTCCCTGTCCCATTCTCCTCATCTAGCCAGTGTCAGACTCCACTCCTCATCCCAATCTCAGTATTCTTGCCAACCAGCCCAAGACTCCCCATCCTAGTCTTCCCTCTCAACTTCTTGTCCCCAGTCTCCTTTACTAACTAGACCCAGTTCCTCCTTCCATCACTTTCTCCAATCTGTCTTTCCTTCTTCCCCTCTCACCATCCTCTAGTCACCTCATGCCCACATTTACTTTCCCTACTGGCTCCCAGAGCCAGCGTCCCTCTCTGGGTTTGTCGTTCAATCTCAGTGTCCCCCACTTTCCAACTCAGCTCCTGTGCCCAGCAAATCACATATATATATATATATATATGCAAACACACATATATTAACAATATATTTATTAATGAACTGGAAAACACAAAATCATTGCTTGTAAAATGGCAGAAGGCACAATACTAGGTGGAGTGGTAAATAATTATAAGGATAGGTAAATTCTACAGAATGATCCAGACTGCATAGTAAACTTGGTTCATTTGAACGACATAAATTTTAATACTGCTAAATGCAAGGTTATACTCTAGGATCCAAGAACACAGGCCACACTTATAGTTTGGGGATATATTTTGGAAATCAGTTGCTCAGAAAAGGACTTAGGGGGATAAACTGGATAACCAGCTGAACGTGAACTTGCAGGGCAATGTGTTGACTTAGAGCAAATGCAATCCTTGGATGTGTAAGTAGGGGAATATTAAGCAGAAGCATGCAGGTGTTGTTATTACTTATATATTAGTTTGGCTATTATTCTAACACTGTGTCCGGTTTTCACATCCACATTTTTAAAGGACATTGCCAAACTGAAAACAACTCAGACAAGATCTACAAGATTTAAATGAGTTATCAAAAACTTGCCTTACAAACTCAAAAAGCCTCAGGTGGCTTGGTGCCCTTGAAGTATGCCTTTGACTTATAGTTCAAGAGATCCTGGGGTAGTTAAGTCAGTGGAAATGAAGATGATTATCAGCTAAAGTTCTTTGGCCTGTGTCATGGAGGATGCCAGATTAGATGATTAAAATAGTCCCTTCTGGTTTACAAAAATGATATCTATAAAAGCTGGATCTATTTAGCTTAACAAAGAAAAGATATGACAAATGCCTGAATCTATAGGTAGCTATTAATAATGTTCTTTTAATGTTGTTTTTGTGTGTAATTACCTAGGTTTTAAAAAAAGCAAACAAAAACCATAAATTCCATTGTATGTCATCATATTAGCGCCCACATGAGTCAAGAGCTGGGTTGGAACCTACAGATCTACCTAAACACTTAACAATACCCTAGTTTTTTGTGTATGTAATATATTTCTAGCATGAACTACAAATACTCATAAACCATCACTGTCAGGTAAATAGATCTGCATTTAAACTCAGCAGCAGTGGCAAGTTGCTAGCTTCTCAATGCATATGTTCACAGCTGTGATCGCTTGTTTGTCTGCCTTGCCTGAGCCTTGGTCCCAGCCTTGTTCCTGTCCTGCTCCAGCCCTGCTTCTTTGCTTGAAGTGTCTTCAAAAGTTAAAAAATATCTAATGTATTCTGAAATTTCTTTTAGTTAAAATAATTTCAAAGCAAAGTTATGAGTGGGAAAATATGGCTTATGATGAAACCTTCACTACAGAGCTCCTGCTCAGTTACTAGGGTAATTATAACTTTAAAATTATAACTATATAATTATAGAAATAACTTAGGTAATTTAAAAGATCTGTAACTCAGACAATTTTACAAATTTTCTTTTTAAAAGAAGTTGAGTACCATCCTGAAACAAATCCAACTACTGCAAACTGATTTAAATGAAGTTCTCTGCCATGTAGATGGTCAGCTATTGGAATGGATGAGGCTAAAGGGCAAGATCACTGAATGGGAGGTCTCCATATTGTGGACACACTAGGATTTTTATAAAATTTATTTACCACCTTCCTAAGGTTTCCTTCTTATTCTTCAGATTTAAAAATATAAAATAAGTAATGAAAGACCAAGGCAGACTGCATTCAATCCCCCATATATCCTTATCCAGACTTCTTCTCACGAAAGTTTATTCCTAGGAATTCACCACAAAGAACTTCTTGTCACCCTCTCACCTTAGAGCAGGGTTAGTCAATTATTTTTTGTCAAGGTCCAAATTTCTTGATCAAGGTATTGTCAAGGTCCAGACTCCAGAGAAAATAATAATTAAAAAATTATGATAATAATAAGTAAATAAAAAGATTTAAGGGTCTGTTCAAAAGCATCTGGAGGTCCAAATTTGACTCATGGTCTGCCTTTTAACTACCCCTCTTTATATAGCACCTGAGTGATGCTCTAATAGAGTCCAAAAGCCTTATATTCAACATCTAACTGTTCGTCTCCTGCACATTATATTGATTACAGTTAGATATGGTCATCAGTAATTTTATTTGTTACCTAGAGTGACACACTGCACCCCATGTACACCACATGGGTGTGATTGTGTATCATTCATGTTTACCGTTATAATTTAACTGTGTATTGTTTAATGCAGAATATGTCATGTAAGATGTTTTTTGAAGGCTCATGACATACTGAACATTATTGTTATAGTGGTATGTTTGTTGAAATGTAATGTGTATGGTTATGAAGCTCAGCTATGTAATATTCCCAAATATGTATCTCATACCTGGAGACAGAGCTAAGGAAAACCCTCCAAAAGCAGAGAGGTAGTTCACGCCTCACTAAGGTATGCATAAAACAACCCAGCTCTTCCAGGAACAAGGAACTAGCCTAAGCATCTGATAAGGGGACACTCATCGACTCAGGACGTGGAGAAAACTATGCAGGCATACTGTTGGTCACCTGACCCTGAAGGTGGGGGGGAGGGGTGAAGAGATGTTGAAAAGGGGGAACATTTTGGCTGCAAACTCTCTCGATCGCTCTCTCGCAACCCAGCCACAAACAACATCAAGTAACTGAAGCACTGACATGACCAACCAGCCATAGTGAGTACCATCTAAACTGTAAGGTTGCTGAAAGTGTTAGTTTAGAATGCAATTTGCCTTCTGTTTACTTTTGATTAAATCTGACTTGCCTTTCTCTGGCTTATAATCACTTAAATCTTTCTGTACTTAATAAATTTGTTTTATATAAAGCAGTGCATGTTGGGTGTGTGTAGAGACTTCATTTAAAGTGACAGAGCTGGTGCATATCAATTTCTTTGATAAACTGACGAGCACATGAGCTTGCAGAGTCCATTGGGCAGCACTAAACTCTCTGTAAAATGGCAGTCCCTAGGGTTGCATCTAGGATAAGGGTGTTTGCTGGGGTCATTCTATAGCATAATCCTATGAGTGGCTGGCCAGAAGCACTCACTAAATTAAGATCTGCTTGCTTGCAGGAGGCTGTGCTTGGGCTGACCCAGGAGTGGGAGGCTCACACAGAGGAGCAAATGCCAGACAGGCCCCAGGAGTGAGGGATTAGGGTGATGTAGCTATACACCAGTCCAGATTGCAGAGGGAACTTCACAGCTAGTTTCTTTCAAATGTGACCTGCAAACTAGTTTTCAAGGAGATTTAATTATATGCACATCTTGTGAATGTAGCAAGAAACTGATTTTAAATTAAAGGGGCCTAAAACAATGTTCCACACTAGCCAAAACTTCAAATTAAGATAAAATGACTGGTAACTATCAAAATTAAAATGAATCCATTTTCTTCAAACTTTTTCCTAGCCATAATTATAAAGGGTCTAAAATAGGACTTGTAATGGAACTTAATTGCAGCCTTTATTTTGGAGGCCTGGTTACATAGCAGCATTTACAAATTTCAATATTTATGGTAAAAATTATAAAGATTAACAATGTTTATGATATTGACTAGCTTATACCATGGCAGGCTGTGAGGGTCTGGAAAGAAGTTTCTCCTCGTGGTGTACTACTGAATAAATGGATATGCCATGGGAAGTTACACCTTCCTCTGAAGTATCTATCAGTTTCCAATGCAGTGCACAGGATGCCTAAACATTGACAACTGGTTTGTTCCAGGACTACAGATCTGATGTTTTTAACATTCTAAGGTCCAGGTCAATGAGCTATGTATAGGTGGACCCCAAAGTGCCTTGCAAGATCAGAGTCACATGCATATGATATACATCAACGCTTGGCAACTCAAAAAGAACCAGGGTTTCAGGGCTTTTTTGTACTATTGCCTTATGAAAGCATAGTTCATAAGACTAAACTTTCTTAAGAGTTTGGCATACAGTCCACTATGACATGAAACTTGTCTCACATTGCCACTGTTTGTATTAACGACAGATCTTAAATTGAGATGAACTAGGATATGGATATGTCATTCTCAAATATTTTGCTAAAAAGCAAACCACTTTCTAAGTGCTTTTTTCATGCTGGGATCATAAAACTCTACTTAATGTCATAGGAAGTCAGTCCACTAATCAATTTCCAAAAAATTTACAATTCATTGTGAAATAACCAAAAGCCTATCATTCTCCAATTTTACCCCAAAAATTAATCTACAGAGAGACACAAACACAAAGAAAATGTGGTTTTAGGAATGGATGAAAATTCTCACAATAAAATAATCCTTTACTAAAAGTGCATAATATTTTGAAATCAACCAATTATTATTCATATCTTTAATTGACTACAGGGGTAAAGAAAATGGTTTGTCTCCCACTTCTCACTAGTCTTCAAGTGAAAAAGTCTCTTTGGAAGCTGGATACAACTTTCTTTGACCTTGCCTTGTAACACACACCCCAGCCCTCCCCAAATAACCCAGTGCACATGCGCATGCGCGCACACATACACGCACATGCACCATTCCAAAAATTCTGCAAGAATTAAGTTATGAAAGTGAAAAATATAAAAATCGAAACAATTTATATCTAATTAATCAGTGGGAAACATTAAACAAATACATGATTGAAAGTAAAGCATCAGTTGTTCCAGGGAGAACCGGTTGATGAATAGTACTGATTAAAAAAAACCCAACACCACAGAAGTAGGTGATCCATCATCTTGTATCCTCCCCTCTCTCCTATAGGCATACAGCATCTTCAACAGAGGCACAGCAGCATCACAACTGCATTGGTACAGCTGCACTGCTGCTGTGCTTTACATGTAGACAGGTCCTAAGTAACAAAATATTCTGTAGCCTAGTTTTGCAGTGATGCTAACCTCTCACAGACAACAGGAAAGGAGAACATTGTAATTTTAACACTTGCAGTGATAGTTGTGATGCTGTAATATTAGTGCCTGCTAGTCTGAGAAGAGCGATACATTTCCGCAAGAAGCATCACTCGTTCTCTAGATCATCAATAATATAGTCATAGTACATTTAACCAGAGATGAATGAAGCATTTTAACAAAGATTTCCCTCCATGCACATCCTTGCATGCCTCAGCTGAAAGAAAAGGCATTTACCACAAAGAAATGCAGTCATGTGCACTGAAAATAAAAAATACGGTGGCAAATTCCAAAGTGTAATTCTACTCTGAAAATGGATCATGCAAAAAAATTGGCTCCTTTTTATTTAAAATTATTTCCCCTGTATATTCAACATAATTACTTTCCTGACAAACACATTTTTACTATTGATTAATCCATTTATGGACTACAGAAATACCAAGTTAGGGGAGAGTGAGCTGGACTGTATTCTGGACATCACATCAACAAAACTGCTAAAAAAAAGTGTAGTCTGCCTCTGAACCGTTAACCAGGAAGAACCCTATGTGATTTTCAGGTCAGTTTACAGAAGTAGAAGTTAAATAAGAAAAACAAAACATATCTTATTTGTAAACAGAACAGCAAATCTGAAAATTGTTGATAAACTGAAACGTAACAACACATTCCATTTCAAGGTCACTTTAAAAAAATAACTTAATGGATTCAGGATTTGGTTTAATCTGAATTTAATAACTAAGGCAGTAAAAGGATGGAAAGAAGGAAAATGGAAAACTAGGAGGAGATAGAAAGAGTAACTTTACCCCACCATCTAGACTTATGAGTTCCCAAATGCGTTTGGCCCAGTTCCAAGTCCTCTGCTTTGGAATCTAAACAACAACACTGGAAAAGATTCCAGGGTAAAAGTGGAGATACCACTTCCTTAGAAAAAGGTGCATTTTTTTATTATTGCTGTGTAGGATAACTATAAAAAATAAAGATTTAAAGTTAGCCTTAATTTGGTTAAGAAAACATTTTCACCTTATAGTTCCTGGCCAGTGGGAAAGGGCCCCCAATCAGAAAGTAAATGAAGGCTGTGAGAATAGTAAGTAGTGTTACTTGTATTAAGGGAAGAATGCATGGTTCAAAAAGTAACTCATGAAAAAAAAAGTTGCAGTAATAAGACAAAGAAATACGGTCTTAAAAGAAACAGGCACAAACATTCACACTATTCTGCTGGTAAACAAGGAGAGGGAGAAGATAAAGAAAGGAAAGGTCTTGGGAGGGAAAAGAAGGCTGTAAATCCTATCTAGATTACGACAAAAAATAAGGGTGAATGGTCTCAAATTGTTTTTTAGCTAAAGTCAGTAAATGGCAATGACATCACTTGTTTGTTAAAGGGTATAAACTGTAAACTCTTAAAGGGGTTCATTGCTAATACCTGCCTGACCATGTTGTAGCTGACCAAAAAAGATACACACACAAAAACACCTTTCTTCTAAGGACTCAATGAAAAACTGGCAGATAAATGACATTCCATGATTTATAATTACCATGTTGCCAGTTGAACCCACATGACAAGTCAGTTCCCACAGACTATGGCTGAAGACATTGGACACTGCTCAACTGTGAAGATTTCCAGCTAACAGTGATATAGTATCTGCAATATTTTTATATTAAGACCAGTTTTAATACTCATTTTAGAAACTTAAAATGCAAGAATTATGCATGCAACATTCATCCCTCCAATTTTGCCTTTTTACCTAAGGCTATTTTTAACATGATCTCATTTTCATTATCAGATAGATAGGCACAAATGAAGATAAAATGCAGAAGGAAAAGAGAACATAGTAAAAAGGGGGGAAAAAAAGTCTTGCTGCAAAAGTTATTTGTATTATTTGAAAAATAGTCCACATTTCCTGAAATATAATCTACACTAATGCTTCAGCAACTAAATGGATGTTTAACTTCTTTTATAATTAAACAATTATATTGTTGTAACACCTAAAGACCACAACTACATTGTGCCCATTATGTTAGGTACTATACAAACATATAACAAATGAAAACTCCTTTAAAAATGTAATCAAGTTATGGGTTCTACTTAGCCCATTTTAATCAAACAAAACTCCTATTGACTTCAATAGTGATTTTCCTTGAGTAAGTGGTACTGAATAGGTTCCTGTATGCAATCCACAATAGGGCCCTGTCTACACTTACCTTGGAATTTGGCAGCAGTCAAGGGGAGTTATGCAACCTACGCAAAAAACTTGCCTAACTCCCATCGACTTCTCTGCTTGTTCCTGCACTCCACCCTCAATGCGCTGCTGATGGGAACTGCATTCCATCGACGCAGTGCTACGCCACTTGAGAAGGTGGTTTTAATATATTGATTTCTGGATCGACTGAGCGGGTCTTCACTGAATGCTCAGTCAATCCAGAGAAATCAATCTGACAGCGGTGAATTTGCCACCGTCAGTGACGACAAAGCCTAAGAAATACAGTGGAACCTTAGTAAAGTCCACCTGTAAAGATGTATTGTTTAAGTTATTAACTGATTCAATACATTTTCACTCTGTTTAGAGCAAAGCTTCACTCTGCTTATAAGGAGGTCCCTGTCTGCTAATGTCTTTGGAATAGAATTCTCAACTATCAAATTATATGAAACGCTATTTTCCAGAAGGATTATCATCTCACCCACATGCTTTGGTTGAGCAAAGGAACAGTAAGAAATATAATTGTCTTTATCCTGGGCGGGGAAGCACAGAGGAGAAGGAGTAAGGATCTTTCTGAAGATGCTCCCAACAAAGAACAGAAAAGAATGGGGATGGCTTTGGTAGAGCTGCTTGTCTCCAAGCAGCGGAATGCAGGGAATGAAGAAAACCCCACCATCCCTCAAGAGATGCAGGGGAATTCCAGACAGGCATTCTCCTGTTATAGTGAAATCCACCTTTAAAAATTTTTCCTTTAAGAGGGTTCCACTGCATTTCAGATTCTGATTACCAAACAAATCTACAGTAGAAAAAAATTTGCTGTTCTTTAAAAAGTGTGGGATTTGTAAATTTTCTTTAAAGCTTCATACAGATACCTATGTTTTAAAAAACCAGTGATCTAATTTTCCTTCCTCTCCAAGACAATCAAGGATTATAACATTTTAGGCCAGTTTTGGTTTTTTTTGTCAAGGTACGAGAGGTTTTTTCCCCTCCCTTTTCTTCTACTATTCCCTTGCTCCTCTCCTTCCTTCTAACGTCTGTCTTCCTCATCCTCTCTTGTTCACTGTTTTTATTTCAACGGTGGGAAAGCTAATTCAAAGAAGAAGTTTTACACTTCATTCTAAAGATGAGTGAAATACTGGCCTCATTAAAGTCAATGGGAGTTTCTCCACTGACTTCATGGAAGCCAGGATTTCATCCAATGATTACAAATCTCATTCTTACTTCATGGAGTAGTGAGTTCCAAAGCCTTGGCCCTATTACCAAGAAAGCCCAATTCCCCTCTCTATCAAGAGTCATCCTTGATAGAGCCTCATGGTTTCTGAAGAATAATATACAGCTGTTTGGGAGGATGCTGTAATGAAAAGGTGATCTTAGAGTTATCCGTGCTAATTCCATGGAGGGCCTTGATGATTATACCAAAACCCTGAATTTGAGCCCATGTTCCATACACATGGGGAGCCAGTGCATTGAGAACACTGGAATGATTTGTTCTTGGCAGCTGGTGTCACTGAACAGGCAAGCATTGTCTGAATCTTTTACAACTGTGGAGTATTCAGATCTAGTTGCTACAGTCTATGCCAGAAGACCACAAAGGCATGGGTCACAAGTGGGATGTAGTCGCTCTGGCTAGTGACAGATGGAAGAAAGTTTTTTATGGGTGCTGCTACCTGTGCTTCCAGCAGCAAAGAGTCCAGCGCTATGAATCTATTTGATAAACTGACAGCTGACTCTCATTGCTAAAGAGCAAGGTGGTAACTGATGCTAGATTTTTAAAGTGTTTCCCCATCTCCCTTTCAACATCACCATTGTTTTGTCTGGGTTCAGCTTCAATTAATTTTTATGTAGGTGCTTATCTCAGCTGGGTTGCAGGGCTGATTACTGTTTGCATATAGCTGGCACAGTCAGCACCATGACACATCACACTTCCACTCCTCTCAAATGCTTCATTAAATTGTTTAAGAGCATAAAGGAAGGAAGTGATCCTTCTAGGGCACCACAGGTGACTGCTCTACAAGTAGAATAACAGTTACCCACCATCACTCAGAGTTCTGAAAGGAAGAATCAGAGCCATTTCAAAGCTTCCCCTTCAAACCCCTTTCTACACCTATCTGTATTATAGAGTAGTAACCTTAGTAAATGCTACAGACAGACAGACTCGCTATACCACCAAAAGGTCTGTATCCCAGCTCAAAAGGGTCCCAGATGCTGGCAGTCTAGGTTGTTCTTTACTAGTTTATTGATTATAATGAGAGTCCTGCAGCACTTTAAAGATTAACAAATTTATGCAGGCATAAGCTTTCGTGGGCTGCAACCCACTTTGTCAGCCCACGAAAGCTTATGCCTGCAGAAATTTGTTAGTCTTTAAAGTGCTACAGGACTCTAGCTGTTTTTGCTGTATACAGACTAACATGGCTACCCATCTGGAACTTTATTGATTGTCTTGCTCAAAAATGGAAGATTTGATATCATATGTAACACTTGCTGGTTTATTGAGAATTAACCAATCTGTGGCATGCTTTAGGGGAGATGGTGGGTTCCCTCTTCAGTGACAGTGCTAACAGAAAACGATGTTTGTTGGAAGGAGACATAGGTGCTCCAGGACGTCTTTCACTAGTCACAGTGATGAACTCCAAGGCTTGTTCAGGAGAACATAGCAAAATATTATGTGCTGTTTAATTGAGTAGATGCCACATAAGAAAGTAGCATCTACAATTTAAAAAATAAATTACAAATGGCCTGCTCAGATGTGTTTTAGCACTTCCTTGGCTTCTTGGTCTATAAATACATTAAACTGTGGGAAGTGAAGGGTGCTTGTTCCATCTTTGCCTTCATTTATATCATTAGAGGAACAGAGTGGATGTCACTGATGCAGTTGACTTTCTGTGATTAGCATATTAGCACCTGCTCAGGTCATCTGGCTCTGGATTCTGAGAGATGTGGAAGTAGTCCAGGTTGACAAACTAATCTAGGATCCAGAGAAGTTCTGCAGGGTAGGCATTAGCTGCTGCTATGGCAGAGGAGAAGGAGGATCTCCTACAGCCACAGCACACACCTTTAAGCCTACGAGGAAGGAAGCTAAGGTGGCTTCTCAATGACTCATGCCATAATTTAGAAACACTGGGAGCTTTTCAATACTATGGGAGCCTCCCCGGGGCTGCCAGGGATCACAGCACTGCCAGTAAACAACACAGCATTGTGTTTTACTGCCCTGTTGCCTGACAAGCCCTCCTAGCCCCAGCCCCTAGCATGCCTGTAGTAGTACCCTAGGGGTTGCAGAGAGGCTCTCATAAAGCAGTCTTACAGCTGTCCTCTGCAGTGCCTGAGCAAGGGGAATCCTTCTATCACTGGGGCTGCGACTTTTAAAGATCCTTTATGCCAGCATATTGGAGCCAGAGTGAGGGTAAGAATCTCACTCTAGAATTGCTGGGAAGTTTCCTTAATATATGTAGATGCTATGAATGTAAAATGCTTGCTTGTAACCACTATGTGGAAACAAACTTGGTACATGGTTCTAATGTGATTCAACCCTAGCCACACTGGTCAAGCAAACCATATTTGAAAATGATTTAGCTCGAATAATATTTAAAGGCCAGTACAGATAGTGAAATTAATTGTAGAACCATGTCACTGAGCCAAGAGAATGAAACAAAGCCTAGTCAACTTATTTTTCAATTGTGGGCAAAGTAACCACATCAACAATTGTAGAAGGAAGTTTTTTGACAAGTACAGAATGTAGGAAGATATTACAGAAAATATGTTTTTCTGTATTTTTACTTGTACTTAGCTATCTATGAAAACTAACATATTTGATAAAAATTATTTTAGAAATAATTAATGTTTATTTAACTATAACTAGAAAAGTATAGAGGGCTGAAATGCACATGCTGCACCACTACAGGAGTAACCCATGAAGGAATTATGCCTCAGTATATGACAATTCTTCAGCTATTTCCCCTTTGCTCTGCATGGAAGTAAGTTACTTCACTTTTCAGGACACATTTTATTCCTTATTCTCTTTATAGCCTGACCAGATAAAGAAGGAGGAGGAGGTATAGCCAAGACTTCTACCTACCCCACTTGCTAGAAGGGACGAGAGAGGAGATATTAAGACAGCAAAACCCTGTTTCCACCCCATCCAACCCTCCCACAACCAAACCCTCTACTGCAGCAGCAATCAGAGCAGGCGTTTCAGCAGGGCCTTAATAACCTCTCTTATTCCCTTGCATTACCAAATAAGGACCAGGGATAATCCAACCTATAGTGTGCAAAAGTCTGATTCAAATATGAAATCCTACAACATATTCAAAGAAATTAAATGCAAACCTACAATAGTAAAATATTAATACTGCTCAAAGTTATAACTGTCACAGCAACCACGATTCAGTCTCACTGCCCTGAAAGAAAGAAATACACCCTAAGGCTATATACAATAATACTAAATAATAATTTGTCTCCCAAATTATAGTTACTGTAGTAATCCTAATTTTAATTTGGTTGTAAAGTCTCAAATATTGCACTAACATAGTTTTTACATTCAATATAATAAAACTGCACATTTTTCTTGTGTTATATTGCTTACATAGAGCAGCTCATTATATTTATAAACCTAATGAATCCCAAGTGAAGAAGATGCCTGATATCTGAACGTTGAGGACTGCATAGCTAAGAAAATGTGCCAGAAATGCCTCTTACATAATTTTATACACTAACAATTACTGCATCCTTTGTCCCACGTATGGACTAACAATGTATGCAACATCCTTTCTAGAATGAAAAAGTCAAGGTAGTCAGCCATAACTCTTCAACAGGGTAACTGCATTCCCATTCATCTCCTGTTGCTGGTCGTTGACATGCACAGACAACATACTCTATGCAAAAGCCAGTGAAGCGAACAAGAAAACAAATGCTTACTGTAGAGCATCCACAAGTCTACCAAAAAGTTCATAATTCTAAGAAGGAAAATACTGCACTGAAGTTACATAATTCAGCCAAGCACCCACTCTGCTACAAAAACAATGATGGCAACATGAAATGACTGCTGTTGTATACTTACACACCTACCGGCTCTAAATAGCAACGCACATACTTTTTTGCCAACAACCCAGAGCACAGATCATAAAAACCCCCCTTTTAGTGAAAAATTGGTACTCAGGTGGCGCTGAATTTGGGGGAAGAGACAGGCTTTGACAGCTGGCCCAGGGCTTTCCTTCTGCCAGGTGTGCGCTGGAGGGGAGCAGGGGGAGGCAGAGGAGAGAGCAGTGAAAGGGGGCGCACGCACGAAGAAGAGGCGAGTGGGCAGCGCAGGAGAGGGTGGGAGGTGGTACAGAGGCAGGGAATGAGCGGGGGGCGGCAAGTTTGCGGGTGGAGGGGGGTTCAGACACTACGGTGTGGGGCGTCACTGTAGGAGTGTGGCGTGAGGGCACCGCTCCGGCGGGAGCCCGTGCGATCCCCAGCGCAGGGGGACAAACCGCAGCCGGGCTCCCGCCGGAGGGGGGAGCGGTTTCTCCGCCTCATTTCCCCAGCCCCGTGCAGCTCCAGCGGCCGCCGCTCAGCCCTTCCCGATGCGGGGGGGAGGGGGGCAGACAAGGAGGCAGCTAACCGGAGGCGCCCCCCGGCCCAGCGAGGGGCTGCGGTGGCACTCACCCTCCGCCCTGGAGCGGATCTCGGACACGGTTTTCTGCACCGCGGGCATCGTCGCTGGCTCGGAGAGAGCGAACCCGCTGCCTGCGCCCGGGCTCGGCACCTGTCGCTACCGCCGCCCCCGAAGCCGCGCAGCTCCGCCCGGGGGGCCCCGCTCGAGCAAGGCCCGGCGGGGGAAGGGGAGACCGTTGGAGCGTCTCAAGCCCCGAAACCGTCCCTCAGCGAGGCGGCGGCGGCTGCTCTCAACTGACAGGCAGCAGCGGCGCGAGCGCGCCTCCCTCACCCCCGCTTCCCCCCGCCCCTAGGAACGTACCAACTTCCACCCGCTCCACCTCGCCAGCCAGGGGCTCGCTTCAGCCTCCCCTCTCTCTCGGGCTAAGCAGGGTGCAAACCCCCATAGCTCAGGGATCTGGACCTGCCTTCCCGAGGCCAGGATACCTTGTGGACCATTCCATCTCCCCTGTGGTGGGAGAAATGGAACGTGCCGAGCCCGGGTCCGCTGACCAAGCCCAGAAGGGAGGGGAGGGGAGGGGGGCGCGGGGAAAGGTGCGTTTCCCTGGGCCGCGCTCAGTGTCGTCGAAGACGGAAATGCTCCATCCGGCCGCAGCCCCGTGGGGGGCAGCAGGCGCCCCTACGCCGCGGCAGGGCCGTGCTCGAGCCGTCGGGGAGGGAGCGTGGCGCTAGCTCTGTGCGGCTAGGAGCAGCGCGGCGGAGCCCAGCCTCCCTGCCCTGGGTCGCCATCGAGCCCACTCGCGATTGGCCCACGGGCGGGCCCGCAGCAGCACCTCCCACCGTCAGGGCCAAGGCTTGAGCCCTCCCAGGCCCACTGGGCGCAGCTGAACCCGTGCTGAGCGCGGGGAAGGGGGGATTCCAAGTGTGGACGAGGACTTAGCCCCGTGCCAGCAACCGTGTTCCTCGGGGTCAGCGTTGCAGCGGAAACGTGGTCACGGTGGTGATCGGGTAGCACGTGAGGGGTTAGAGGAACCTATACAAAAGACAAAGCCCTCAATACCAGGACTGTCCCTGTAAAATCCAGACATCGGCTCACCCTGCCCTGGCGATCATTTCCCCAAAGTGTAGACCAGAGATACAGAATGCCTGGTCAGCTGCTGCAGGTCACGTTTCAGACGACTTTTAAAGGGCAAAAAGATCAGGTGTGCACTGCGCTAGTTAAAAAAGGGGAGGTGGGGAGAGGGAACTCCTTCACTTTTCATTTTTATGTTTGTGCAGTATCATCGCTAGGCTGGGGCAAAATGTAGAGGATGTGGTCACAGAGGCTCATGCTAAAAAAGAATGCTAACACTATTTTTTAAGCATCAGTCACGAGTAGGAAGGGATGTGTGCTGTTGTGGATCAACCACACCATGCAAATTGTTAACTTAAAAAAAAAGTTTCTTTTTCCTTCCCCTGATTGTTACAGCTTCTCAAGCCTGTCCCTATGTGATTTTAAGCCTTCTTCCTGTCTCAGGAGGTTCAAACCATAGGTTTTTCAGCAGAGCAGTTTCACTTTTAAACTTGTTTTGACACTAGCTTTGAACAACTGCAAGAGGCAGAGCAAGACAAATGGAAGGTGGCAGAGAGGTGAAGGAAACAGACCCTGCTTGTGGGTGAAAGACAGAATATTTTTTGGGGTGGGGGTGGGGGAGAAGGATTTTTTTCTGCAGCTCTTGGGGCCATGGTAATGTTTGTATCCATTTCAGTAAGGTAGGGTAGACTAGTATTAACTGCCTAGGAGAAGGAAGTATAAAGCAGCTACTGGCTCAGAGAACTTAGAGGATTTACTCTTAAAGGCACACTAAAGACCAACATTGTGTCCTCCAGCCATTAATCTTGTAATTATACATATTAGAGAGGAGAAAATGCTACTAATCTTGCTGATGGAACATTCATGTACACTGGGCGTAAGATAGTCTATTCCTTAATTGATATAAAGACGCTCCTTTTATTGATAAGCTCTGGTAAATTTCATTTTAGCCACATTCAATTAAGCAGTTGGACAAAAAGTACTTGAGACACAGAATGTATTGTTTCAGAATTAACTCTCCTTTCATGCCACTAGCTCTAGGTTTTGTTCTGCACAATGAGAAATCTGGATTTAGGAATAACTGCATTTCATCTAGGCCTTAAAAGCTGCTGGCAGCTTTTCTGGCCACACTCCAAAAGAAAATGTGCTTCCTTGCATCATCACTTTGCAGCAGGCGTACAGGAAAGTTGCTGGGTGACTATTTCTTCATGCTCTTTACTGGAAATAAGGGAAGGCTATCTGGCACTAGAAACAAGTCTTACTGTCAAAAGGAATATAATAATGTACATCTTATGCACAGCTTTAACAAACAGTGAACAATCACTCTAGGTCAGATTCAACCATGGCATGACCATCAGATTCAACCATGGCAGGACCATCACCCTGAAGGTTTAGTGCGTTTATTTTTATTGAGGCTCCCTAGAAGCCCTCCCACTAGTGGCCAACCAAGAGAGGAAATCAGCACATCCTCCAGACAGCATGAACAGAGCCTGTCCCTTATGAGGGAATTTAAGGAGTGCTTGTGCTACTGCATCCCCATTCCAGAGGCTACTGGGGAGAGAGGGTAGAGCTCTTGGGGACTATTGGGGAGGAGAGGGCTATTATTGGAGAGGGGGAGGGGAGGGCAGCACTGCCACCCAAAGAATGAATTTGTCACAAAATACATGTGTATGGGATGTGTCAATCACATATGTACTAATTCACTATATAGCAAATGGATACATTAAGAATGAGTTATTTAATGTTTTTGATACTCAAGGGTACAAATCCTCAGCTACCAAGTTGAGCAATAGCACATGGAATTCCAGCATTTTATAGCAGCTACAGACTTACCCCATTGTGTTAAAACATGTTCAAATCATGTTTAAGTTTGAGTAACTTACTTAATGTTTCCAGCTGACCATTCAAGTCTGAACAATTAATCCTGTAGTTTTGCCATTTTAATGCTATTGTCCCTACTGCAGTGAAACACCATAGCAAATATTTTATTTAAACAGAAATTATTCTTTGTAGATTACGTAACGTAGTTAGTAGATTGACTCATGAACATTAAAGGACACAGGACTCCATTATTTGTTTTTTTTTCCTAATCATTAAGGCTGTGAGAAATGCTTCTTTTAGTTTTCATGAGTTTTATCAAACCTTAATGGTAACATGAATACTCAAGCAAAATTTTTGTAGGAAACTGTGTGGGCTAAGCAAGTTTCATCCATTGGTTATGCAACAGACAAAACAGTTTGTCTGGATGTCAGCTGTATACAACACTATATATTGACACACAGTTTTGTAATTGTCCCTGTCCATTTGCAACAGGGATTTGGAGGAAGACGAAGTGCTTATCTGTATCCACACTCCCTTACAAGATGTGTAGACAGCAGGCTCTCCCTCTCCTTCCTTTTGTATAATTTGGAAATTTGGCATGTGAGCTCTGGTCCTTACCCATATTACCTCTAAATATCTTCAGATGATCAGGCAGCCTTCATCCTTTCACTTCTCCATCCCTTTTCTGTTGCAAGAGATCCAAGAAAGGGTGCTGTAATTTCTCAAAGGCTTTTTGCTTCATTCGGGGGTCAAAATGCTGCAGAGTGCACTCTATTAGGGAATCTAGTAGGAGTTCCAGACCACACAAGGGATATGAATTGGGAACCAGTCAATCCAATGGCCATTAAAGGCCTCCACTGAAGTGTACCTGGTCCACTGGTTATTTAAGAAGTTAGATTGAATCTGCTGACTTGAGTTTCCCAATTACTTCTATGACAAACTTCAACCTGGGAGACACAACCTGGAGGTCTCATGCAGACAGTAAAAAAGTTAGAGTTTCTAAAAAAAACTCTGATAATTTTCCAAACACAAGAAAGATTATACCCAACCTTAGGTAACAATTTTGGATCTCATTATGATTAATAAAGATGAATTGGTCAGACAGGATATTGGTGGGTGCCTAAGGGCCAGTGATCATAACCTGATTACATTCACTATGGTAAAATGGCCAATATTGTTTAGGTGGAATAAATGTAAGTGGAAAATTGGGAGTTCTTTAAGAAGAGTTTATGATAGCTAAAAAGCCACAAATCCACAATCAAGGAAGAGGACAGCTTTGGCTAAAAAGCCCATCCTGGTTCAGTAGCAAAGTGAAGGCAGTAGTCAGAATCATGCATGCAGCAGTGAATATAAATTAGAAGTTATGTTTTCTGTACTTCAGAAGTGAGGCAAGTGGCACCAGGGGGAAAAAACAAACACACACATATCTGGCAGGACAAAGAACAATAAAAAGGATCTTTTAAAAGTATGTTAGAATTTCTTTTGTTCCTAATAGTGGTATAGGCCCATTACTAGATGAAAATGGTAACAGTTAATAATGCAGAAAAGGCAGACGTGTTCAATGAATATTTCTGTTCTATATTTACAAACAAGTGGGATGATGTACTTGAATCATATGAGGGTGATGAAATATTTCTCAAACCATTAGCAATTAAGGAGAATAGTGAACATCATCTCCTAGTGATAAACATTTTTAAAAATCAGCAGGTCCTGATAGTTGTACACAAGAGTCCTAAAAGGCTTGATGAGTTTTCTGAGATGCTGGTGTTAATTCTTGGAATATCAAAGACATTCTAGAAAACTAGAAGAGTGCTAATGTTGTGCCAGTATTCAAAGAGGTCAAAAACAGAATGACCCAGGTAATGAGATTTTCTTTTTCTGCATAACATCTCAAAGATGCAGCCTCTTACCTATCCACACAGCTAAAAATTCTCACCCAAGCTTTCATCAATTTTTGTCTCAATTACTGCATCATCCTTCTCTATGGCATTACCCAACATTTGTCATTTTTTAATTGAGATGTCTGCTCTCACTTCCACTGCTACCGTCCTTGGCTCACTTAAGTTTTCAAAAAAGCACCTTGTGCTTTCACCCATTCTGCCCCACATTTGTGAGATGCTCCCTGTAAACATCTCCCTACCTACCTTTAAATCCCTCCTCAAAACTCTGTCCCATGATGCTTACAAAAAACCTGACAACAGTTAGGCTGCTGGTATGCTGAGGCCATTGCCTATCGTGCTTACCAATATGGTCCCATTATTTACTTGTACTCCCATCTGTCGATCCATCTGTTATTTCTTGTCTTACACTTCAAATATAAGCTCCTTGGGGAAGGGACTGACTTTGTTCTGCATTTCTACAGCTTGTATAACAGTTGGGTCCTGGTCCATTAATAGGGCTCCTAAGTGCAACCGTAATACAAATAATGTAACTGGCTTACATCGACATCAATCCTCTGCATAATGGAAAAGCTGATAAAGGAATCAGCTGATGAATTAAAAAATAGGAATATAATCATCAATCAACATGGCTACATGGAAAGTACAAACCTGTTTCGTTCTTTGATTATGTTACAAGTTTGATTGATAAAGGTAACTAGATTTTTGTATGGTATCAATAGAGCACACATTAAATGGATTAAGACCTGGCTAACTGACTGATCTAAAAAGAGTAGCTGTCTAATGGGTTTTCACAGAGATCAGCGTTAGGCCCAATGCTAAGTAACATTTTCATCAATCATGTGGAACATAAAAATTACTGCTGATAAAATTTGCAAGTGACAAAAAAATTGGTGGGTTGGAAAAAGAGGACAGCATTGTAGAGAGAGCTTGCCAAACTACACCCATTCAAACAAAATGCAAAAGTTATACATCTAGGGACAAAGACTGTAGGCCATACCTACAGAACAGAGGACTGAATCCTGGAAAAGCAGTGACTTTGAAAAGGATTTAGAGGTTAATGTGAACAAGCAGCTCAACATGAGCGCCCAGTGTGATACACGGGCAAAACATCTAATGCAATCCTTGGATTTATAAAGAGAAGGTGATTTGACCTCAGTATATGTCACTGGTGAGACCAATACTGGAATACTATGTCCAGCTCTGGGGTGCATATATTAAAAAGGGAAGTTGCAAATTGGAGAGAATGCAGAAAAAGCCATAAAGATAATACAAGACTCTGGAGAAAGTGCCTTACAATGAACTCAATCCACTTAGTTTATCAAAGAGATTAAGAAGTGAGTTGAGTACAGTATCTAAGTACCTTCACAGGGAGAAGACACCAGTTATTAAAGGGCTCTTTAAAAGACATAAGGACCAATGGCTGGAAGATGAAGCCAGAAAATTCAAATTAGAATGCAGAAATGTGGTTTTTTTGTTTGTTTGTTTTGTTTTTAAACAGTGAGGGTGATTGTTAGTCACTGGTACAAGTTACCAAGCAAAGTGGTGGATTCTCCAACTCAGAATCTTCAAACCAAGGCCGATGCCTTTTTGGAACATAAACATTAGTCAAACAAGTTATGGGGCTCAATTCAAGCAAAATTGGGAGAATTTTAATTACTTGTAATATAATCTAATGGTCCTTTCTGGTCTTGAAGTATGAAGGGATGGCGCCTGCACAGTTTGGTCAGCACATAAAGTGTGAAGGGATGGAGGATTCTCAGTAAAGGTGGACTCTTCAAAGAATTTAGCTGCCAAGCTAACAAATCTCTGTTGAACATAAGCAACCTGAATTTCCCCCCAAAAGGCTTGTAACTTGGCCCGATTTGAGTGAATTTTCACAAGGACAGCAAAAGGCACATCCTGCTTGTAAGCAGAGAGGTGCTCAAGCTTCTCAGTTTAAAAGTTGTCACCTTTTTAGCTGGAGCAAAACCATGTAGGTTTCTCTAATCCCATTCTCTGAAACAGTGGAAGCATTTTACCAAAAATAAATAAAATAAGTCTGAGGCAAACAACTTCAGCCCAGAAACCACAAAGTTTGCCAAAGCTGCTGAAAACAGAATCTTTAACAGGAGGTGTTAGGCAACCTTAATTACAGCCAGCACTACCAGTTCCGCCTATATATGATAAATGCTCAAAAAATATTATACTGTATATTTCTTCTTAGTGTTCTAATACAGATAGTTTCAATGAAAGTTAAAAAATATAACTAGAAATGGAAAGGCCAATATTTCCACAAAAGATTGATATAAAATTTCAACAGGATTAGAACTATAAAGGACAATAGCAGAGGCCCCGGAGGTTTTTCGCCTTCCTCTGCAGCGTGGGGCATGGGTCGCTTGCTGGTGGATTCCCTGCAGCTTGAGGTCTTCAAATCTCACTTTTGAGGATTTCAATAACTCAGTCATGGGTTCGGGGTTGTTATAAATGTGTATGGGTAGGGTTTTGTGGCCTGCCTTGTGCAGGAGGTCAGACTAGATGATCATATTGGTCCCTTCTGACCTATGAGTCTATAACTAGAGGGGAAGAAAAGTAGAGAACCTATAATAAAAGTCATTGTGTCAAAGAAAATAATTACACTGTGTCCCATCCTTTTTTCATTTAAACGAATAGCTAACTCCCATTGACTTCAGTGGGTTCAGGATTGTACCCTCTAGCAATTAAAGTAATTGCAATACCTATTTAATTTATATTCCCATTGATTTCACTATTCATGTTAATTCATAAATTAACGCCATTCATGTTATCAAGCCAGTGCAAAGTTGGTCCCTAAATTCCCATCGAGTTAAGTTAATTTTCTGACGTCTCTTGCAATGTTTCCCAGTTCCTTCAAATGAGCTGTCAAAATTGTTTTCTTCATCAAAATTGAAGAGTTTTTTCGTTATCCTTTAAACTTCTCACCTTACCTGGAAAATGTATAGGCATAGCTATGTATCAATATTTCAGTGTCTTTTTTTGTCAACCCTGTATAGCCTCAGGTCTATCAGACAACTCAGATAACTTTTTAAAGAAAGAATTCCCCAAAAGTGCATTCACAGTCTCAAGATCCATATATTTCCATATATTATGACCATATTGTTTTCTCAGCTTTGTAGCAAAGCAAATGTGCCTTTTATTCTATTAAAGCAGTTAAAGTCTGAAATATTGAGGTCACATTGTGAAGCTTCATTCCCTCTCCCCAATGATTAAAATAAAAACAAAACCCCAAAATACCCAAACACGCACTTTTCACATCTGTTTTATCTCATTCCAATTTTACAAGCTAAGGAGCATATGGATCAGTTTTATGCTTAAATGCTTGTAACTGCAGAAAAGTTAATTCACTGTAGTGCAGCATCTTGTGGCTGGGCATGACATAAAACAGGCTCTCCTCCTTTAGCAACCCCTGCCAAAAGCCACTCTGGCCCTGTGGTAGCCTGCCTCATCTTGTGACTCAGCCCGCCAGCTAGGTCAATTTTAGTTCCATCCCTTCTAGCGTAAGACAAATCTCAAATAAATGATAGTCCCACAGCATCAGGTCAAGTCTCATCTTTAGTCCTTCCACCCCTGGTCTTCAGTGTTTTCCACACCATCCTTCACAGGGGCCAGTAGAGGAACCTAGCACCCTCACCCCCTTTCTCTGGGTTACAAGCAGGCTAGGTCTATTTATTCAGGGCTCCTTGCTTCCATCTACATCAGCCTGTCTGCAGGCTTTTCCCAAAGCCCCTTTCTGGGCCCACTATGTACATGTATTCTTCTCAGGCTCTACAACCTCTCTCAATTCCTAGGTTCTCATGGTTTACCCTTCTTTGAGAGAAGGGGCTCACAGCACCCTTGCAACAAATCCCCAATGCAAATATTAACAAACCCCTTCTGCCCTCCTCAGGTTTGAAATTGGACTTTCACCCTTCTTTCCTTTGTTCCACAGTTGAACACCTCCCTGGGCTTCCTTCCTACAGGTCTAGATCTTCCCATTTTGTCAGAGCTCACCACCAGAACTTGTTCCATCCTGGTAGCTGCTAGGTCTCTCTCCTGGCCTCTTGCCAGCATTCTCTATTCAGAAGAGGATCCCAGGCCCAATGCTTCCTCTGACCTGACTGCCAAGAGAACAGCTGCAAGGTTCTTTCCATCTCTCCTTGCATCCAGCCTCCTTCTCTGGGTTTCTTTTTGTTATACTCACTTTCCAGAGCCTCCCCAGCTCCTAAATTGGTCCTGGTGCTAGCTGTGCTGTGCTAACTGAGGTCCAGCTCTTAATCCTTTCAGTGCCACTGTGGGGTTTACATCCCATCATGGTAACAAATCATTATTGTCCAGAAAATACTACATCTAAAAGTGAGTTTATGTTGATTCCCTCAGCTAGGCATTCTGCAAGTTTCAACTTTAAATTAAATTTTCATCTGCTAGTAGCAGACTGCTATCTCTATAGAGGCTGCTGACAAAGAGGAGCTCCTCCTCTTAGAATTAATGTACATCTTTCTAAGGTGATCACCACCACAGCCTAAAAGGGGCCTTTATGTATGTGGTAACAACCCATCTGTAATACTTGACATTGCATTCCACTTTCAATACAGGCTGTGCTTGTGCAAGGCCCTAAAAATACTCTAGTAATCTTTTGCATGCATTTGTGAGGCAGTATAATTATTTATCCTAAGGGGAAATAAAACAGTTAAAAATGTCAAAGGAAGGTGCCCCAAACTGGGGCTATCAGCAGCAGATTTTAAAAACAAACAAACAAACAACCCAATGCAGTAGGAAAGAATGGAGCCTGTATCCAAAATCAACATCAGTTCGTTCAAAATTGGATCAAGTAGCAGACATTTTCCTTCCTCTCCCACAAAAGTACTAACTGCAGTTGGGGTGCTATGGCAGAAAAAGGAAAAGGGAAATCTGATTCACTAGAATTGCACTTGCTCACATGTGAGATGAATCTGGTTTAATGACCTCATGTGATGGTGATGAGCAGAACAAACTGTCCCACAACATTCTTTTCTGCATCTGGGGCATGCACAGGTTCAAAATTTCGTTCATTTCTAATGGTGCAAGTGAAGGGCCTGGCTCACTCTTGTGTTACTCCAGTTTAACACCAGGGTGACTTCATTGATTTTAATGGAGTTATAGAGACCCGAACTAGAGTAATGCGATGATTAATCAAGATTGTGGTCATTCTAGGAGTACAGTCTCCATTTTAATTGTAGTATAGTCAGCCTGTGGTCACTGAGAAGACTCTAATAGAATATTAAAGTGATGGTGTGAGGCCTTACGTTGTTCTGTCATATTGTCTGTATGGAAGACACATGAAAAGACAATGTTCTCATATCTACCACCAGATTCTAGGCCCAGCTATCACTGTTCAAAAAAGAACCATAAGACCATCTTAACCAGTTTCCTGAAGAGCCCTCTCCATAGGAATCTTTTCATGATATAGAACTGTCATAATGGTTCCTACCCCACAATCTGGCCCATAGTGTAGCAGACACAGGACATGGCTAAAGCATCCTTATACCCTGCCAATTCTTAGCTTCTGGAAGAAAGCTTTGGGATTATAGACAGTTGAGCACAACTTTGAGCAGCTTCATCTTGTCTTACAAGCACTATAAAAGTTCAGGATCCCTTCAAGCTCTGTGTCCCAGCCTGTATTCCAACTCTTCTCCTGCATCTCCAATAACCCTTTAATTTAAAGTCTTCCTTAAAATGTAATTCAATAGTCACTATTGCAAATACTAGATTCCAGCAGATAAAGTACGTGGACTGTGTTTTAAATAAAATGGGAAAACCAAAAGCCCCCATCTTAAACTGTTGTGAAAACCATAAAAGTGAGATAAGTTGAATTTTTTTTTAATAAAACTCCCAGTACAGATAAAATGGTGTGATTTCCTTTTCAAATATCTCTGCTGTACTGTACCTATCAGAAAACATTTGCCAGATTGAG
Organism: Mesoclemmys tuberculata; assembly: GCA_007922155.1. NCBI lineage: Eukaryota > Metazoa > Chordata > Testudines > Chelidae > Mesoclemmys > Mesoclemmys tuberculata. The sequence continues at coordinate 49,281,056 of ML675624.1, read as the reverse complement.
GCAGCAGTTGAAATGAAAATTAATAATATAAGTCCTAGTGCTTTTCCAGAGATTTCTGGAAATCTTGCAAAGAATGCTGTTTTGTTGTTAAATGCCATTCACTTTATTCACCATTATGTGATGTTGCAGTAGCTGCAGGCTTGGCAATGAAATTCAAACTCTTGTAATATTTTGAGTAATGACTTTTTTAAGCTTACTATGTACGTGCTTAGTCTCAGGACTGAAGAATTTAAACAGTTTCTGATGAACATTTATAAAGAAGTTATATCTGAAAAAACGCTACAGGAAAATAACCACATAGGTTTTTATAAAATTTGCTACCCTACATTTGGAGCACAGTAGGGGACAGAGCAAAATGCCTCCTGGAGAAAGTAAAAATAACGGTGTACTCTCCACTCTGTGCCCATACATCTCTGCTAGCTGATGGATGGAGCTATGACCCTTCTCTCTCTCCATGCCCTTCTGATCCCCTTTGAAAAGGCTAGCACAAGAAGTGGCACTAACCTCATGTAGGCCTAGAGCTCCAACATTGTGCCTGGCCCATGGGAAGCAGAGGGGAATGTCCTGTGATGTTTGCATCCCTGGCGCACTCAAAGAACCAAGCACATTCTTGTGCTAGGTATTTTATATACAGCCTAAAAACCATCTAACAGAAAACACATTTTGCATGTGATACAATTCAAAAGCACTTGGAGAATTTGAGTGCTTAAACTAATGCCAGAAATATATTATATTTTTATTTATATATATTTAATTAAAAATAATTTATGGCTTTGAAATCTTTCCCATCATGGGTTTATTTAATCTTCAGATGTTCTGATAATTTGTTTTAAAATTACATGTAATATTTTAAGCTTCTTTTCCTGCAGTCCAGATACTTTAGGCCCAGATCCTACTCCCAATGAAGTCATTAGATACCAATGGAAGAATGGATATGTGACATCATAAATTTATGGAGTGTGAGACCAGAATTTACCATTGTGATAGAATAGACGATTAGGGTTGGAAGGGACCTCAGGAGGTCATCTAGTCCATGGTCCTGCTTTGAGCAGGATCAACTCCAACTAAATCATCCCAGCCAGGCTTTGTCAAGCCATACCTTAAAAACCTCTGAGGCTGGAGATTCTACCACCTCCCAAGGTAACCAGGGACTAGGTGATCATCTAGTCGGTCTTCCTGCATAATGCAGACCACAGAATCTCACTTGGTAATTCCTGCATCAAGCCTATAACTTCTGGTTGAGCTACAGCATATTTTAGAAAGACATCTCATCTTGATTTGAAGACTTCCTGTGGTGGAGAATTCACCACAATCTTGGTAAAGTGTTCCAATGGTTAGTTACCTTCACTGTTAAAAATGTGTTCCTTTTTTCTAGTCTGAAAATGTCCAGCTACTGCTATCAACCACTAGATCTTGTTATGCCTTTGCCTGCACCTAGATTAAAGAGCCTTCTATCAGACATCTTCTCACCATATCAGTACTTCTAAATTGTAGTCAAGTCATCTTTCAACCGTCTCCTTGGTAAACTAAAAGGATTGGATTGCTTAAGTCTCCCCGTAAAACAAATTTTCTAAATTTTGGAGAATGTTGAAAGGATTAGAAAACATGCCTTATAGTGTTTGAGCTCTTGGAGTCTATTTAATTGAAAGAGAAGGTTGAGGAGTGATTTGATTACAGTCTAAGTACCTATGGGAGGAACAGATATTTCAGTCTAACAGAGAAAGCTGTAATGTGATCCAATGGCTGGAAGTTAAAGCTAGAGTCATACTGGAAATAAGGTGTATATTTTTTACTGTAAATATAGTTAATAATTGGAGCAATTTACTAAGGGTCATGATGGATTCTCTATCACTGACAATTTTTAAAATCAAGATTGGAGGTTTTTCTAAAAGATATTTTCTAGAAAATATTTTGTAGGAGTTCTATTGCCTGTGTTATACAGGAGGTCAGACTACATGATCACAATGGTCTCGTCTGACTTTGAACACATTTGATTAGCTCTGACACATTCCATCCAATACAGACATATGCACATGCGCTTGCCAGTACTTCACAATAGTGGTAGCTATACACCATGAATAACTGTTGGGTTTTTTTAAAAAAAAATAAAAAATAAAAAAAGATGGTATTCTGGAGAAGATTCCCTATCCAATTACACCAGTTTAAGAGGGGGTTGCAAGACTGGGCAGGTGAGCTGAACAAGTTGGAAAGCATCATTTAAAGGATCGAACAAACAGATATATTGAGTAAATTTATGCTATGTATAAATAAAAGAAAAATGCTTTTTTCTTGAAAAGAGCTCATAAAATACCTTATACTATAAATATTTAAACTCATAAGGAACATACCACTAAATATCAGATAATAAATCTGCTATGCTGATTTACAATATCTGTAAAATGCTAATGTTAGTTTCCACTTAGTTGTTGTAGCAGGCACTGGAATTTTAGGTGTGGCACCCTACCATCATGCTACTGAAAGAGAAAGCATTTAGGACCCATACGTAGTCAAATGGAAGTTGTGACATAACAGGAAGAAATGGATGCTATCTAAATGAATTATTAGGAGACATCAGTGGACCTCTTCCAGCACCAAATAGTATCTCCCCTTACTTGTGCCAAATGCTGCTACTAGAATTTTAATACACATGAAATTGGCTTAATGTGTTACTCTAGTTCTGGGTTGGTACATTGACCTCCTTTTAAACATTGAGTTGGTTTTTAAATTGCTTTAATTACTTACCAAGAGATGTGTGTTTGGCAATTTGCAAACAATGTAGGAATTATAACAGGTAAATACACAATCTTTTAAGACAATCAGTGGCTCCAAATCTTGACTCTCTTAAGCCATTCATGTGTCTCTGGATTCTGTCCAATTGTTGAGTCTGGGCGGTTCAGTGAATAAAGTACTGAGAGTCAGAAGACAGATTCAGGTACAGACCCTACCACAGAACTGCAGTGTGATGTTGGTCAAGTCACTTCACCTTTCTGTGACTGTTTCTACTCCACACTTCCGTCTGTTTAGAGTAAGACTTTTAGGGCAGTGACTGGCTTTTATTATTTATTGTACAGCACCAGCACAGTGGAGCCTTGAGCTCAGTAATAGAAGTTAAGGTTAATAAAGATAATAAGCGCTTTAGGCCCAATCTTGCAGAGTGTGGAATGCTTCCTGTTCGGCACTGATGATTTTAGGCTCCTATTGTCTTAAAAGTGGATGCTGAGGGAGTTCCTCAGAGGAGGTGCTCAGTCTCTTACAGGATCAGGCCCTGTTAGATTTCGTGTCCCTCCAAGTTAGGAGCACTCCATATCCTTGACAGTAATACTAGCCTAATAAACTTGTTTTGAGCTTATTGGAGTTAATTGGTCATTTCTGCAATTCTGTATTTTATACATTTTATTGGGCTTGATTCTCAAGTCTGTTGTGGCTGTTTTGTACTGGCCCCCAAAATAAAACTGACATAAACCCAGGGGATCCATCCCTAGCAGGAATCCTACTGGAAAAAAAGGGGGCGAGGGCTTCAGATCGTGCATAGTGTGTCCAGGAAAACTGGGAGATGGCCAGGGTGTTCCCATGTTCCCCCCAAATCCTGGCTGCCAGCATGGCCACCGAGATACAGAAAGGTTACGTAAATCACATAAGTTTGGCCGAGCTGGGAACACAGTTGCAGAATTGAATCCTAGTGCCCTGGCTCTAACCACTAGATTACATAAGCTATATAACAGGATAAACAGAAAAAGGAAAGTAGCAGTTAGCTAATGGGACACATAAAGTGAGGATCTGTTCTCTCCTTAAAGAAACTTCCAACCATACATGATTTCCTGACAATCACATAATTCTAAAAGCTATCGAGGAAGAATGTCATGCCTGAAAAAATGATCCACCAGCAAACATGACTAAAAATCTGATCTCGTTACTAGAGCACTTTGTATTCACACAGAGTTCAGGACTATTGAACATTACGTGCACAGTGCTACAATACATATGAAGCTATCTGGACATATACAACAGCAATTATGACTCAGCAGAGAGAAACTGCCAATCTCAGTACTGTGGTAAGCAATTTTGTCACTTTAAGGGAAATGGCATGCCAAAGGAACACTTTTGGCATATAAGGGAAACAAAGGGGAAAGAGTGTGACCAGCCAGCTTTCTTATTTGTGGTTAATCATCCATTTATGCACCTATTTGACTAAGTCTGCAAAAGGGATGGGAGGTAGGCATTTATTTTTACCAGGCAACCACAAAACAAGGAAGTGTCAGGGGAATCATTCTTCTACAAGTCTTGATAACCTAATACATGGCTGATTACTCAGACTAGTCAGAGTTTAAGTTTGCCTTAAATACGAGCAAACATTTGTTTTGGTGACCAGTGTCAGTGAGAACATGACCTATGGCTTGATTCATTGTTCCATTGCTCCAGTTTCATGCTGTTTTAGCACTACTGAAATCAATGGAGTTGTAAAAGTGGATTAACAGTGATGAATCAGGCCCCCAGCGTTTAGGCTGAAAGTGGAATTGTTAAGATTCATATTTTTCAATTGGAATTCAGTGGAATTGTTAAGATTCATATTTTTGGTTGGGGTGGATCAAGGTAAACAGCTTTCAGTTTTCTACACAGTCAGTCAGATCTAAACAGAGGAATTCTAAGTATACATTTGGTATCTGGGAGACAGGAACACCCAAATGTTAGTGAAGTGAAAGAAGATATAGAAGAGACGGCAGCAGCTCTGCAATCTGAAACGCACTCAGAAGTGAACACATTGAGCAGATGGTTAGCAATGGAAAGGACATGGCAGGATTGAACTCTGAATGAGCAAGGTTTATCTATGCTTGCTACTATGGCAGCTCAGTTTACACCATAAATTTTTTTCTGATGTGGCAGATTTGTCTATGTAGATTTGACTATAGGCAAAGTTTCTTGATCTGTTTCCAACAAAACAAGTGGGTGTTTTCCCCATACCCAGTCTCATGTGTAGGTCTCTCTGTTTACACATTTCTTTTTTGCTTTATTTTGTCTGTTTCAATTCAGAACAGTTTTCCTACCCCTTTCCTTACAGGCTATAGCATAAGGCAGTATAATAACGGCATTTTTGTTCTTCAGAGGAAGAATTTCTTCTTTTAAAATGGTTTAGCATCATATACACTGTATAAACATGAAATCCAATAGCGTATTATGGAGAGCACAAGTAGCAACACTTCTAACTAAGGTTGCCCAATAGTTTCCATTATAAGATTCTGTTTTCAGTTGCTTATCATGTTGCCAGACCTAAATAGTTCAGGCTGAAGTTTTCCACGATAGGTGTCTGGCTGTGGCTTTTTTTTTTTTTTTTTTAAATAAAGTTCAGCAAAAAGTGTTCAATTACATTTCAGAATGAGGGAAGGATAAATACCTAGTTTTGACCATTAAAAAAAAAGTTATACTATTCCCTTGAGAAGCTCTAGTGCAGCAGATCTGTAGTTTCTAACTCCACTAATGGAACATATGTGAGTCAATATGGCTCCACGTGATGGATTTTTGTTTTTTTTTAAATCATAGGAAATTACCTAAACACATATACTCCAAAAGGAACTTAAGGTTGCAAAGTAAACCCCTCAAAAGTTAGGAAATGCCAAAATTAAGGGTGTCTATGCAATCTTAATGCAGCCTTCATATATAAATATTAAGATACAGTCTTTAATTACATGATCATTTATTACTTTAGTGTCCTATGGGAAAAGTGTCAGTTTAATTTTTGTATCCCATTTGCCATGACAGTTTGACTCAGCAAAGACAAGCACAGTGTGAAATTCTGGCCCCATTGTAGTCAATGGGACTTTTGCCATTGACTTCAGCAGGGCCAGGACTTCATCCACATGCTGTTATAAACCTACTGGGTTGATGTTTACTCAGAGAAAAATAAAAGTGTGACCTGGGTGACCAGTATGCTGCAAAATAATGTGATTCCCCATTATTACATTTTACATAATCCATTTCCAGTCTGTTGTGATCTCCAACATGCTCATATGAAACAGTTTCAGCAATGTCCTAAACTTTATTTTTTCAGTTTGAATTGAATGACATTATTCAAATGAAAATATATTTTATACCTATTGTATCAGACAAAAACTATATAAAGAACATGAAAAAAATCCATGTGTTACCACTGAGTGCTAAACTTTTCATTTGAATAGCTGTTTGTCTGAGAGTGTATACAAATCACATCTAGACAGACAGCTCCCTCTTTTTTAAGCATCTGAGGAATCCTATTTGCATTGTTTATTTCAAGTATAATCAACATGGTAGTCACACTTTAGAAGTCCACATATATTGTACTATTGTATTATCTTTTACCACCAGATAGCCTATATTTGGCATGTACACTATGTTAAAGTATTTCTATCACACTGCAGTAAACTCTTTGCTTTTCCAGTATAGTACCAGAGTGATGCCTATGAATATTTACTTAGAAAGACTACCATATTGTATTAATAAAGTGAGCTTTTGTTATATCATTTCCAGATGAAAGAAAATGAATAACTGCTGTGATGGGCTAAAACTGCACACTTTTAGTTGAACCATGCTCAATCTTTTTACCTCAAAGCAAAGACAAATATATCTGATCCATAGAGTAATACTTTTGAATGACTGCTGTGTCTTGGTGGCACAAGAATTTTATGCATCTTAAATACATAAGACAACTTTTATGTATGTACTACCCATGTGCTGATCTTCGCCTAATTGTAGTTGTTAATTCACAGCAGTGGGCCCTAATGGTGTATCTAAACTTCATACACTATGTAGTTTATTGGGTAAAACTACTAACTAAATTTTGAGAATATTTGACTGACATAAAACAGCCTCATTGTCCTAGAATAACCAGAATGAAACAGGCCATGAAAAGCATCCCTAGAGCACATTAGTAGGATTTTTGATGTGATAGTTAGAATGAAATTAATACGCCAGATGCCCAGCTCTTTCCTGGTGTGTCAAGCAGGTAGGAATTCACATTTTATTTCCAGGCAGCTTGATATGCCAAAGTGGCTCCACTAGTCTAGACATTGGCAATAACAAGCAAGTTCTCTCAGTCTTTTCCTCTTCATTAGGGACATTGTGTACAAAAAGAGACAATGTCAAAAAAAATTGTTTGATATTAGGGAACAAAATAGTGGAAGAGATGGGCTAATAACAGTTTGAAATCTAAATTTATGTCCTTATTACTTTAATTAAACCTTAATGAACCAGATTCACCCCTCCTCTAACTTCACTGAAGCCAATGAAGACACAACTTGGTTTAATTTAGCCAGTCAGTACAATTCTAGAATACATATTAGTCTCTCTATATAATTACTGTAAATGCATAACCAAGATCTGACTGGATCAGGCAGCAGTACCAACACTGAAAATTAGTTGGGACACTGGGTACTCATTTAATCAACTGACAGGAAGGAGGTGCATAGTTTGAGATGAGGCATGCGCCTTTCCCATGAGAAATTTTTGAAAGTTAACGCAAGGACACTGATGGTACAGGACAGGTTTAGAGATCTGTCCTACTTGTTGATTATACAATGGGATATTATGGACAACTTCTGCTGATACTTATTGATACAAAGCCTCTTCAGTGTCCTCTCCCCAGATTGTGCATTCACAGGTCACTGTGTCATACGGAGGATTTATAATGGAAGAAAATTAGACAAATTATTGCTACTGTGTCTGTGGTCAAAGTCCTGATCAAAAAGTACAACCTACTGCAATGTAAAAAATTAAAAGCCACTGTGGCTATGCCACAGACCAAGATAAATTGTGGATCTATCCAAGATAGATAATCCAAGGTAGATTGTGGATGGTAAAGGCCAGTAATGAGACAGTAGGTCCCTTGGTCATGGAGATTGTTGGCACCTTCCTGAGTGAGGATAGGGTGCCTCAGTGAAGGCTTTTCTCAAGAAATCAACAATGTGAGGAGCACCCAGTGTTTGGGATAGGCATTGATATGTTTTTATTGAACTCTCAAGTAATAAATACATACATTATGTAACTGATAGAATCAGGAATGCCAGGTTAAGTCACTTATTGACTGGCATAGTTAAGACAGCCAAAAAACCCCACATCCGTGATGTGCTCAGAAGTGTATTGATAAATTTAGAAGCACAAGAGCTCTAGATTAGAGGCGTTAGAATCTGGCCCCCTGCACCAAATGAGTTCATGTTATAAATTAACTATGGTCTGCAAACCAAAGTATGAGACCTCCTACTCCATCCAATCCACAGCAAACTACCATTGGTGTCACAAAGGTTAACAGAGATCAAACTGAAGATACCTATGAGTTCAGTTAATATATAACCTGTATTGTTTATTCAGGCCATTCCCTTACTGTTACATTCAGCAGCACTTGCTGGAAAAAAAATGACCTCTCTCCCCTTCCTGTCCAAGTTATTTCTGGTCTTCCCTCTGCATTTCATTCCCCACAACAATTCTCAATTCAAACTCCTCCCCTTGGATCTCACCTATCACCTCATTGCATCTGCTAAATTGATCAGCAATGGAATAGTTAATGCTGACACAGACTTTTCATCATTAGGGTTTAAAGATGACAATTTAATGAGATTAATAGAGGCAAGGGAGTTCACACCTCTAAGTTATTGTCTGAAATGGTCTGTAAGTTAAGGCAATCATCACTGCATTGGTTAAACTTGGAAGGTTTTCTTTACGACTATGAAGGCTTGAAACCTTTTAAAAAAATTAAAGTTGAGGTTCTGCACAATTTGAGTATGTCGTACAATCCACATAAAAACATCAGGCAGGACAAATCTGTCCTGTGGATTATGCTTTTGATACCTTTGTTCTAGACTTATCTTTAAGACATCTTGGAAAGTGGCATTTGTGGACTGTGGTCCAATGGGATTCAATTGCATGAGTTGTTGCAGCGTGGTTTGTTTGTTTCTCCCTTTTGAATTGAGCACATTGTTGACAGCCACTATGACACTGCACATAAGAAACTTTCCAGATAGCTCATGTTAAAACTACACCAGAAGAGAACTTCACAAATGCATAGATCACTATCTAATACATCTGGACCCAAGCACATTCCATTGGTACAAAAAGGGTCTTTCCAGTCTCTCTGAACAAAAAATAGTCACTTAATTGTTTTACTATCTTTTTCCTTTTCAAAAAGTTTGATTGCCAATAAAGGGCTCAGCCCTGGAGCCTCTGTCAAGCAAACACCTACTGTAAGATCAGGTCCAAAGAGAGGAAAAATATTTTTTCATTACCCTTTTCTTTTGTATTTTAATATCAGTAAATGTGAAGGACTTAAATCAGAACTGTAACATGTTGATTCTGCAATATCCTAATAATCATAAAATCACCATCCCCAGTGGAATTCTGCTACTAACACAGTAACCTATTTGTGTAATAGTAGGCTCATTAAGAGAATATTTAAGATCCAGAGGGCACAGTGATCTGGATCTAAATGGAGCATAAAACAAATCTCTCTCCATTCAAAGTGGATTTACTGGGAGATTTTGATTTGCATTTAACACAGAAGAACCTTTAAAAAGAATGGCATTTCCATCAGCCACTGATCAGGAAAAAAAAAGAAAAAGTGCTTTTGACAGAAGAAGATGAAACCATTTTAGAAAGACAGGGTACGTTCCCCTGCTACTCTCTCAGGTTTTTTAGTCACCTATTTTCTTCTTTAAAAAGAAAAGAGTATGATTGTAAAGGATTAAGGCCTCTCTTATAGCACCCTCCTCCAAATAGACAGATCTGCTCTTGCTGAGCCAGCTCATTCCCTGGTGTAATCCTGTCAGAGGCACTCACACAGAATCCAGGTAAGTAGCTCCCAGCAGGGTGAGTTGTTTTTATTTCAAGCCTGCTCAACAAAAGAAATCAAACCTGCACAGAGTCTTCCCTTGAAGTCAGTGCAGACTGAGTAGTTCCTTTCCCAAGTATGGCCCCTCTCATCAGTAACTTCAGCAACCTGAATTTTCCTGGCTCTTACTTCAGTATTAAAGGACCTCACAAAGTCTCCTGTCTGTCCATTTGCTTTCTGGAACAATTCCTCTCTGAAGTTGCCCTAAGAGCAAAGCATTGGGTACACAGCCTCTGACCCTCCCAGCTTTCTAACTGATATTGCAATCTCCTTACTTCACTTCCTGAGGATCAGCCAATTAAGTCCCCCACCCTGCTCTTTTCCAAAGTGCAGTAGGTAGGGCTAATCAGCCAGCCAGTCAGCTGCAGGCCTCTGACCCCAGAGGAATGGTATTCCTTATACCTTCACAATGATCCACAGTGCTAACAAGTCTATCCTACTGGTATTTGATTATGATCAAGCTGCAGATAATTCCTCATTTATTATAATACTTTGCACAAATAGCTCTGCCTACTATTAACATGTAGCGATAGCAGCTCCTTTATTAACATTTTTATGTTTCTTAATTTTTTTTGTAAACTGCATTTTTCATTTGTAAGGGACAAAAGCAATTAAAGCCCAGATTTAAACAAGTATCTGAAAAGAATGTTTTAAAAAGGTTATTAAATCTTCCATATAGTTGTATAAACACTGTACTTCTAGTTTTTTCATTTATTCCATAGGAAATTGTGATAGTTTTAAAGATTACACTAAGCATTCTTGATGTTGAACCATCACCCATCCCCAAGAAATCAAAAACTGTTAACTTCATAGGGTTTTTAAATCAAAACAGTGATTCAGCAGTCAGCATGCAGTCTTCTTAATTTCCTTTTCCAAATGCAATGCGACTGTGAAAAAAAACGGATTCATCTACTCTTCAAAGACAGCTTTAGCTAACATAAAATGATTATACAAATATTCTTCAGTTACAAAATCTGAGATTTTTATCAAGATCAAAGCAGAAATCATAATTCACTAAGAATATAATGCATAATAAATTGACACAGGGATACATTTGTTTACCTATAGTATTCTGCATAGGCTAGAATAACACAGCTTCTCCCTTGCTTGTTCTGAGGGAGGGACACAGGGAGTAGGAATTTCATCGCTGTGGGGGATATAGCATACCCCTTCCTCCAGGGTGCCTGCCCAGTGATTCTGAATGAGGAGTAAAGGGTGCATGGAGCTTAGGTCCTCCAGATGTAAATAACTATTTCTCCAGACTAGCTATTATGAGGAGAGAATCAGAGGATGAAATAAGAGGGGAAGGAAAAAGTTAGGGAGGTTTATTGGCAATCATGATGGTGCCATCATAACAGTTTTCATCTAAAAAAAGCACTTTACAAATACTAATAATCTAAAGAAGAGGCATCAACATCCAGACCATTGGTTTATGACTCAGATGACTTATTCAGGGTGAACGGAATGTGAATCCTTTCAAATATGAACTGAGTGTAAGCTCATATGGCGTTGTCTACCCGAACCTGCAGCAATGACCTCTGTTGTGACCACAGCCTTCAGCAATGACTCTGAGATCTGTAAACACCTCTAACCTCATTCCATTCTTCTTAGTGAGGTGTTAACTTTAAAGGCTAATGATAAAATGACGGCACTATAAATTTCATTTTAAACTATTTAATTCCTTTATTATAGCAAATAAGGTGAGGAAGATGGTAGGAGTGAAGATGAGGGGAGTAGGGGAGAGAACTGAGTATTTCTGCAGGAAAAAAAGGAAGAAGGAAGAAAGGAGAGATGCAAAGATAGAGGTGATGGAATGAAACAGACAAAGGAAGATGAGGAGGAAGGAAGATAACAAAAGACAGAAGCAGTGGTATACACCTGAGTGATGCTGAATGTGAGAATAAATTACCAAACTAAGGATACTTTTAAAGTACAGTCAGTACATAAAAGCCATTTTCTCCCCTTACTCTGTGTGCAGACCTCTCACTGACTTAACTGGGAGTTCTGCTGTGAACTGAGGGGAATCTATAGACTTAAATTAACATGCCAGTCCATGCACCATGATGAAATATGGAATTTGGCCCTGTCCATGAATGAATTTGACATCCCAGGTCAAAGATGCATAAGAGGCAGCGATAGAGTTTTAGAAATAGACAGCAGAAATTAAAACGTGACTCCCATATGAGAAGAATCAAGAAAAGAGACAAGAAAAGGTTTGGAAGGGAGGATAATAGGTTGGCTAAGATACTATAGGCTGCAGCAAGCCTTTAAGGGAGAACTGAATTTCTCAGTGAGACTGCTTGAATTGGAATTCTGAAGAATGGAGTTTAGTATATTGGAAATCGGAGGGGTAATTTGAGGTGTGGAAGTTGCTTTCTTAAAGGACTCTGAGTCCATCTCAGAATAACCTGCATGTACAGCTATTGTAATCAGAATATTCAAGTGCTGTCAGACAAGGAAATGGAAGGGAACTATGGAAAATTATTAAGTAGGTAAGACTGAGTTATAAAAGTATCCTAGACTCATTCTATTCAGTCCTTCACTATTGCCAAAAGGAGCAGTGCCAGACTGCGGGACTAGAAACAGCTTTATGGTCAAACCTCTCACAAATGGTCAAGGCTAGAAATGGGTGATTCATACCATTAAGCTGGAATTCTCCCTTTTATAACAGCACAAAGGGTCAAGGCCTAAACCTGCTCCAGTGAAATCATTGGTAAAACTACTACAGATTTCAGTAGGGCAGCACTTGGCCCTTAGGTGAAACATTTCAAACCAGGATGTCTAATGCCAGGCTCCTAAAACCATATCAAAGAAGACAGGGAGGGTTGCATAGAAAGTGAAATTTAAGGTGTCATCGGAAGGGTGATGTGTAGAGAAGGGTTTTTGACAGTCTGATAACTCGATAAGTTGCCTTGCTGACACAGGGGATCCCTCAGAAATTGTGGTTGGCCTATCTCTCAGCACCCAAGACCTAATTTATAGTAGGAGGGATGAACACTCTTAAAAAACACCACCCTCTTTTCTGCCACCTCCTATACAACAGGTGCAGTGGAGCAGTTCAGATATGTGTTTGGGTGGATGAGTTAATCATTCAGCTAGGATGAGTGAGGGTTTTATCTTTATGGTCATGTCGCGTAGAGTGGACTCATCTTTATATTGCAGAATGGGGATGGACAGAGAATTTGAGGATTGGATATACGAGGGGCTGCTGATTAGGACTGAATTTGTGAACTTCGCTGTGGTTGCAGTTGCTTTCCTTTCTTCACCAGCTTGAGGTGGCGGAGAACATTGAACAGTGGTCCCAAGTGCTAGGTATACAAGAGACCCAGGTAAGTAGTGATGGCAAGGGTTTAATCCCTCTATTGATAGACACTATCTAATCTTTTATTAGGGACTCAGTTAACCCTCATCCCCTGCCCCCCAAATTGCAAGAAGGACAAACTCTATGGTTTCATCTTTTTGTGCTCTGCTTAAATATGTACCTCTCAGATGCCTCATTTTTACATGGACTGCAGAAGTCCTCAAATTTTTGTAATACAATTCCATAGTTAGCTTTCTTTGCGTAAGAAACTGAAAACTATGAAACACAGCAAGTGCTTCAGAACCAGCTATTGTCAGATATAAGGCTATCCTTCTGACTGTCATCCTTTTTGCTGGCACCTATTCCTTGCAGATACAGAGAGAAGCCCAGTTGAAACCTTCTCTAGGAACGTTTTCCACATTCCTCCACTCAGGGTATTTTCTGCGTTTCTTTTCACATGTGGTACCGACCATGTGGCATTCAGTGATCACTCTGGTCTTGCAAGAGCTCTGCTTTATTCTGTGTTCAGTCCCAGCTGACTGCATGTAACAAAAACAAAAACTTCACAATGCCCAGCCCAGACTATCTGACTTGGAAGCTCAGCCCTTAAAGTCCCCAGTAGCACACAGGGGAGACAAGGTAAAACTAAGATGATATTATGCCCTAATTGGTGTAATTGGCATTAACCAATAACAATATAGTTCCTTTAGTTTCATGTTGTAATGATTTGCGGAGATGCGTGTGTTAGTGAAAAAGTAACTGGTTCTTTATTTCATACTACTGAATACCAAGGTCATGGTGAATGAAATTAATAACATTCGTGATTTGTAACGAATGAAGCCCCTGGCTTTTTATGTACAGTTGAGACCAAAATCTGAAATCTGATCAGACCCTTCCTCCAACTAGCTTCACTTGTGACTCAAACTTCAGCTCCAGAATATGTTTATATATAAAATGGGAGTACTTCCCCACCTTTATAAAGTGATTTTAGATCTATGCATGAAAAGCATTATTGCTATTACTAATCCACGTGATAAGCCATGGGAAACAAATGGCTGATTGTGCTATAGCACAACTTTAAAAATAATCTAAAGTGTGAGATAAAAATCCTACTTGAAGATTGTATTCCTAGAAGGATACATTGTAAGGGAATGTGATTTGAGAAACAGTCCTGAATGGTTGTTTATGAAACTACAGTAGGGCATACATTCAGAATAAAAGTAGAATAGTATATAATTCCCCATAGGATATCCTATTGATCACATTTACAAGAATTAGCTTAGGAACCTCATTCACTCTGCAACACTTATGAATTATTCAGTTACTCCTGACTTGTGAGAGAAATGTTGTATGCTATAGGAGCTCATGTTGTAATATCTCTTAGTTTAATTCAGTGTTTGATAGCCTTCAGGTCTGCCTCTCCAAAATGTGAAATAAAATTCTATTGGGCCCTCTTTTGCCTATCACCATGAGTTTACAGGAACTATCTCCATCCGTCTTTCTACTCAAGTTTTCTGCAGAGAAGTAATTAAAAAGTGCGTGTTTGTCTGCAATAGATTGTATACAAAACATTCTGTCTCTGCTACATATTAAGAATGACTTCTGATAAATGTAAAAGATAACTATAACTTGTCTTAATTCTCCCATGCCTTGGAACAGAAAGCAAACGAGGGTTTCAATATAGTTTCTCTTTTTGCACTTGATCTGGGTCCTGTGTTGACAAATAATGCCGAATCCAAGCTGTGAGACATTTTAATAAAATGGTAAAATCAGTGAACTCTCTGGACATGACGATTTGCTTGACACCAAACCTGGTTGTCTGAAAAAGGTTGATTGGTATAAATTAAATAACATGTAACACCTGTCTTGGAACAAAGAAGAGTGCTATACCATGCTTAACCTTACAGTTATAATCCGTTAGGTGGCCTCATATATTTGACGTGATAATAATAGTTCCTAGCTCTAATATTGTACTTTTCAGCAGTAGATCTCGAAGCACTTTACAAAGGAGGTCAGTATCATTATGCTTATCTTACAAGGGAAGAGAATGAGGTACAGTGAAGTGAAGTAACTTGCCTTAGAAGGCCAGTGGCAGAGCTAGAGCTGGAACACAGGTCTTCTGACTCCCAGGTCAGTGTACTAAGCCATACTGTTTGCTGAGACCTTGGCTTTAAGTAGACTGCATGTAGTTTGAGTAACTGCTTTGTGGAGGGCGGGGAACAGTAGTTGTCAGAATTTGAGAATAGTCCTTTGAGCAGTTGGTTGTTGACAAAAAGCTGTTAAATTTTGATTAATTATGATTTTATTGAAATGAAAGCAGAGGGCCAGCAATAGTGAAAAAACCCAACAACTTTACTGTGTAAATGTAATCCTAATCTTGTTAGTATTAATATACCTGTTTCTTTCCTTGAGACTGAGTAACCAGATAGCCACAACCATGGATTCTGAGGGAAGTGAGGTCTGAAAGGGCCTAAAAGAGCAAAGATGTACAGATTTTCCACACACATATCCCCAGCATCTGTAGAATTTGGGGGAGTGGGAGAATCTGCTAGTTCTGGTGGCCAAATTCCCACTATCCCAGTTTCTACTTTGAGCAGGACAAACTAGCTTCCATCTCACTCCCTGTGATAATGATGTGAAGAAAAATCCATGACATCATCTACACTAACTTTTGTCTTACAACTTCATTTAAGTTTTTCTTAAAAAATCACTGGTGGAGCTGCACTAGTACTGATAAGTGGGACTGCCAGCTTTTCTACATGGTCTTCCTTTGAGTTGCTCTAAGTGGGATTAGACAACAAACTGGCAAAAATGCTAGCTTTCCATCTACACTAGCATTCCCATCATTGTTCTTACCAGTGGAGCTGAACTGTTGCAAAAGTTGTATGTGTGTGTAGGGCACAGGCTAGGGAGGCAGTGAAAGTTTAAGAAAAATGTTCATGTAGACACGGCCCTAGAGTTCAAACTTGTGGCATTTCATATGATGTACAGGGCCCAATCATAATTTTTTCAGGCCCAGTACAAACTTTTAACATGGACCCCCTCTCACACACATACCACAATCCCTCATCCCATACATACAATCTCATGAGCCATGAAAAAAGTTTGAATACTGAAATTACATATACATATTCTACATTTCTGAAAAATGCCCCCCCCCTTGCTATTTTTGTTTAACATAACACCCAGCCAAAGAGTCCTACAAGTTTGTTGACTATTTTGTAACTTTTTGGTCATTATAAAGGTATTATATGCCATCAATGTCTTGAATTTTTTATTCTAATAAACCAATGTGACTGCAAACATTTTATAATTAGGCCAATTAACTTTAAAGCTTTATTTTTATGGCCTTTTCATTACAAAATCATGAATTAGCCCCCCAAAGTCAATTTCTCTTGCAAGTTCATACTCCATAGACAAGATAGCTAGGTGGCTTAACTGTTCTTCCCCATTGTAGAACATCTGCAGTTTTTGATGAGTGCTAGCTTGCTGAAACTTCTTTCATCTTCTGCCATAGTCATCGGCAGTGTGTAAAAAATCCGTGGGGCTATGCACACTTCAATGAAAATTAGTTGCAGTTGCTTTTTGTAAATCTCATTTAATAAGATAAGTGGTTCATATTATTTTCCAAAAGTAGACAAAGATTTTCCAAAAGTAGACAAAGATATCATATTATTTTCCAAAAGTAGACAAAGATTTTTTTCGGGTGCAACATTTCACAAGGAAAAGTCTCAGAAAGATCTGTTCTAATCTTCCACTTCACTGGGCTAGCACTGAAAAGCATAAAAAGTCGCTGAATGCAACTAAAAAATGTTAATGTTTCAGTACAGGCAGCAGCAGCATTAACCCTACAAGATTTAATGAATGGGAACCACAAAGAGAATATACAGCAAGTTCATTTTTGGACATAATGCAGGCCTGAACACCTTTTATTTTCCCTGACATATTAGAGCTATTATCAAATCCTTGACCTCTACAGTCATCCAAAGGAATGTTACGATGCTTCTAGCTGCCAATTAGCATTTCAGCTATCTGTTCTCCTTTTATAAAATCAAAGTTGATAAACTCAAGAAACCTTCCTTTAATGTTAAATGCCTTTGTTGTGAACCACAAATCAGGAGTAGCATTACATATGATAGAATAATAAATGGCCTTTTCTCTCTCTCTCTCTCTCTCTCTCTCTCTCTCTCCAAGGATGGCCTTCTGCACACTCTAACTACATAATTCAATAAACTCATTCTGACTTTCCCATGAGCCTGTCCTTTCATTGTTCTGCCCTCTGTTTGCTTCTCTTTGACATTAGCCAAATGGTCATGACCGATGCTGTCATAATGAGCTATAATCTTGAGAGTTCCAAGAAAGTTACCATTGTGTGGGTAACCTATCAGATTATTATCTCCTTGGAATGCTAAACCTTGTGAAGTAAGAAATAAGGTAACAGCCAACAATCTTTGAAATATTTCTTTCCATCTTGTAGCTTCTGTTAATATTTGTTTTTGAATTTCACTGTCCATTCCATGTCCACCTGAGAGTGACTGCTGTAATTGCTTCCACTGGCAGTAGCAACTTTTATGTTCTATGATCTTTTCATGTTCAGGAAGTTTACACCATTTTTTCACAATTGGTGAATACCCTTCATTTTTTGCCAGCATCCTGTGTTGTTTAAGCCTCCCTTCAGGAAACAGCCAACATGGAAAACAATACAGTGCTTGGTTGGTAGCACTCCAAACAAGCCAGTCTCTTGGTATCTCTTCTCTTTTGTTGGAAGTCGTACGTTTGAGAAGAAATTCAGGAAAATTATGTTCAACAACGTCTTTTGGCATTGGCTTTGCTAGCTTCCGCATTTCTTCAGAAGTCAGGACACCAGATAGAACAATTTTTTGATGGATAGAATCTGCTATGTTTTCAGGCTACAAGCCTGGATCTTTGAAAATACAAGAATCAAATAGTGTAGCACTGCTCTCTCCTTCTTCTTGTAAACCTTCTGAATGCGGTGGGGCTAATGGTGCTACTACCTGACTATCTTCACGCATTAGACTGGAGTCACACAGTGCATGTTCTGGCAGCTTTTCTTTGTCATCAATTGCCACTGCCAGACACAGTCTCTATATTGAAATCATTTTCATCTTGATTTTGTTCATCTGCTTCCCTAGTTAGTATATTGCCTGACTGCGGAAAGGTCTTGTCTGATTTGAAAAACTGGAGGATAGACTGGTGTCCTTTAGCTTCTTTTAGTTCCCTTCCTTTTATCCCCTTACGTTTCTGGCTGCCTGATTTGCATTTATAGCCACCAGTAGACATGGCAGTATGGAGGGTGTGTGTGACTGTGAGTGAATTAGACACTTACTCACATATATTTTGGGCCTGCATATCATACCAGAAGAGGAAGCAGCTCCCACTATCTTATGGCACTTTGCATTGCCCCTCCTACCAGCTGTCCCTTCCTCCTGCCTATGCACAGGGAACTCTGGGACTGGTGGTTCTTGATCTTGTTATGATAGACCATCTCACAGAGAGGAGCACAAATCTCTCTGTCTCCCAATCTCAAACTACAAGTCCTAGTTTAACTGCACAAACACACACTCTCTATTCTAGAGAAGGGCCTAGGCTGGGACAGTAGGCCCAGCAACTCAGTGTTCAGAATGTTGCTTGAGACTGCTCTAACACTGCTTCTGTCTGGCTCCAGCCAATCTCACAAGATCTGGACAATAGATACATAGATACAGGGAAATAAGTTTCTAAAAATATCCTCAGGCATGATCTACAATTTAGCCTCAGTTTTTTCCTCCTGGTAATGGGGGTTGCAGCCTGGGCCAGGACCCCAGGGCCTCCGGGCCCTGGTAAAGTGTACCCCCCCCATGTGGGGGCCCTGGTCATGTATGCAGGAGTAGCTCAAGTAAGGGACAGTATGTATTAATTGTATTTAGATGTAGCTATTCTGTATGCTTAGCAACAAGAAAAAAAGTTATGGGCTAGACTGTGGCAAAGACACACACCTGAGTAATGGGCGATATGGAGTCACACCAACCCAAGGGCTGTCCCCGCTGTGCAGGGTGGGATGAGATGCACAGGCACCTTTACTTTGGTGAAGTCTGTTCCTCCTGGGCCACTGGGCCTTCTTTGTGGGTTTAGAACAAGGCTATGGCCCCACCTCTTCTTTGTTTCCTTTGAGGTAATATGTGCCTTCGGAAGTGCTTGGAGGGAGCATAACTGGAGTTTGCTGTGGCTTTACGTGGTGTATGTAGTGAGGGGTGTGCAGCTCCTTGTACTCCTCCCCATTCACCTGCGACAGAGTCATTTGCAACTGGCTTTATTTATAGCAAAAATGAAAATGTTGGCTATTTTATTTTAATTCTTTGTCTTTTTTTTTTTTAAGGACCACTGGATTGGATTTATGAACTTGTGCCACAAAATCCATTTGAAATAATCATTACAGCTTTTTCCAGCAAAGTGTAGGCACTTCCAATTACTTTACAAAGAGGCAGCAGAGGTTAATATTTCTCAAATGTCCTGGAAATCTAAGATTTAAGGTATTGGGAAAAGCATCAAGATTTCCCTTAATTTGCACCAGGTTAGAGAAATGACTACATTACTATAAATTGTTTTCTCTCCTAAACAATTCAGGAAGCACTTTTGCAACTTCTAATTACATTAATTTACAGCAAAGGCTTCTCAGGATAGCTACTGCTTGCACTATTTTGGGTCAGACACCGAAGAAACTTTACTCACTACTGTAAAATAGCTCTGAGTGCACCATTAGCAGACAGCTTTATATAGTCATGCTCAGCTATCACCATTGACCAGTGGGAATTTATGAATCTTTTAAAACAAAATATTGAGAGTCAGTAACAATTGAGACCTATTAATAAATCTTTCTTTATCTTTTAAGGAACTCCACACCTGATCAGCAGCTGGTTTACATGCAAAAAGTCATGGAGAATTTAGTTTTCCTCTGGGTGTTGTCATAAAACTACAAGAGCATCAGAGCAACCATACTTGGCCAAACCAGTGATCCATCTAGCCCAGTATCTTATCTCTGACTGTAGCCAATGCCAGGTGCTTCAGGGGGAATGAATAAAACAGGGCAATTTTGAGTGATCCATCCCCTGTCATTCAGTCACAACTTCTGGCAGAGATTTAGGGACACCCAAATCATGGGGCAGTAGCCCTGACCATCTTGCCTAATAGCCATTGATGGACTTATCCTCCAGGAATTAATGTAATTCTTTTTTGAACCCAGTTAAACGTGTGGCTTTCACAATATCCCCTATAACGAATTCCACAGGCTATATCCTTATGACCCCTTTCATAAAAGAAGACACTGCCTACTTTTGCTTATTGTTTCATTTAATCTCTTCTTCTCTCTCCTTTTTTTCTCAGCTGGAAAAAAGAGTGAGACTCCAATACCATGTGGTCAGCCAGCTCACCGAGCATCACCAGCAAGTTATCTTGATATCACAATGTGAAAACCTCTCTGTAGGGAAGTACTGGATTAATCAAGGTTCTGTCTTTGGGCTGTGCTGTATAATCAAGATCCTATTTGTTGCAATCAACAGAGATTTAATCACATATTTTTACAGCATGAAAGTGGTTAGTCTCATGGCCCTGGTCAAACTGTAATTTGGATAATTACGTTCTGCCTGCTTTAAATCCCACTGCAGTTTGATTTGGATCCAGAATCAAATAGCTATTTCAAAGATAAGATTTGTGCATTCTTTTTAAGCAGCAACTTTTGAAAATATGGCCCACAGTACTGGTTGTTTAGTTCTTCTCCTAAACTTTTGGGTGGTGCTTTGTGTGGCAGTAAACAACTGCTGTGTTCTGTCCCAGAGATTGCTGCATTTCCAGGGTAGATGAAATTATTGCTGTATTTTCTAAAGTTTGTAAACTACTTGGGTGGGTTGTGGGAATCAAAGAGCAGTATAAAATATTACTGTTATTGTTTCTATTTACTACCCTAAATTTATTTCTGCTTCAGTTTTTTCGGGACCATTTAGTCCATTCTAGGTGTTGACATTTAGGGGTAAATTCTCCTTTCTGCACACAAGTCAAGTGACTGGGCTGTATGCCAGGGGATCCCTGGAATCTAGTGGTAAGGAAGAAATCCTCCCCTGAGACTGTGGAGTACTGTATTTGCATTTTCAGAACTACAATGGACTCTGAATTCTTTGCTCCGCCTATTGGGGTGGGAGGAATAGCTGATGACTCTACATAGTTGCAGATCCCCCAGCACTGCCTCCACTCCTATGCTGGTCCATCTCAGCTGCACCCACAACAGAGAATTAGGAGCCACTGTGGAGCAGGATTCTGGTATGCAGGGCATAAGAGCCTCACTTGTGCACTCTTGGGCTGGGTCCACGCTGACGGCAGCAAATTCGCTGCCATCAGATCGATTGCTCTGGTTTGACTGAGCAGCCTGTGTAGACCCCCTTAGTCGATCCAGCAACTGACATAGGAAAACCACCCCAGTAAGTGGCATAATGCTGCGTCGAAGGGAACGCTGTTCCTGTTGGTGCAGAGCACTGTAGACGGTGCACGGAAGAGATGCAGCAAAGTCGACAGGAGATACGCAAGTGACGCAAATCACTTGTGTATCTCCTGTCCACTGCTGCTGAGTCCAGAAGGTAAGTGTAGACTGGGCCTTAGGCTGGGTCCACACTGACAGTGGCAAATTCGCCACCGTCAGATCAATTGCCCTGGATCAACTGAGCGGTCTGTGTAGACCTGCTCACTCGACCCAGCAATCGACGAAGGAAAACCACCCCGGTAATGGTGCAGTGCAGTGTGGACAGCACACAGAGCAGACACAGGGAAATCGACGGGAGATACGCAAGTGATTTATGTCACTTGCGTATCTCCCGTCAACTGCCGCTGAATCCAGAAGGTAAGTGTAGACTGGGCCTTAATATCCTGCCCACCCCTCCTATCCAAGAGAATTGGTGTGGTTATATTGCAACTAGGGCTTTTCAGGATCTGAGTGGGGTAGTCAAGATTTGCTTCTAAAATAGTAAACTGAGCTGGGAAGCTTTTCTTTTTTTTAAAAAAAAAACCCCTATCCTAAACAGTGAACTGATTTCATTTTCCATTTTTATCATTTTATCCTAACTACCTTTATCGGGATCTGGTGAGGTACTTTTATCATGACTCTGTGGTTTCTGATGGAAAAAACCCAATGTATAATTGAAAAGGAATGAAGTGCTTTTCTCTGGTTATCATTGTACTCCAGGCTTTTTTGTTGCAGATTGTCTAGCAGGATTTTATGCTCATTCCTTCCTGCAGCTTGTGGAAATGATCTTTTCTCTTCTTCATTAGAGAGAAATATGCCCAAGGCAAATCTGTGTTTTATTTGTTGTGTTTACTTGCATTTCTCAGTTTGACCATTAAGAGATATTCTCTCTCTTTCCTTCCAGTGCACTGATGTGATGTATGTCAAGACTTCCACTGCACTCCAGGTAACTGATAATATGTTTAGTAATTTGTATACAATTTGTCACATTTTTAGTAAATCTTTGATAAACCCAACAGGTGAAATTTAACCCTCCTGCTGTAACTCCATCAATTGCAATGGTCCAATGATTACCTATTTAGATAATGCTTATTTGACCGAATACGGTGAAGTGAAACTGTTGGCATCAGGTTTGAGTAAGAATCACTGATAAATATAGGGTGTACCTGTACTGATTATCATTATTTTGTAAATGGGACCCACCTCTTTTGGATTTGTTAAAAAAGATTCATCCAGATTATCATGAAATCTGCTATCCAGGATGTGCTGTAGAGGAATAATATTGTAACAACTAATCCAGTGCCAGTGCTTTTGATCTTGCGTCAGTTAATTTATTTTATCTGTTTAATGAAGTCGAACACCCAGACATTTGGGTAGGAGCTAACTAGGCCTTCACAGGTTGCTTTTTACTCCCTCATCCTTGTCACAAATCCTCCTCCCTGGTCGCTGTGACTGTTTTGGCTTTTTTTCCTCTGAAGTTGCTATCACAGCACTACACTGCTGATTGGCCAGAGGGCATGTTTCTCTTCTACTCTAAATGCGTCACTTTGGAGACTCACCCGGTCTCCAACAGTGCAAGGAGTGAGCAGTGGACCTTATCCTGTCAGAACTGTGAGAATTTTATTGTGATTAAAATTAATCCCACTAAAATCAGTCATTCTGTTTTCAGCTGATGTGACTGTAAAACATGATGTCTTGAGAGCCAGGGAGGAACACAGTGCATTCAGTGCCGCATAAAGCAATTAGTCAGACTTTGCCCATTATTCTTGATTTCATGAAAAATTTAGCTTTCTAAGGTAGCTGCCTTTGGTGTTTTCCTTCCACTGGGGCTGAAACAATTGATTCACTAGCATATTTTAAAGATGAATATTTTCTTCTTCTGTAGTGTCATGAAAATGTGTACTTTTAACCCTGCAACAGAAAACCTTCTTTCAGTAACATTGATTTCAGTAGGTTTACATTCATCCACCATCCATTGAGGCTGTGCTTATGATTCATTACGCTGATTTCAGTGCCTGCAGGTATTTGGAATCTAGACGCCTCCTGCATAACTTGATTTGTAAATATTTTTTTCTGTGTAGGATAGTGTGAATTATTGTTTATCACCACAGATATGGGGAAAAGTATCAGGCACTGGCAGTGTTTTGATTAGAAGTATTAATGTGACAAAAAGTAAAAGCCTTTCAAAGAAATCTATTATCTAGTGAGACAGAGCTTGGAATTGAAGTTTAGAACTAAATTGGAATTATCATACATATGTTCTTAATACTAAAATTACCACATGCTTGGTTTTAACCCCGACGCTGGTTCTTTTAATGCCCATCCCATTCCTTTGGTTTTGCAGGGACTTGCACTACTGAGGGTACCAAGTATGCCAGTTCTGCTCAGCCTATCTAACTGTTCTATGTCACTCATCAGGATTTCTCTCCACTTGAAGCATATAGGCAAAACTTGGCAGCTGAATGATAAAGGCAGTTAAATAAGCAGGACAGGCATGTGTGAACAGTGGTGGAGGTGATGGAGATTTGGGGGCAATCTTAATGCTGGCATTTCCTAGCTTTTGAGTGCTTTCCTTTGTAACCTTAATGTTCTTGCAACATAGTTTTTATATGCAATGTCCTTAAAAAAAAAGAAGAAAAAAGAAAAAAAAAGAAGCAAACTGAGAAAACAAAAGTTTCATCATGTGCAATCATACTGACAGCCAGATGATTCATCAGCAGGATTGAAAACTTTATATCCACCTCACAGAGCCCTGCCATTTGAGCTTGTGGGGTAACTGAGAGCAGGAGTTGGTTCTCATCCGCTTTGTGGACCACTGACGAGGGATAGCTCATTTCTGCAGTAGGATTAACAGCTATTTGCTGACAATAGGAGAATGGTGAGACTCAGACTCTGGAGGGAACTTTTATACTGGTCACAGACCCTTTTGCTCTTGTTTCCCCTCCCCCCCTTTTGCCATGTACCCTACAACCTGCCCAGTGCCAATCCTGTGACACCTCCTCCCTCCAGCTCCTCAACCCGGTCCCAGATCCAATCTCCTTTTCCAGCCAGTCTCAATCCTCCCCACTGCTGGCGCCTTGTCTGATCTGTGCTCCCGGTCCCTCCCCTAACGTCCTCATTCTGTTTCCTCTCCTGGCTCTCAATCCTAGCATTCTTGCCCAGCCAGTCCCAGTACTCATCAGCTCTTAGCCCCAGTGTCCCTTCCCTGACTCCTTGTCCCTATCTACTGCCACTTCTGTCCTGCCCATTCCCAAGCTTAGCTCCTCACCAATGCATTTCAGTCGAGCCACGTCCTCCACTATGCTGCTCGGTGCCAGAAGTGGGATCACAGGAGAGACAATCCCCTGCTCTCAGTTCCTTGTGTGCTTTGCCACAGCTGGTGGTAGGAGCCACTGCAGGGAAAGTCCTTTCAGTCCGTGTTGCCCCAGGCTGGAGCTTGCTCGCTGCAGACAGAATCTTTGGAATTTTACCTGTTTTATCTCTATGTAGTACATAGAAACTGAGATTTTTTAAGAGCTTATAAATTGGGACAAATTCAGACAGTTTTCACAGGGATAGCAAAAGCACATTGCTGATATCAGGATGAGGCTCCTACCAAATTTCAAGTCCCTGCTTCAAAACATAGAAGCAGTAAAACTTCTCAATGATAGGACTCTAGGAATATTTTTTAACAAGATTATATATAAATTTTCCTCTCATCTCATTCTCAGAAACAGCGAAACCATTTTTGCTGAATTTTTCCAGAGCAATTCAGTGTAAGGCAGCCAACTGGCATAAAAAATTTCAGTCCAATTGGTTAAAGTGAGGCAAAATTATGAGCAATTGAAAATATGTCTTATAATGGAACTGTCAGGCAAATTTAACAATTGGTGGTGTTACCAGCTGTACCTACAATAATATACCCACCTTATCTATGCTTAATTACTTAAGTAGTACATGATCAGAGGTACAGGATGTTTTGACAAATTAGTTAGGTTTTTTCCATTTACTGCCTACAGCTCTTCTGATGTCAAATTCTGCCATTCTCCTAGGAGGTAGATGCTCAGTGTATAGCAATATAGCAAATACTTTAACATTATTAATACCTGGCAGTGAATAATCGGGTGGTTTTTTGTTTTTTTTTAAACATCCTCCAGTAAATGTGTAACACTGCTATATTATCAGCTGGCAATGCATAGCTATTAATTTAACATTGCCTGTTTCTTACCCCACCGGGTTCATGGTGCTAAGCTAGGAAGATAATATGGTTTTCTATTATTCACAACAATGCAGGGCCAAATTCATGGCTGCCAAAAATAATGCTATAAATTTTATGTTACTAAGTCAGCAGAAGCCAGTGCATGCAAGTATAAAAGGTACTTGTGTAACTTGCATGCTGAGAAGATGGGGTTTTTCAAGGAAAAGCAACCAGTAGGAAGATGCAAAAAGGCCAAATATACCCAGGATCTGCATCAAGTTACACTTGAAGAGAGATTTACTGTAGCATAAGACAGCCATGTCTCCTTTCCATGATCTTTCAGAGGCCTGCAGCTCACCAGTGAAGCCTTACAAGTGGTCATTGTTGACTGGAGAGGGGCTGGGCAATGAACTGATTGAATGCACCTCTGCAGCAGCCTCCAGTTGTGGAGTCCAGGGTGGAAATGAAGTTGCCCTTTCCCAGCAGAAACCCTGAAGGAGGGCAGGTGGCATTACAACCCTTAGTGACTATTCACTCAAGTGCAGTTAGCAGGCTGGCATCGGAAGGTGCTGTATAGGACTGCTGAGAGAGTAGGGCTTCACTTCCTATAGAGAACTGTGATAGGGTGCTCAGAGGGCCAGAGTGGCCTATTTGTTAGCACCTCTGCCTTCTCTTCTACACCGTCTGTCTGTCTCTTGGGGGCAGTAGTGGTGGCTGATTCCTGACACCAGGCCATCAGCATCTGGGCCTTCCCCCTGCATCTAGGTCTTTTGCCCTTAAGTAGGGAGTGGTAGGGGGGTCCCTGGCACTCTCCCTTCACCAGGTCCCAGCCCAGAGCCCTGTGGGACATAACACTGGTTTGTTCTTTCTCTGCCACCCGAGACTGCTTCCTACCTATGTGCTCCTGCAGTTTGGGGCTTGGCCCCTATAGTCCAGTCAGTAACTTCACAGAAAGTCCAGATGAGCTAGGTCCTGCAAGACTTGCAGGTGAGTGATGGCTGGAGAGGGCACTGCCTGGGCGTTTTACTCACTCGGTTATTGCCTCTCTGTCTGGCTTCCCAGACAAGTACTCATCTGCTCTGCAGCCTGTCCACCACCCCTTACCAGATCTTCGAAACTCCTTTTTAACTCACTCCTCGGGTTGGAATAGGGCCACCTGAGGCCAGAGCTTCCTTTTAACCCTTTGGGGCCCCGGCTGGGCTTTGTATACCCCGTCACAGGGACTGCTGCCTACACTGTTTTGCAGAAGAAGTAAAGGTGCTTCCCAGAGCAAAGCGCAAGAGGTAAATTCCTCGCTGAGGGTAATGTTCTCTGCTTTTGGAGTGGTGTAGACATATCTATGCTAGCTTTAATCTAGCTAGCTCAGGTACCAATAGCAGTGAAGTTGCAGCTGCAAGAGTACATTGCTAAATTCCCTGGTGGGCTTGCACGTGGGAGGTTCGCTCATGCTGCTGCCGCTTCAATGCTACTGGGATCCAATCTACCTCAACTGAAGTTAGCTCACGTACATCTACACATGCTGCGATCACACCTGTGCGTACACTGTCACCATGACCTAACAGATGCTGCTTCCAGCCACGTCAGCCGGGGTAATGTGTCTACTTCTACCTCCCCCCAGACTGTTATGGCCATACAAGAGGCATAACTGTGCCTGGAATGTCATTTGAAAAAACTTCTTCTTGACTCTCAGAGGGGTGAATTTGGCTGAAATAATCTTGTGTAGACTTTTGGCTAGAGATTCTTTAGCCTGGAATCTAGAAGGGCCTGTGAAGTTGATGTGTATAATAAAATAGCCCCATATACATTTCGATATCCAAAATAGATTTAGCTGAAAAGCCATGTTTACAGATGTCTATTTCTGTACCAGTGGCCTGAGGAACCTGAACACCTGGGTTGGCTGTTCTTTCCATATAATTATCCGCCTACACATGAATCAAATGGAAATAGAATATTAAACAGCCCCTAACCTATTAAAAGTGCAATCAGGACATACTAGTGAGTTGTATAATGAAAGGTTCCTTGCATCTCATTCCAGCTTAGAGCCTCCTTAACCTCTGAGGTATATTCAACCCTCCTACTGATATAAAAATGTTCTTCTTCCTTCTTTGCAACCATATCACTAACAAAAAGAATGAAAAGACCCTGATAACTATCCAAATTTTTCAGCTGCTATGGAAACTAAATGATCTTTCACACAGCAGTACATACTAATATATTTCAAATTCATCAGGAAACTCTTGTAAGGCGTATCTTCTTGTCATAATGAGGAGTTTTATATAATCTGTATCTAAAGCTGATACAAAAATAGTAAGCCTAATGTATGATAATGCTTCATTATATGATTTTAACTTGAAATTCTTTGGGTAACAGGTCCTATGGTAAGAGCAGCAAAGAATTCTGCATATATGAGAGGCATTTGTGTGAATGATAGTAAAATAGAAAAGCAGTTGTATGGAACTGTTCCATACTGTTCTTTATAAAGGCTTTCCTCAGATAAAGTATGAACCAAAGGTCTGAAATATAAAGCAGGTCAGTAAAACTTCAATGGAACAGGTTTTCATTGGAGAATGCAGTTCCACCAAAATTGAAATGAATTGTGAAATCATTTTGATTTAGCTGAAATTTCATTTCAGAAAAAAGTGAAGATGTCAAAAGGTTGAAAAGTTTTGGTTGTATTCTTTTGAAATTACTTTTCATTTGGTATTTTTAAATTTTGTATTATACTATATAAAAGAAAAAATAATGAAAGATTTTGATTTTGTCAAAATGAAATGTTTTGATCAATCCAAAATTATTTTTTCCCGGATTGTCTTTTGCAGAGATTTTTTTAGTTTCATTCCTAACTGGAACAAAAACAAATTTCAAAACACCAAAAATCTGCTGTGAAATGGAATTTCTGTTGTCTGCATAGTTTGACTAAAATTAGGCCCAGTTCATTCAGGTTTCAGAGGCCAAGATGAAAAAATATTCTTACTTCCCTCTTAGCTTCACCCATTCTGCAAGGAATCCAGACTTTTTGTTGCTAGACTCACTTCCAAACTCCATCCAATACACCTCTCAGTGGGTGGTGACCCAGAGAGATTAATTTTATGAAGCTGACCCACTCCCAAATAGCTGCATTTAGATCATGCAACTGTGGTTCTTCCTCTGGCTAGAGAAAGAGTATAACTCCTTCCCTAGTTATACATCCTGTCAAGTTCTGTGAAGATTCAGATATATATGAGCAGGTGAGCACCTGCTAATATGCAGACAGTACAAAATCCACCTATTTACCTTCTGGTGGGACTTTTTTGTTAAGATTTGGAGAACTGCTCTGTAAGATCAGCTTAACAAATCCTTCTCATTTACAGTACACTCCTGGAAGGTATTATTTACAATAGCATTTTGCATCTGGCTAAATGGAGGCACAGAGAGATTAGTCCAATTCTCCACAGTCATTTGCCAACTGGAAAAAAAATATTGTCAATTCATGGACATTTGAGATTTAAATTTTTATTCAAATCTGAGACAATAAAAATTTTCAAACTCTCAAAAATATTAAAGGGATTAGAAAACCATTTCCCGCCCATCTAAACTTCTTTTGTGGGTAACAAAAATCTCTAGACTTTATTGGTAATTCCTTTAATGTTATGGGACAGACGAAATAGCCTAGCCTAGCCTTTAGATTAGTGCTCCAGGGCTTAATCATACTTCAAGCAATTTTTTCTCTTTTTATGATGTGGTTGTTGGAAGAGTTACCAAGGGTTTTGCTGAACCCAAAGCTCTTGGTAACTTTACTCTTTGAGAGGTGGTGGCAGGAAATAAACCAATGGGGGCAAGGCTCATCTCACAAATAGATAGTTGATGCAATCAGGCAAACAAAAGTGCTTTCATTCAAAGCTTCAACTTAATTTAGTCTCCAGCACTTAGGCACTTGGGCATCAGGTTAGTAAAGCAATTCAAAATTAACCCCAAATTAAATATTTACTGAAGACCTTGAGGAGGTCTTAAGTGGCTTTCTGTAGACATCCAGTGGCCAGCCTTCTGCCTGCAAGGGAATTTGTGAGGTGTCCAAGTATTAAAGTGTCCACCGAGCTCAGATCTCTTCCTCTTTTTATACCCAATTTGTACTATTACATAGTTTGTTCATTTAAAAAAAAAAAAAGCCTTTCTAGCTGTTATCAGCAATGAGCATAACAATTGATATTCCAGTTGCTGGCAGTGGTCTAGGCATGTTACTCTGAGCTATCAAAATTTCCCCCTTGCTACAGAGGTATCCCTGTTTTTAGGATGCTTCATAAAGAGTAATATAACGGAAAACACTACTTTGTTAAATAGAATATTGATGGGGGGGCATCACCTCCTGTGTTGTGATTTACCATGCTGCTCATTAGAAATCCTGCCTGGTTAATGCTACCCAAACTAATTAAACAGGCTGCGAAAAATACTTTTGCACACTATATTTTCTTTTATACCACTTTCTGAGGGGAGTAAGATACCATGTATTATTTTTATATTCATACAGCACCAAAAATATTTTAGGCACTGTACAAACAAATGGAGATGGCGTGCAAACTTATGTAAAATTTCTCTTAATATTATTACCTATAAAATTGCACACATGCTTTTACTCTACCTACTGTGTTTACCTGAAATCCATTGACATGCCTTTCAACTAGTGCTGGCTTCATGGTTCAAATGGAGCTACTGATTAGCTCAAACCAGCCCAATTCAAGTCTGGCACACCAGTGGTTCTCAACCAGGGGTATGTGTGCCCCGTGGTGTACACAGAGGTCTTTCAGGTGGTACATCAACTCATCTAGATCAGTGTTTCTCAACCCAGGGGGTCACGGGATGGTCTAGGGAGGAATGCAAGTGCAAGACTGGCGTTAGGGGGTGGCAAGGAAGGCAAATGCCCAGGGCCCCAGGAAACTAAGTTACGTGTTTTAGCCTTGAGCAGCAGGACTTGAGCTTCAGGCCCCTGAAAGGGGGCAGTGGGGCTTCGGCTTCAGTGGGGCTATGGTAGTCTTGAAAGGCTGAGAACCACTGTGCCACGGTTTCACTTTGGAGAACAGGAATTGCCAAATTGATCAAACAAGTGATCCATCTAGGCTAGTATAGTATCTCTAACTGTGGAAAGTGCCAGACGTTTCAGAGTTTGCTGCACTATTTAATGATGTAATGCAGCTCACTGCAGCAATCCCTTGGGGAGTGCAGGTGGCAGCAGGAGTTTGGCTTTGTTCTGGACTGATGGGGGATGTTAAGAAATCTTAAGTAGAGATGTAGAAGGAATGGAAATAAAAATGAATAGCATATTTAAAATATCTACAGAGAGGTGCATGTTTTGTTTAACTTCTGTGAATCCCTGTTTGATGAAGGAAAAGTCCAGTCAATTAAGCACTTTGAATAGTTCTCAATAATATCCTGTGGTTAAATTTAACATTATAACATTCTGTGGTGCTACTGAAATACCAGACTTCAAACAAAAACTATATCATTGTCAAAACATTGCAGTTTCACTCTTTGCTATAAAATGTACTTTTTGATCTCCCTCCAAACAAAACACTAACCAACAAGACTCACCTTTTCAGAAGGGGATTTAAGTTTCCTCTGTGCTGAATCTTAATGGTTATTTCAGTATGGCTGTTGCCAAGAAAATATGCAATCAATTGGTGGTTCTTTATGAAAAGGGAAGAGATTCCATTGAGATGTTGTGGATTTCTCATTAAACATCTGGGTAGCTGCAAGCTGGGTATTCTGATAAGCAAGTGTTTGTTATATCTGCAAGTTGTTGCTGCTGTGGTTTCTGATGTCATTTCTGGAAGGAAGACATTAATTCAGAGCTACCTATGTTGATTTATAACCACTGTAACATTATCACCCTTCTTGAAATCATATTTTTGGGAATTATATAACCACAGCAACAGAGCAGAAGCTAAAGTAGATACAGCTGTGGACTAATATACTGTAGACATTTTAATGCACCATTCATACATAGGTAGGCTGTGCTTGGTGTAACAGTGAATACAAACCTGGTGGTTTTACAAGATGAAATGGTAGTAGGCAATAAGAGCTCTAGCTTTAAACTGAAATGTTTGAAATACCATATTCCTTCAGAGATGAACACGTATAACCAGACATGAACAGGGGGATCTGCAAGGCAGGGGCAAACTGATTTTTCTCCTACCCCCCCAATCTGCAGCACAGAACTCCTCCTGGGCCGCAGAGGGCAGAGCCAGCTCCTCCGACCCCAATCATGCCTGGTTGTTACATGGATCTTGCACTGTGTGGAAGAAACTCCTCACACCCTCCCTTCCGCACACATGAAAGGCCCAGATACAATCTCACTAATCAACCACCAAGATATTCCAAAGAGTGCTTCACACATCTGTGTAGAACTTGACACCTTTGTGCCTTCTTTCTTTAAGATGCCATCAACATTGCAGAGATGTTAATGTGTTATTCGTTATCACACTTCTCTTCCCAAGTATTTTGTGTGCAATTTCTTAACACTTTACACAACGAATCATAATCTCTGCTTCTCCAAATCAATATCAGTTGGTTGGCTTGATTTTCATTTACTGCCCCCAATTTATTCTCAAAAGCATTTTTAGGACCTTTGGAAACTCACCTTTTTAGGTTAAACTATGTAAACACACGGCTATCATCAGTGATCTCAATGATGATCTTGTTGCCATACTATCTCTTTAAATAGCTGCCAAGATCTATGCAGCTCTCCCAGTGACATTTTTCACAGAGAGTGAGCTTTTTCTGACTGAACCTGATTCCCACAGACTGTTTTTAATTTAAGTTGTTTCTTCTCCCTCCCTCATCTTATTGTTTTCCCTCTCTCCCTCATTTCTACCTCCTTCCTGGTCCTCTCTTCCATGCTCTAGTCCCCCCCTCCTATTTTTCCTGTCTCCCTCCCTTCCAATTTGTGCAACCTCAGGTCTTGTCTTTCTTGCACCGCACCTCTTTTCTCTCGTTTCCCACCTTCCCCCAATTTATATAGTCCTGTTAATCTTCTCCTCCCATCAGTCTGAGGTGCTGACTTTCAGCATGACAGCTGGGAATATCAGTTACTACAGTCTTTGAATAAATACATGGAAGTCTATTAAAAATGAAGTCACCTTCCTAAAAAAAGGCATAATTACAAGAGAGTGGAAAGAATCATTGTGAGAGCAAAGAAGAGACAGCTTCTGAAAATGTAAAACAGAGAAGAGCTAGTGCTTCTGAAAGAGCCAAAACAATGTTGTAATAGGAGAGGAAGTCATCTGGAAAAAGGCTGTATTACTCTCACACTGTAAGGCAATCTCCTCGTAGGTAATGATATCAAGATGAGCAACTTAAAAACACTAGGGGGGAACCTGCTGTTTTCCACTTCAAGACACAAACACATTCTTATAGAATTTCCATTTTTTAAACTAATCTTCTTCTCCCCTGCTGCTCTCACACGGCTCAAGTCTCCTTTTCCATCACGGCTTTGCACTTACGGATCCTTCCCCCCACTCTTTTGCAAGCACTCAAGAAGGATGAGTGATCATATCAAACACCACTTTGAGATCAAATACAATGAGATGTGAAATGGATCCATGCTCATGGGCAAGAAGTAGGTCATAAGGCAGCTGGAGAAAGGGTGTGCGTACATGGCTGTTGGAGGGTTGAAGTCAGGCTGAAAGCAAGAAGATTCAACTGGGGGAGATGGTATGAGAGAAGACTATTTGCCCTAGAAATGGAGGTTTGAGGCAAGATGAGAATTAGCAACTGAAGTTTCTGCAGAAGAGGGGTGATGGCAGCAGCTTTAAGTGAGATGGGAAATCCTGTTGAAACAATGGTAGTAATATAAGGTGTCCTGTCGGGTGAATATAGGGTGAAAACTGGAGTTGCAAAGAGGTCGAGGGAGGGGATTCTTTACTTCATAGAGGCCAACAGATTAATGATCATTTGTTTGATGGAGACCAGGAAAGAAGGGGGAGTGGTGAAAGAATATGTTGTGGGCAACAGGGAGTCTGGGTTCAAGGCAGCATTTCAAAAACTGCTACTTTGTGATTAAATTAGTTATTGTTCAGGAACTTATTGTCCAAGAAAATAATATCCCTGAACGACTCAAACTGCTTTCTGGCATAATCCTTTTTTTTGCTAGTGGAAGAATGGATGCTATGTCCAACTGCAAAAGTAGTAATAAATAAAAAGACAATAAAAGCAGTAACAGTACAAAGATATTCACAGCGTTTTATGGGATACACAATAAGACATTCACAGGATTCATTTTCTGAAGTTTGTTCCACCATAAGGCATCAACCCTTTCTGCAGCACTGCCTACCTTCACTTAGGATTCCTCTCCAAGCTTTGACATTTGTAATAACTTGTAGGAAACAGACAAGCCATTTGTATATCAGCATTAGACAATTATTTAACTCAGAAACTAAGCCAGTCAGAGAGCTGTAGAATTGTATAATTTTTTCCTTTAGAGAAATGATATTGTAAACTCCCCTTCATAGTGCTCATAGAAATATAGCATTTAGATTATGCTATATTTATTAAAACAGTTAAACAAACCCAGACAGGAACAGTGTACTTGCTCAGCTGAGCAATTAATGAACAGACATATTAAATATTTCAATGGTTTTGCAGTTGTATGTTTTAAAAAGTGATTGCTTTCAGCAAGTAGCAACACAACCAACATTTCATTCCCAGTAACTATTTCAGAGGGCCTTTGCTGGCCAAATTAAACTCCACAGTCTGCTAGTCTTTTTTGGTGTACTGGCACCTATCCTATCAATAGTTTTAAAAAGCAAGCTGTGTGCCATAGACTTGCATTATTTAGGTTATAGCCCTCTCATTCCACCACATATTAGATATCCCACCCCATCAAAAAAAGTAGGCCAGATCCTCAGAAGATGGAAACGGGTGTAGCAACGTTGATTTCAGGGGAGTATGCAGATTTGCACCAGCTGGCAATCAGTATATTCTGATGTGAAATTACAAAAAGAGGATCCTGTCTCATTTACCTTACAAAGGGGTATTTCTTAAGAGATATGTAGCAGGGCTGTAGGTTGAATCAGCAGGCCTAGTGGTCTCTCTTTTCATCCGGTGTGTCTAGGATCCCTGAATGGGTCAGCTTCCTCACAGGTAAATCCCTGGTCCTGTGCATGCCAGGGCTAGGCATAGAGGGTGGGGATGGGGACCTAGGCCCTCCCACTCCACCAGGTCCCAATCCACAGCCCTGAAAGAATGACAGCACAGGCTGGCTTATACTTGGCCCACCACCTGTTCATCTTCTCATGGGTCACTTATCATCCCACCCAATGTCTCAGTTTGGAGCATGGCTGCTGTGTCATTATAGCCTTTTGCTCCAAACCCCAAGAGTCTCAGGGTGCAACCCTCTGGTGCCCCCATAGCTGGCTCTCTCTACACCTGGGGTGACGTCTAAAAGGAGGGAGGAGAAGACTCACAGCCAGGCCCTCTCACTGAGAGTCTTTTCTCCTCCTGTCTCAGGACAGTGCTCCTCCCCTGCTTGGGCTGCTGGAGCAGTTTTTATACTCCTTTCCCCAGGGGCATGCTCAGCAATGCGTGAGGGGTGGAGCTGTCCTGGCCCAATACTTCTTTAGCCTTTCCCCTGATGTGGCTTTAGTGAGAGGTTTGTAAACCCCATCACAGAATATTCCAAGACCTACTAGCTGGTTTGTACCTTCAGCGTCTTTTCCTTAAACATTCTTCTCATCTCCTTTCATAAACCCCAGTCTTGCAGTCAGATTCATTCCTCCAGATCTCATTGCTAGACGGTGGCCTCAATCTGAAATCATTCTTTACTCAGGATGTTGCTAATGTTTTCAAAAGCAAAACTGACACTATCTAGCAAGAAAGGGGCATCTAGAGAGAACTCTAGACTATATAATCCTCTCTTAAATTTATCAGTATTGCCTTGGATCAACCAGGAGAATACAGAGAGCACCATGCAAGAGGGCAACAGCTGATCCATTCTCCTATAGACTTGTCACACTGATTTGACAGTGGTCTGAACTGCTGGTGGCCCAAGGAGTGGCCCTGCTTACAGTATGTTCTCTGACTAATGAATTTGCACAATTGACTCTGCCATCTTTTTTCTGGTAACGGAAGTGACACTGCTCTCCAGTGATTCATTATACTAGTATCCTCTAAGTAACTTTCCACGGTAAAACAACACTGCTCACCCTCCATGCCATGTATCACTTTGTTTGCTCACACGTGAACCATTTTCAGTTATTCAGCACATAGTAGCATCACTAACAAGAACCTCCAGCAAAAAAAAATTAATTCATTAATCTGGAATTAAGATTGCCGAGGGCAGAGAGGAACCTGAGAGAGCCTTTGGCTGCAGACCTTTAAAGTAAAGTAAATTGAATCTATTTATGTAGTTTGCATGCATGGTCAGGAACTCTATAGCACTTACCTTTTGGTTTTGTACACGAGCATTTGAAAGCTAAGTGCAATTTCCCCCTCATTCTGCATCCCTGGCATCTACCCCTTAAGAAGTTTGTAGACTTAGATTGTACAGCGAAGTCTCACAGTATGACAACACATATACATGTGAAAACAAATATCTTTCTTTGGGAAATTGTCCTGAAAGATTGTCCTGAATGTGGGCACTTCTAGTGAAGAGATATAAAATCCTATCTTTTTCTGATGACTACACAGATGTATAGAAGGCAGACGTAGTTCACTGCACTGTTGTAAAGATGGGAACTTTGCATTAAGTGCCACAGCAGTACACAATACATCAACAAGAGACAGGTACTGTGTACCAGTTCAATCCTAAATGTTTAGAGCCTTTGATGCAAAGTGCATTGTTTAAGGGTAAGATTGTCTCTTATTTTTTGGCTGCACTGAGGTTGGTGATACAAAGGCAAATTGATGTTTAGATTATCTGTGTGTTTCCATGCTTCTGAATTTTTAAAATTGTGATAGTAACTTTGAAGTTCCAGGCTAATATATTTGGTTTTGAAACAAGTATAATGTTCTTATGAGGGTTTTCTTCTTAAACCATACTTCCCAACCTTTTATTACGGGGACTCCCTGTGTAATTAATACCTCTGCCCATGTGAATACTGCCTTCTCATGTCTACAACCCATGTCCCTGAAGAGCCTACATGCTGATAAGAGATGGGCCATGTTCCTCCCCAGATCAACCTCTGTCTCCACATTTGGCTTCTCCTCTGTCTCCAGGCTGGACCATTCTGTCCCCCTGGGGTTGCCTGATTCTTGCTTGCTCCATCATAGAAGTTAGGGGACATATCATCTGAATTTAATGGAATTGAGGAATAATCTGTGGAAAGGTAGATGGCTCTTCTTTCCTACTAGTCTGTCCCCACTGCTTCCCATGTGACTCTATCCCTTCTGCTCACCCACAGATCAGCCTCTGCTGCTCCCATGTGGTTCCTTCTCCTGTTCCCCTGCAGACAGCTTACCCGCTTGTACACATTTTTTTATTTGCTACTTCTACCCTTGTGCCCATTTACACTGCAGCCCTGCTGGCTTTACAAGCTCTGTGATGCCCAAAGAACATGGACATTGCTCATTATTGCCCAGTCTTGGGTTTAATGAAACAAATCATTTTGAAATAAGCAATTTTGCTAGTGATTTCAATAAATAATTTCACAAAGAAACCTAGAACTAGTCAGAGGAACCAGTCCTCACTATGACTACATGATAAAAACAAATGTGGAGATTTTTAGAGCCTGCTGTTTTAGAATTATAACCACCAAAAATGATTAGGAAAATCTTTAAAAAGTAAGATCACCTCATTTTCCTAATATGTCAGAAATGTCTTACCTGACTTGCCTCAGACTTTACAGAAAACATCTGTCTTGGCATAAAATAATGTGTGAAATAAAAGTAATTGGTTCAGTTTTGGCCAACTTGGGTGGGCTCAAAAGCAGACTTAATAATAGCTTCTCTCCCTAATTTTGCATTCAGCCATTCAGATGAATATTACATTAATGGAATCATACTAGAGCAAAACTCCAAGGACCAGCTCACCTTCTCACAAGAAGGATCAGAGAAGCAGGAGAATACAACAAGTTTTCTTCACAGAGTTCCCTGCAAATATCTGCAAGGGTTAAGTGCTTGATACCCTGTAAAATTTACAGGGAAATGTCATCTTTGCCCTATGAATGCTGGAGATCTGTGTGGAGACAAACTGCTCTGTCCAGACATCTCACCTTATCTGCCCAGCAGTAGGAGCCAGGTTGCGGTTGGTTGTGTCCATTTTTCATATGATCAATAGCAGCTGCAGAAGGGACCCCAAAGAACATTAATGTACTTCAAGGAGCATTAACAATCATTCAGATGTCAAACTCCACACTAAATCAGAGCAAGGCCTGAAGTAATAGCGGGCTAAGAGGGCTCTGCCTCAGCAGCTGTGGAGCATGCTCCAGGGGAAGGGACTCCAGACAACAGCAGGCAATGAGGGTAACGTGGAACTGTGGGCAGAGTGACTTTGACACTGGCAAGTCCACTCCCGAAGCAATGATCTGGATTCCTCTTCCCATTTTTGGAGGTGGGAAACCATGAGAGGTCCTGAAGATCAGGATGTTAACCCCACAGGAAGAGTAAACTACTACTACTAAGTCTGTGTCCCAAAGGGAGAAGCTTCAGCCCAGTAGGAAGAGACCCAGAGAGAAGTGTAATTTGGGGTGGACCACTGGGTGGTCTGGACACTACAATACCCCTTTAGGGACCTGGGTGGGGTGAGTGGGGCAGCTGCCCAAGATGCAAATCTAGGGTGCATGTGGAAAAATGGGGCAGATGAAAAAAATGGTAGAGGGTAGAGCTCTGCAGTGGGACTGGGATTCTGCATGTCCCATTCCCATCCCATCACATCCTTACTTCCGTGCTGCTGCTGGGAGCCCAGATGACGCAGAGGAGGTAGAGGAGCCAATGACACAAGAAGAAAGAAGAGAAAACAGGAGACAGCCAGACAAATATGTCTATTTTACGGACTTTTCTAGAGAAGTAAAGCACGATGCTGTATCCAGTACTACCTTTCCCAAGCACTGCAGGATTCGGGTAAGGAAAAGTCTTAATTTTTTTTGGAAGTTTGGTTACATTTGTTCAGGCCATACTAAAATATAATTTGTTTTCTATTAACAATGTTCTTTAATAACATAGAAAACAAGGTAGACGTAGTTAACGACTTTTATTGATTATTGATTTATTTTAAAGTTGTTACTGCAATGTACCATTGCTGGTTGTTGAGTATTCGTACAGTATAATACTGCAATTATTGTTATTTCAACTGAAGAAAGAATGATTATGGAGATGTGTGTATGTTGGAAAAGGGGTGTTACAGGAGTGCAGAGCATGAGGGAGGTCTGAGAACAATATTCTGTGAATACCACTGGGAGAAAGCCAGAGCAAAGGTGGATAGGTCTGTAGCCAGAGAATATATTCAGACTTTTTTGAAATTTATTTTTGTCTGCAGTTGCTTTTAATTTATTTTTCTACACAAACTACTACGTTGTAAATGCTGTGAAATACATGGCTGTAACTATCTAACACTAGTAGGTAAAGTAGGCTACTCTTTCAAATAAACTTGTTATGACTGAATGTGCAGTGGTATTATTGTCATTACCAATTGGCCACACACTCAAAGTCGTAACAAGTTTAAAATTAATTCATTGCTTTGAGGTGACAACAAGAACCAGCTTGCTGTCAGGTTCGATTTATATGGATCCCTCAAATAAGGAGGGACAAAGATTGCTTTGCATACAACTTTGTTTTACTTGCAATAATTTATACATCAATAATTACAATTTAAAAATCACCATTGATTCTTATTTAATACAACATTTAACTACTTAGAACACAATCACAATTACAACTATACAATTATATTTACAAAGCTAGCTTACACTATAGGGTTATTCTTATGCTATTATACTTACACTGCACCAGTGAAGTTCGTCAGCAGCAAAGCAGCCTTTTCATTCTGCTGGTACAATTCCCGGGTTTTACATCTGAGTGGAACACACTGTCACACTCAGGTTACACAGCCACACGCTCTATATTCAGGTTTGAGCGGCAAACTGGGGAGAGACGGCAGGTGGATCAGGCCCACACGTAGAGCTATTCTGGTGCTCTTCCAACAAAGATACGGGACATCTCCAGTTTACTTCCTGTTTGTGACCACCTTTTATATTTTTCTTCCACACAGCAATATGCCCGCTTAGCCAATTATGAAGTGTCTAAGAGCGATGGGGTGATCGGGGGCTGGACCCCGACACGATATTATCTTCCTTGATCGCCCAGTTATTTACCAGACAGAATTTTGGCCCCCTGCTTGGGCAGTCGTACTTTTTTTGTGGATAAACTCCAGTTGCTGTCTGCTGTTGACAAAGGATCACTTATTGCAATACATGTCTGAATACTATTTAAATGAAGTTTACTGAGTTTCAAGTAACAGGTTTACCGAAACCTACAGGCCACATACTGATTTTCAGTACTTGACACCTTCTCCCGGTGCTTATCACAGAGACTTCTGACAAGACAAGGCTGGATGTTGTTACAAGGCAGTTTACATTTTACATCCAGGCCCAATGAGTTTATATTTCTATTAATTTAAAATGGAGTTGGGTCACTTTAATTATAAAATAAAACAATGTTACAACATGCTTGAGCCCTGGCACGTCTTTCTTTACAAATTAAGCAGTAAGTGGAATCCAGCACCCACTGAAACCAGTGGAACTCTTTCCGTTGACTTCAGTGACCTTGATATCTATCCTGCAGGGTCATTCAACTTGTGCCTCAACAGAAGCAAAACCATTTACCCTAAGAAAAAACAAGAAAAATATTTGTTTTATCCATTTCCACTGGACATTCTTTATGCCTCTTGTGGAAGATATTGGAGACTTTTCAATGAGGCCAACTCACAGTTGAGAAACATTGTTTTAGAAGAATGTTTTGATCTTAAATCTTTGATTATTGAAATATCTAAGAATATACTGCTATTGGTATTTTTTTAAAGCGGAAGAAAAATAAAGGCTTTCATCTTGAGCAATGCACAGATACTGCAGATAACTAATAACCTACATATACTGTATATGCAAATTTGACAAACTAGAAATCAATCTATAGGTTTGTTTTGAGTATATAATTTGAAAGGTTGCCAGGTCATAAACTTGGTGAAGTGGAAGAAAAGAAGGGGGCACTATTTTAACAGGCTGTGATGGAAAAGAAGCAAGACAGCTTTCGTTGACTTTATACTCTGGATCTCATGTTTATTGCAATTTCATGCCAACATTGGCTGCAGAACTTATCATTTCTTCCAGCTGCCACATAATTTAAAAAAAAATTTTTTGGGGGGTGCATTTTGTTAGATTTTGTTAGATATTGGATGTTATTAAACATTACGAAAGTTCTTGGAGAAATTACATCTCCATGTGGTTGCCCCAG
Source organism: Mesoclemmys tuberculata (assembly GCA_007922155.1). Lineage (NCBI taxonomy): Eukaryota > Metazoa > Chordata > Testudines > Chelidae > Mesoclemmys > Mesoclemmys tuberculata. The sequence continues at coordinate 49,239,814 of ML675624.1, read as the reverse complement.
TAACTGTATATTTTTTCACTTGTGGTACAATGATTTTTCATAGTTTTCCTTTTGTATTTATTTGATTTCTATTCTTTTATATTTTTCCTCAAGGATTTTACTTTAAAAAATAGTTTTTCATGTTTTTTTTTGTGGTTGCCCTTTGTAATCCATATATTTTCTCTGGGGATAGACTGACACCTTGTGCTTTCCCCATTTTTGCTCACACTTAGTGTATGTGCAGCAAAAGGCTACTTTTATTACTCCATATTACAGGAATGAGCTGAGACTTTGGTCTCACATTGAGCACTGACGCAGGTGGACATCTGCCAGTGTTGCCAATTCTCATGGTTTTATTCTAGCCCTCTTTGCTATTGAGGAGTTTGAAACCGTGACCCACAGAGGCTCAAATACCGGAAGGCAAATAAAAAATGAACATTCTTTTTTAAATCACATGACTTTTTTGCCAATCACATGATTTTGGGGGGCTTAACTCATTTTTGATCACCAGGCGCTGGCAAAACTGTTCTACATCCATGTGGAGTCTCACTGATTTTAACACCATAAGGGCACTTCACAGGTTCAGGGTGGGGATCTACCCTTGTGGAGGGTCTAGGATAATTATGAAATTAAAAGAATTAAAGTTAGCTTTAGTTTGGTTAAGGAAACAATATATTTGCTTTATGGTTTGTGGCTAGTAAGGAAAAGGCCCCAATCAACAAAGAAGGCTGTGAGAATAAGTAGGATTTCTTGTAGTGTGGGACGGATATATGGCTCAAAAGGTAACTAATAAAATAAACAGCTGCAGTAACAAGATAAAGAAACAGTCTGAAAAGAAACAAACCTTCCCACTGTTCTGCAGATAAGCAAGGAGGAGGAAGAAATAGGGAGGACAGGCCTTGGGGAAAAAAGGAGATAGTAAATCTTATCTGGATTAAGTCTGGAAATAAGGGTGAATTGTCCCAGGTTGGTTTTGAGCAGAAATCAGTAACTGGCAATGACATCACTGGTTTGTTAAAGGGTATAAAAAGTAAACTTTTAAAGGGTTTATTTGCTAATACCTGCCTGACCACACTGGTGCCAACCAAGTTGGGTGTAAATCTCCTGGATTTAGCCTCTTTGTAAGTAATTTGATCAAATGCTTATCAATATTTTGTTACTGTTTGCGCGTAGTGACTGCTTATTTTTATGCTGTTAGGCATGTTTAGAGGAAGTGTATAAAATACCGTTTGGCCTTTGGACTCAATAAAGGAATTTATGGTTAAATTGGTGCTTGGTGGTTTCCCTTATTAATAATTTCAAATATTATTATTAATTCCAACAGAGGATGTTTTAGGATTGACTCCAAAGAGACCTGTTTCCAGGCCATACATTCTGTCTTCTGCAGAAAAACTTCGAAAGTGTCACTGTGATGACTTCATTCCCAAAACAAAGGGCTTGAGAATGTTAAATTATGCTGATTGCATGCTGTATTTTTACACTTAGTAAAACCCTACATTGCGTAATGACTTTGCAATCAGTTATCAGCGATGAATGACTTTGTTTGCTGCAAAATTTACCAGTGGTCCATGAAGAATTCCGGGGACCCTGCTGCAGAATTTAGGTCCAGTGTACCACAGAAATCCACCCTGTTATTGCCAAAGAAGAGTACAAGGAATCTGTGGTCGGTAGGCTGAGAGCATGTGGGATGTATATTACTCTAATGTAACGTTTCAACAACTAGTAACCCGGGCTCAGAAGCTGCTAGATGAAAAAGGCCCCATTTTTAAGCTTTATAAAGAAAGTAGGGTGAAATATGAATACAGTCATCCTCTTGTCTCACTGTTGTACTTACTGCTCCATTCTTCTATTTTTCATGTTATCATATAGCAGAATAAGTCACTTGCCACGTACAACTATTGTCTAATACGGCAAAGGCAAATAAAAGAAAAGGATGGAGAACAGCTTTTCAATGTGTTTCCTAGAAGTGACACAGATCTTTAATAATGTTTTCACTGATTATATCTTCCTGCTCAGCACTTAGATTCAAACAAATTTACTACAGTCCATGGCATATGGGGCTTTAGTACTGATGACTGATTTCTATCAGTTACTTAATTATAATTGAATTATTTATAGACTTTCCTGATGAAAGACCAAATTTTTATGATATTCATGATTGTGATGTTGGCAGATGGTGCCAGCTCATGCCAAGGCCCAGGACCTCACTGAACACTGACAAATGCATTGCTGAAAACCAGTTTGTCTGCCCTGTGGCTTAGTAGAGTTAAAACAGATATTAGAGTTATAAGAATATATTTAGTCTCTGGGCTGCTTGTAGGATGCTGCATGTATTAATCCCACTTATAACAACTTTCTACCATGGATTATAGACATATATTGAGTGTGTGCATTGTATTTCCTTCTAATTGTGCAACTCACCGAACAGGAAAGGAAGTGTTAATTAAGGTAAACTGCTCATCCTGCACTCAAGATGGTCCACTGAAGGCAAATGAGACATTGTGTAGCATCAAAGGACAAAGACCTTGCTGATTGCATTCCTCACTTGCTCCAGGAAGTGGAGACTTGTGCATGAACCCTACTCATCAGTTTGGATTCTGGGGCAAAGGTGATAAAAATCACTCACAAGGAGAAACTAGGATCTTCATGCTATCTGAACTCTTAGGGGCAAAGCTTCCTAAACATAAGCAAGAGATCCTAATGCTCCTTACATGGGTCAGCCCTGAAGACATACAGAGCTGCTTCTGCTAGACGCTTATATTATCTTTGCTAATCTAAGACTGTAACTCATTTGTATATTTATGTTTCCTGTTTTAACTTTGCAAATAACTCATTTCTTTCCTCAGTTAATAAATCGTTTAGTTAGTTTATTACAGTATTGGCTACAGGAGTTGTCTTTAGATTGTGATTTGAGTACAATTGACCTGGGGTATGTGCCTGACTTTGGGACTGGGAGTAGCTTGAATATTATTGTGATTTTTGGTTTAAAATGACCATTATCACATAGTCTAGTTTGTCTGTGTGGCAAGACAGACTGGCATACCCAAGGGTGTCTGTGACTCTATAGTAAGACTATTATAGCGCTTTCCATGTTTACACTCGTTACTGGATTGGTGAAATCTAATTATAGAACTCACAACCAGTTTGGGGGTTTCTGTCCCGCTTTTTGTCAGTCTGCCCTGATTTTGGCGCTAACGGTCATGCACCACTCCAGATAGCATGACAATGATAACCTTAATCTTCAGGGTTTTCAGAAAGGTCTTGCCTAATGGGGTTATTTGAAAATGTATGTAATTTTAGTCTTGTACAAAAAAAAAAAAAAGAAAAAGAAAAAAAAATGTTGAAACATGTTTTGACAGAATTTTGTCATTACTGTGCATCAAGATGTCGAGGCATGTAGTAGAAAAGGCAGACTCGTACATGTGGAGAGGAGACATATCTGACTGAACTAGAGAGTGGGGGAAAGCAACATGCTTCCACAGAGGCTGAACAGCCTCAGAACAGGGGTAACGTGGTGTTGGGAAAACTGGAACTAGAAGGTGGTGCCTAGGTGAGAAGCCACTCACTAGATATCCAAACTAGGTGAGCAGCCACTCACTAGGTATCCAAACAAAAACCTACTGGAGTTCAAGGAAGCATTAACTCCTCGTTCCTCACGTTCTATCCACTCTGTGGGAGTGTGGGTAAGAGAAATAGCAGCATGACCTCTGGGAGAGCTGGGATATCAGGGTAGCCAGAGAGCATTATAGTGGGACTAGCTCGCTGGTCAACAACCACAAGATTGTACCCAGTTTCTTTGCAGAGCCTAGTCAGTTTCTAGTCAGAGCATGAGGTTGAAAGCCTGTCCAGTCTCCCTTTATGAGGTATATCTCAACCTTTACCGTAAACTTTTAAGGACAATCACACACTTTAAATCTGAATTATTTCTAGTTTAGATGAAGGCGAACCAGCAAATACACAAGCGCTCCCAATGTTTTCCTTGGCGTCCTGCATCATGAAATGGCAGCTGCTACCGAAGACAGGCAAACACCTTAAAAAGATTAAGAGGCAGCAAAAAGAAAACAAAACCAAGACAATTACTCTGCTGCGTACACCGCAGAAATTATTAGGCTCACTTGTTCTAATTAGGTCCTTAATTAATTAATATATTTTTTCACATGAACTGTTCAAGCCCTTATTCTATGGGTTAGGGAATACAATAAATTAGCACTGATTCTGCAAACAGTGGCTTATGGGCTGCCACTCTGGCACCTTCTACAGAACAAAAAGGGGAAAAATACTTTTACAATTAAAAGTAAAACTTAATATGAGATTTTTTTGACTCAGATATAAAAGCTGCCATGCCCTATATGTGAGCAGATCTAGGCACTATTGTACCTTGCAACCAGCAAGAGAGCACTCAGAATTCTCCTTTTCTTTTCTTTATTTCTATATAGCAACTCACCACTGCCCCCAAGAACTCCTGTTCCTGAGGTGGCTACACTCAGCTCAGGCACTGTATAAGAAACAGAATGATTAAAGAAAAGGGGGGCAGATATTTTAGCTAGACTGAAGAGAGAAATAAAGAAGAAAAGCTTAGAATGAGGCATCTTATGATGCAAGTAAGTGCATTTCTCCCAGGGGGTGGCAGGGCTAACTCTTTAATTATTCCTTTTTTACTTTGAGGGACACCGTGTTCAGCTGGAGTTTTCCCCTGTAAGAATGGCAAGACTGAACTCCATATTTTGGACACTGGTATCCATTTTTAGAAGGTCCAGGAAGAAGTCTGAACAATATCAGACTAGGGGTATCCAACATCTGTCTTGCTCGGGGGGGTTTATCTATATGATTCTGTAGATTGATAGGAGCCAGAGGGGAAGAGCTCATCCTGTCCAAGCTGTAAAAGATCCAAATTAGTTGGCTAATTGTGACTGATGAGGCTGTGAATTCTGGTTGTCGAAGTGTCTCATTTAAGCTTATTAATAATGGTGAGGGCTTTTGCACTGTTCAGATTGGATTTCATCTGGAACAAACTTTTGACATATACCCAGAAATGTCAAGTAAGGACATAGTCACAGCTGACTGAGACTTGCTATTAACTCAGTGCTATTGAGATTCTAAAGGTGAAAGTTGCTTCTCACATCGAAATTCAAGTCACAGCAATGCAGGGGGAAAATAAATACACCCCACCCTTATGCTTCCCTTCATTTACAGAGAACAGACAGTGATTTAGTCTGTTTACATTGGCACCAGCCAATTTCAGCAAAAGTAAGGTGCATTATAAATCACGTCATTTAAATTATTCTTATTAGTTTCACTAGGGCTTCACCCAAAAGTGATTACAGTAGTGAGCGCTGTACAATTGCTATAAAATAACAGTGCTCACCAGAACTCATAATTTTTTCTAAAATTTTCCAGGTCTTTTTAGATACACATACACACATCTATTATTTTTGTGCTCAACTCCCAATTTATCTAAAAACGAGCCATAGAGAATATAGATATAAAGGAAGCAGAATAAAGACACATGTGGCCAGACATTACACAAATGTAGCTGCTAGCAAAGCCATAGTTTCCTCCGCCCCACCCCCATTAACTTCAATGCAGTTACTCTAGATTGAAATTGGAGTGACTGAGCAGAAACTGGACCTTTATCTTTACTTTCCCTGTTTGTACATCGATTTAACAAATTTCTTCTCATCTGATTGCCTGAAATTAATAAAAGAGCATTAGATTCTGCATCTAATTATGGGTGGAGAAGAAGACTTTGATACCTGATCTGTTAAATGATGGCAGTGATTTTTCCCCCCAAGGCTGCAGTACATGATTTTTTTAAAAGTATTTTTCTCAAGAATTGCAATTGCAGTGATGTTGTTAATTTTTCCAGTACAACATTAGTGGTCTTAATACAATAATTCAAGTTGCTAGTGATACTGATTTTATTTGTTAAAGGAGAACGTGTAACTAGAATCTCTATTTGATGAAGTAGCATCCTCAGTGTGTTTATTTACTGGGATACATACCCTCATGTGGCAGAACATAAGTATTACATCGACAGAGAAAAATGAACAGTTGAAAATGTTGAAAAAATATTTTTCTTTATGACATATTACATTTTTGTGGCAACACTTAACTGTTTGCCATCAAGGAGTATACTACGGTGGTCACAGTTCTGAACAGATTTATATCCTGTGTTGTCCTGTTTACTTCAACGAGCTTCAATGGGGTCTCATTCAGCAAAAAATTAGACCTGGTAAGTTTTAGCTTACCCCCAAACATTTGGGAATGGCAATATAGTACCATCACCAATACCAAGCAAATACAACTCAACTGCCTGGATTCTGTTCTTTGTGGAAGCTAACACTGTGACCCAAATAATTTCACTTATCAAGTGAACCAAATATGAATCGAGATGGATGGAAGAATAACTTGATATGTGATTATTCTATACTGCTGTTAAAAGCCCTTCATGGATGTTTGGATCAATAACTAGAATACGAGTACACTGTAGTTTATCACCACATTTTGGAATCACTGAGTTCTGTACCTGTCTGTTTATTAGTAGTTTTAACATCTTTGTCCTGCTTCTGACAACAAGCTGTACGTTAGCAGCAGTTGAAGTACATTAGTTGGGAGATTGAAGATTTAAGGGTATATAGTTCCATCATAGGCTTTGTTAAGCTTTTAGTTTTCTCTGGAGGTCAGACTAGATAATCGCAGTGGTCACTTCTGCCCTTATCTGTGAAAATTGTTCATGTTATACCTGTCTCTGCTAAACTGAAGAACCCATTATTAAATATTTTTTTCCTTATTTGGGTACTAAAGGAATGACAATTACAATCTTGAGCCTTCTCTTTGTTAAGTTAAATAGATTTAGCTCCTTGAGTCTTCTTAATAAGGCGTGCTTTCTAATAATTTATTCTCATAGCTCTTCTCTGAACCCTCTTCAATTTATCAACATCTGTCAGGAATTATGGACACCACAACTGTGCATAGTGTTTCAGCAGCCAGCACACCAGTGCCAAATAAAGAGATAAAATAATTTTCTACTCGTACATGAGATTCCCCTGTTTATGCACCCAAGGATCGTGTTAGCTCTTTTGGCCACAGCATTGCACTGGGAGTTTATGTTCAGCTGATTATCCGGCATAACCCCCAAATCTTTTTCAGAGTCACTGCTTCCAGGATAAAGTCCTCCATCCTGTAAATATGGCCTACATTCTTTGTTTCTAGATGTATGCATTTAGATTTAGCTGTATTAAATCTTATTGTTTGCTTGCCCCCAGATTGCTCTGTAGCAGTGTAGCTCTTCATTATTTACCTCTTCTGCAATTTTTATCACCTACAAACTTTATCAGTTATTCTGTTTTCCTTTAGGTCAGGCATGTCCAACCCGCGGCCCGTGGGCCGCATGTGGCCCAGGTCCATTATGAATGCGGCCCAACAAAAAATCGTAAACTTACAAACTTTATAAAATTGCTACTACAAATACAATTTTAACATGCTGTTGATTTATAAGCAAAGAATTTTTGGATTTAATACGTTCTTTAGCAATAAGAGATTCATAAAATCATTCTCAAATAATTTTATTTATTTAAAATTGCCGCCCGTGCTGTTGGTTACTCTGCTACTCTTACCACGAAATAGATGTCTATGCGCATCATGAATACGCCACAGTGTGAACGCTGATTCGGCAATTTTTAGTGGTCGATTTGACATATGTTTCTGGCGATTTGTGCAGTAAATATAACCAGTGATAATTGATTATATTTCTTGCTACCTACCTTTGTAAACGACAAACGATTTTAGTTGGATATGTAAGAATATATTTGATTATTAACCCTTGCTTTCTAATTTTAAATGTATATTTTTAAAATCCCAGCATGGCTTCCACAGCATCTCAAAAGAAGTCTGAACCAAAAAAGAGAAAGATTACAGAAGAAGGAAGATTGTTCAAAGAAAAATGGACAGATGACTACTTTTTTTGTCGAGACAAATAATAAGGCAATCTGTTTAATTTGTAGAGAATTTGTGCCATTTTTTTTCCTCATCAGCTATATGTGCGGCCCAAAACAACTTGTCTTTTTCCAATGTGGCCCAGGAAATCTAAAAGATTGGACACCCCTTGTCTAATGCATACTGATGAAATAGCAGGTAATTAGTATATTACAGCAATGGCACTAGTTATTTATTAGACTATCACTAGATAACACAGCTGAGTAACTGTGCAGTTGCTATGGTTTCCAAAGAAGGTACTGTGTAGACTAATTACCTCAAAACACCATGTGGTATTGTATAATTCCATCACCTCTGCCACTCCTATATTTGTATAGCAAACAAAACATTGATAATAGGCATACTGAGAACACAATGATTTCCCTTTATAGGTCTCTACCAATTCCCAATTGCCCTTAGCATAATTACATTCTTCAAACTTTACATTCCTCTTCTATCTGTGCAAGATCTTAAATGATCTATAATTGCAAGTTTACAGGGGAATTTATCAAATATAAAGTGGCTTTAGTGTTGAATCATATTCTCCCCTATTCTGGTTTTAAAACATGGGATTTCCTATTCATCGTTTGCTTGTTATGGAGGGATTTCATTTCCCCTTTTCCTCACCATGGAATCAGGGCGTTCCATCTCCTAAACAAGTAGCCTTACGAGATTCAGGGTGGTTCAAAGGCCCCTACACAACATCCCTGCTTCCCTCTCTCCTTGATAGCATGACTTCTTGTGCCCTTAGCTGTCTTCCTACATGGCTATGTAGTGGCAGCAGCTTGAAGCAGCATAAACTCCCAATCGGATATCCAGGAAGTCAGCACGGGTGCCATATAGAGCAGCTGTTCCCATGCTCTGTCTCTTGCAAGGAATTTCTGCAGGGAGGAAGAAGCATGTTGTGGCCCTAGCACTTCCATGCCCCTTAGTCAAGATTCCTTTCACTTTAGGCTACTGGCCAACCGCAGAATTGGAGTATAGATTATTGCCCAGCAATAGGGCTTTATATAGGTCATGACATTTCTTTAAGATTTCCACTGGGATCAGATTTGTTTGGTTTAAATATTCCACCAGTTTACTGCAGGCTTTGCAGTACTGCACAAGTGCCAAAGTGAAATGTACTAGTGTATTTCATCATCCAAGCGAAAGTAAAGGGAAAAATCTAGTACTTTTTAAAGAACTGGTGACACAAGTAAAGGGCCAGATCCCTAGGGGGTGTATTAAGGTAGTTACATTGAAGTGGAGATCTGCTGATTTATACCAACGAGGGGTCTGGACTGGGATTTTAAATCAAGATAATTTTAGAAATTGGGTGTAAAATCTTTGGATGTTTACCCTTTCACATGAATCTGAGAGGGTCAAAATAATCTAGACGCTTTACAGAAAATGTTTGGAATGTTCTGTTTGGGTTTTTTCTCCCCTCCATCCATTAGTATCAGCTAAAAAGCAGGACTCAATGGGTAAAAAAGAGAACAGGGTGAATAATAATTATTGATGTGACAATTTTCACTTCTGTCTGTTTGGGGATTGCCCATGAACAGGTTACGATTTTCTCGAACGTATTCAGTATTAAAGATTGTTAGCTGAGTATTTTAGCAAATAGTTATTGGTCTGATTGTTTGCAAGTTATTCCCTCTGAGTATTCAAAATGAAAGCGGTGATGGTAAATGTTGACTGGAAGCATAGGTCACATGGTATATCTTTGTTTTATGGTTGGATGAGCATAACTCCCAGAATCCTCATGAAAATACTCATATTTATTCATTCAAAATTGACTTTCTGTAAATGTTCCCCAATATTCACTTAAGTTTGCTTTTTGTATTAGCATTGCTGCCAGTAAACTTCTTTGCTAAAATATTCACGTTAGGTGCTCAGATGTTTAACCTTATAAAAACCTGCATGGACCAAACAAACACAAAAGGGATATGAATGCATGATAAACAAAGTTGCTTAAAAGAGCAAACAAAGAAACAAACTCTAATTTTTGCAATGTTTGACCAGCTTTATTTAAGCAAAGTCCTTTCTGTCTCCCCAGCTTTATAAACTAATTTCGTCATTTAAATATCTAAATTAGAGGAACTGGATTCCATACCAGGGTTCAAGCCCTACTGAAAAGGTGTTTTGCCCATACATATCAAAGTGTTAGGTGCCTTAGATAGACATAAGATAGATAACTCTCTGGGGTCAAAATAAAGTGCCAGTAGAGTATCAGTTGTTTGCTTATGATAGAAATATATTCCTAGACAACACTTTAGGCTATGTTAATAGTCTGATGATAATTCACACGGTTCTGGTATACTAAAACACTTTCATTACAGGTTGCAAAAAGCTATGAAATCACTTCTTCACATTACATGATCCACTGATCATGAAACAGCAGATTTGATGTGTCCAGCAGTTTATGATATGAATGTGCTTTTATGGAGTTTGTTCTAATCTGAGGGATTATGTAAATTTGGATTACCAAAACAATACTTCACAGAACACGAAAATCAAAGCATAAATCAACAGGTTTAATATCCATTGCATGAACTGTTTCATGAAGGGTGAAACATTAAGTAATTTTTTGCGGTTCTTATACTTTTAAAAATTTCACAAAATAGTTCATACTATGCCACTGTATTAAATGGATGTTAGCAGGATTTCTAGGGTCAAAATTTAGCTACTTTAAAATTGTTATAACCATAACATTGCAAGTCTTCTGGACTGTACTGCTTTCAGTGGATGAAATTCACTCCTCACTTTCTAAACAGGGGCTACATGAGGCCAATGGAGTCCTAAATCGACTCAAAATAACCCTATTTCTTGTCTGGGTTTTCTGCACAGAATTACATTCCATATAATCTCTCTATATATCTCCCCAGCATTCTCCCAGATGCTGTCCAAATACTGGATGAAAATGGCATACATTGCATCTCATGGGGGTACTAAAGCAGGAGAAACAGTGTGCAAATTTTTGTCAAACCTGAATAATTTTGTGAAAAATGTCAGATAAATATTTTTCATGTCATTTGAAGTTTCATGAGGAAAATATATAGAATTTTCTGAGCATCTCTGTTGTACAGTTAAACTATTCTCTGAAGCAGATTGACATCAAGTGTGATACCACTCTGACACCAATTAATTATACCAGGTCTAATTTCCATTAAACAGATAATACCAAAAGCCAGGGAAATATCACTCAACCTATGAACACAGTCGCCTCAGACACATTGCCTGGTGGAATAGGGATTACAACTGTATAACACTTATTAACTTCAGATTCATTCAAAGTAGAAGGTAAAAGTCAATTTTGCCAAAAAGGAAAAGAAATAAAAATATTCAAGGATTTCTTTCCAAGTGTTTTAGAGCTCATGCAGCATTCATCTTTCACAATGCACTTGCTGGTGTGAATCGTGATCAGCCGAATACTGGACCAGATCCTAGCATAGGGTATTTGCCCCTCTGCACCTCACCAACAAGCTGCCCTAAAGGGATAATGCACACAGAAATATCCATTTTGCAGTCTGACCTTCTTATGTCCTTGTGTGGATGCTTAACCTTGAGCCATCCATGACTTCTGTATGGTTTAAGGGAAGGTGAGAATGATGCAGCAGAGACAGTATTTGAGGGGATGGTCTGGCCTTCATTTTCTCTACAGCCAGGAAGGATGGTTCAGTGTTTTGGGTGCTAACCTGGGAGTGGGACCAGTTCAATGTTATACTGAACCACAGACTTCCTATATGACCTTGGGCAAGTCACAGTGTCTCTGGGCCTCAGATCCCAATCCAATAATAGGAACTCCCTACCTCATGGGGCTATTGTGAAGATAAGATATCACATATTGGGAGGTGCTCTGATACTGTGGTAATGGGAACAGGTCATGTAAATATCTTAGATAAAATTCTTTGCCTGATATCTCTGAGGTTAAATAATGCTTGGATAATTCTTTTTACCTCTGGATAACTGAAGAGAACATCCCAGATTTGTTGAAATTCACTAAATCAGGTTAGGCTATATAGTGGTGGATTCACTGTAACTCACACGTCTCTGGAGAGTTTTTTTTTAATAGGGTTTCTATTTTTGAGCTTTTGAGATCACATTAAATTTTCAAAGTATGTTTCTTTTCAACATTAATTAGGACTTGTCAACTATCTCCTCCTGACTAGCAAATTTAAAATATTGAATTTGCAGCATCTTCCAAGCATAAATTAAATAACTGTGGGAAAAGGGAGTTCATACTGATTGATTTTTAGTGTTCCCCAAAGCCTTCTATTTCTATTTAATGCTTATTTCTGGGTTCCAGCTGTAAATTCCTGCAATTGCTCGTGGGGCCAAATTCATCATTGTAATTCCTATGATGTCATGGGGCCAAATTCTGTTCTGTTACATGACAAAAAATACAGAATAACTCCAATTACTTACTTTAAAGCTGAAGTTCAGCCATTTTTCTGTTTTATGTGGGATTTGTTTATGTCATCCTAGCTGGAGTGTATTAATTCTTCATTTGCAGCACTTTTTAGATTTTCTCTGTGTTACTGATTCAGCACTCTTTAGTTTAAGTGGCAACAACATGGTCTCTAGCATATTGTGAAACACTGTCAAGCAATCTCATATACACACAACAGACTGTTAAAAAATAATCTTCCTGCTGGACACTTGACAGGTAACACAAAGCTCGTTTTATATACTTAGCTCTGATGGAGATTTTAATAGCTTGTGATGTATTGTTTTATAAATATCCTGTATGCCCCAATTAATCAGATTTAGCTTCAGTTGAATGCTCAGTGTAGCTCAGGGGAATGGAGCAAAGGTGCTGTTTCTACTCTCCACTTCCTGATCCTCACATGCTGTGGTCCCCACTGTCACAATTTTTATCACACATCTCTGTTTTTTTTTAAAGCCCCAGTGGCTGGAACTCAGAGATTGCATGCGAATCTCAAGGTTTTTGTGGGGTTTTTTAAAAGCACCTTTTTAACTCTCATATTTGCAGAGTAATGTTGGAAAATATGAAAAAGTGCAAGTTAAAGCCCCAGAAATCAGATGCAAAAACCCTTTGTACCCCTCCAAAATTTATTTGCTATAAAAATCATTTAATCTTATGATTTCTGAATATTTGGGGCTAGCAGTACTGCAGATGACAGAACAAGGCTATTTCTTGGCACATGTTAAAATAACCTGATGGCTATTCTAAACTGCCCCCAGAGCCATTATGGCAGATGGATATCAGTGTGTAGATGTGAAGGTCCTTGTTTCCTGTGTCATGACCCCTCTGTTGGGGAAGCTGGGGAGAAGGTGCTGTAGAAGCCACTGTGGTAGATCTGCACCATGCAATAAGTTCCCACGCCTAAGGGGAATTCTCATGAGGTGAGCCACATCAGCTTTCAGGTTGGTTTCTGCTGCTGGAATGGCATGAAGCTACTGCAGAGCAGTGGAGGATCTGGCCCAGAACCTGAAGGATACAGAGTATTGAGGAAGGCTTCACTTGCCATTTGGCCACATAAGAGAATGGAAGCAAAATGGCAGAAGGAAGATTTTAAATCCTATAAATGTAAGTCCCTGGACATTAACATGGACTTCTCATGTCAATGTGAATCTGTGAAGAGTCACCGGAGTGTCAAACATTCCAGGTGCCTATTGTATCAATAGTTATTGTACTGCTGAATGTACTAGGCACAGTCCTGGCCATTAAATACCTTTCTCCTTTAAGATGTGATACTAGGTATTAATTATTTGAACCAAAAGGGATTTTTGTGTGTGGTGTAAATGGGGATGAGGGCTGAATGGCTAACATGGCTACATAATGGCACAGGCAATATCTTTTGATCAGCACTAATTCCGTGAGGCGTTGAGAACCCACGACTCCTACTGAATTATTGAGAGTTGAGGGATCTTATCACACTGTGCAGAAGACCTTGAAACTTAACATTTGTGAATATGCTCCACTATCCCCTCCCCATCAACTTGAGAATCTAATAAAATGAGAGCAAGCCTTGGAATTAGCTTATGAGAAAAATAAAATGCATAAGAAGTAGTAGACACATCTATTTTCATTTAGATTTGAATGAAAACCGATGTACGTTCAGCTCCAGAGAAAAGAGAGACTAAAGAGAAAGAGCATTAGCAAACATTATATGAACATAATACACTGACCAGGAAAGTATTTCCTATCTCTATTGCATATTAAATAAATTTAGCATTAGTGGCAAGTGTATCAGAAACAGAACTCACTGTCCTAGATCTTTCTCCTACATGGCTGACAGTTAGACCATGGAGTTGGATGGGCCACATTGTCTGGACAGGGAGACTCTGCATATTATTTTTTTATGGGGAACATGCACATACTAAAGTACATGTGGTGAAACAGAGTCCACTGCTATAGCCTTCACTCAGGTAAACTCCCTTTGTAGTATGACATATGAGGCCTTTGTCCCACATACAAGGTTTACTCAGCAGCACTCAATCAGTTAAAAAGGAAGGAACAATATTTCCCCTAATTTTCAAACAATTCCTAAGTAGTAGTCCAGAGACATCAAAATCTAAATAGTCAAATCAGGCTGACCTGCTCTTGAGCCAGCCGCTTTGAGAAACGCTGTCAGTGCTGCTTGCAGAGTTACAATGTAAGAAAATGGATTTCATACAGACAAATAACAGGTGGCAGTTTATTGGTTGTTGAGGCAAAGCATTCTTAAAATTTCTCCAGAAGTAACTGGCATTTAGAAAATATATTAATATGAATATTATTTCCCCTTTTTGTCAAGTTGATCACTTTTATATACTTCCTCAATGTGCTCAAGTATATATATTTAGCTGGAGTTAGGGGCATTAAATTGCTCTCCCATGAAACTCTTCCCTTCCTGGCTACCAGGTAGATCCCCTTGTATATTTCAGCTATAGGGAAGGAAGATTTATGCTGCAGCAATAATCTAAGAGATTTAAAAGTCGTAGGCCCTACAACCGGTATTGAGAACTCCTGTGGAGACACACTGTATTCCCATTTGATTTGCTGTCTGGTTAATGAGCCCGTAAATTGAATTAGCTCAATCTAAGTGCTCAAAATCCATGATGAAATAAGAAAATGAGATCACAGTAGGACAAAACTACTGTGGATGGAAGCTGTACTTGGTTTTGTATGCAGTTTCTCAGGCACTAAAGTGAGACTAAAATAATAATTTTGAAACCGCAATACTAACTCTGTTAATACCAAAATAAGAAGGCATCTCAGTTCCCTCCCCTGAAGGGAACTGTCTACATCTTCTTCCTGGAAACTGCTGGCATGTTTGTTCCTTTTGATGGCAACAGAGTGAATAGAGGAAGAGATTTACAAATTACAGTAATGAATAACTTATAGTCATGATAAGTGCTATGCACTGAACTGTGTAGGTTAGTCAGTAGTTTATCTTTTGCTAGTAGATTTTAGGCAATCAGCATGACAAAGTGAAGCTGTTTTTTACTTGTTTTCTCCCCACTTGAGATCAAAATACAGATAGTTATTTTTCTGGTATATGTTTTCTCTCTCCTCATATTTGTTTGTGGTGTTACTCTTCCAGCCCCTGATGTACCTGATCATTGGGTATCCTGTGGGTGTGCCAGGCCTCACCAGGAAGATGGTGCTGACAGGCTCCCAAGGATTCCTATCCTTCAGATCATTAGTTCATCCTCCTTTCATCCTTACATATCTAAGCTCCGATTTTCTGAGGCCCTGTCTACATGGGGAGAGGAACCAAGGGATACTATTCAGGAAGATCTGGACCACCTTGTACGCTGGAGTAA
>ML675624.1:49167899-49223706 GCA_007922155.1 Mesoclemmys tuberculata | reverse complement strand
GATCATATTGGTCCCTTCTGACCTATGAGTCTATGAGTCTAAGTTGGCTGAGACAGTTTTTAAAACTCTTCTAAAATTTGTTTTAGCTCACTCAGTAAAAATGTGGCTTGATCAGTCAGCATAGATAAGTGTTTCCAGACAGAGTGGCCCTGCTCACACTAGATGAGCAAAGTTAACCTGAGCCAGTTTTAAAACAGAGTCAAACTGAACTGCTTGAAAGACACTTTTAAAAGTGATCACCATTCCTGGACTAGCAAAGCCTAAATGGCTTAGTGAATGATCTCTTTATATTATACAGAATGCTGCCCTCATCACTTGCACAAGGTTTCTTTCAGCTCTCACAATTCATGCCAAGACTCAAGCTGTTGGAAGTGATCTTGGCCATGGTGAAAATCAAACCAGTCCTATCCATTCCATAGCCATGTGCAGATTTTCTCTCTCAAGGTACTTTGGTATTAGACACATTTCCAAAAATAATTGTTTATGTTTAAAGGGAATACAGGGTGAAGATGGAGGACAGATTTTTTATTTAAAAACAATGGACGTAGTTAGTACTATCTCATCTTTCCACCTGTAATTTGATATACTTGATATATAGTTCCTAAATTTAATACTGATATAGGCACAGGATCATATTGTCATCCAAACAACAAAATAATATGTATATATGTGTGTATATATGTGTATATATACCTACCAAACTGAAGTTTCCACTTCAGGCATCGGACGAAGTGGACTTCTGCCCATGAAAGCTTATGCCCAAATAAATTTGTTATTCTTTAAGGTACCACAGAACTCTCATTGTTTTTTAGTAAAATAAAAGTCCAGTCAGTGGGCTGGATTTCCCACAATTAGAAGCCAGCTGGGAAATCAGAGAATGCACATTTGTTTGGCAACAGTGCAGCTATGTGAAAGTCTTGCTCTCCATCACACACATGCTGGATGAGATCTAAATTTTATTATTTATCACTATAGTATCTAGGTGTCTAAAACGAAGAGCACAATAACTATGGAAATTACTGAGAAGTAAAAATTATATGAAGAAAAAACATTAATGGTGGGCATCAGATTCACAGGGACAAAGCAGAAATGTGACATATGAAGTTTCTTATATGCGCCATAGAGGGATTGCCACACACCACATCTGCATTCACTTTAGTGGCTCTATTACTAGAGAAACTCTCCAGTCTACGTTGTATTTCTGATCTCTATTCAGAATAAGCAAAAATCACTCCACCCTGTGATGGACGCTGTAGACATTGAGAAAACTGCAACAAATTGCTTTGCTTAGAATAATTTAAACCAGTGGTTCTCAACCTGTCGTCCACTTGCGGTCCAATAAGCACACTGCTGCAGCCCTTGTGACATTCTCAGGGCTACACAGGTAGTATATGTAGTGTATGGATGTGGCCCAAATAGCACAGAGAATTGCATATGTAGCCCACAATGATAAATAGGTTGAGAACCACTGATTTAAATTATATGCTTTTGTAATTTAAGTGCTCTTCAACTTGCAGTAAGGGATTGTGTCTTAGGGATTTTGTGCCTTATTTAGGATTTTCAGATCATATTGTAGTAGGGATTATTGGTTACATCAATAAAAAGATACTTTGTTTTGGAAAGAATATTGCCCATGCCAATTACTTGATCGGAAGGTTATATCCCTGTCCTTAGTGTTTCCTTAACAACCCTGGAAACGTTTACCCTCAGGAAGAACAGATTAAAGGGGCAATAGACAAGTTATTATAGTAACATCCCAACATTCATTTTTCCACAAAACAGAACATGGTCTGGCCAAAAGAGGGGCTATTGACACCTCTGCACCACAGAAGATAGATGGGTATATATACATATAGATCCCCTAGTGGTAAAGCCACAAACATTATCGATCCAGAACACCAGGTTGAAGGACGTTTTCTACAAGAAATTGGTTTGATAGATAGTGAAAAATGTAATAATAATTTACCCTTTTATCCAAGATTCTCAGTTCTTTAATAAATCATTTAATTAAATATTACAACATCTCTGTGGAGACAAGAAAGGTAAGTTGAAGTAACTTCACTCAGTAATAAAATACAGCTAACTCTATGGTAGAATTCTGGAGCTGTTTAGCAGCATATTGCACCATGACGCTTTTGGACATTAAAGTGAAGAATATCGTACCCAATGATAAGTTCAGGAGAACCTTAACAATGCAGAATCCTATTATCTGAGTTGGAATTTGGTGAGAATACTAGGACTAAAATCTCTGTTCCTGCAAAAAATGCCATAGGAACCTTCTTTAATATATATATTTGAAGCCACAAGATAACTACAAGTCGGTTACAATTTCTGTTTCACCTCTGAGTCAAGTGATTTTATCTGAAGCAACATAATACCTCCTAATGCTATATAGGAACCCTCACGCACTTTCTGTGCTTTGCAAATAATGAATTGTATGAAGAAATGCATCATTTAAATGAATGGTATCTGAGAATCTACGTTGTTGCACCTTTTTTATTCCAATGTAACTGCCACCCAATTTGTCCCAATCCCAGAACATGGTACTATTTTCATATTAAAGCAGCAGCTTTTGACCCACAATCCAAACATAAAAAGATGTATTTGTTCGTGGTGCAGGTTAAGACAGACACACATCTAGGAGAAGTTGGAACGGTTGGGATTTGGGAAACAGACAGAGAGACTTCTGCTTGAAAAGATACTTAGATGGATTTACTATTTTATGTGGAGTTATGAGAATGGAATTGTCTGTGAAACTTCAGTGTTGTCTTTGCCATCTTTGTCCAGGATGAAGAA
The DNA here is from genome assembly GCA_007922155.1 of Mesoclemmys tuberculata. Taxonomy (NCBI): domain Eukaryota; kingdom Metazoa; phylum Chordata; order Testudines; family Chelidae; genus Mesoclemmys; species Mesoclemmys tuberculata. Next base: position 49,220,910 of record ML675624.1, on the reverse strand, counting down.
GAACTGTGTACATATCATGAAAACAATAGACAGGAAAATAATATACTAATGAACCTGTGCATCACTTTCTTTCCCAACAAAGAATTAATACCTTTTAGAAGAGCCAAATGTTCTTTTTACCATTTAGAGATTGATCAATTTATGATTCATGCCACACGTTATGAACATTACAGTGTATCACATTACCTATCATTAATTGTCTGATGGGTTGCATTATTGCATACATTAATGACCTTTTGATTATGGTAGAGTATTTTACAAATTAGCAGTGAAAACAATCAAAGGCTACACAAACGTCATTTTATAATATGCTGGTGACAAGGTAAATTGTCACACAACAGCAAAGATTAGCCATCATCACCATGGTTTACTGAATCAGAGTCAATATAAATTACAACAATTTAAATAACTGGCTGGTTCAAGCATGTTCCTGCAATCATATGGATTAGTCCAGTGCTCAACATATTGTCTTTGACATAAGAACAGTAACGCTTGCACTAAGGCTTGCAGTCCTCACAAAAAATCATTTCAGCAAGACACCTGGATCGGCAGTTTTTTCATTGGCAGTGGATACCTTTTAGAGCATCATCCCTTTATCCATTTTGTCAATTTGGTAATAATACATCTAGCCGGGCTATCTATGCACTGTACCAGAGATAATTCATCTAGCTGGCTATCAATGCACTGTAAGATTGAATGCTCCATGCAAGTGAAACAAGCTTCTGTAAGTGTGTCTATTTCCTCCATTGTTATAAAACCACTATTTTTTTCTGAAATCTCAAATACAATTCTCAATGATTTTACCTTTTCAATCCTAACTGGAACAATGGAGCAAGCATAACCAATAGCTTCATGAAGAACAACATACACATTTAGTTCCAGACTAATTATATGTAAGATTTGTAGTTACCAAGGACTGTGTTATGGATTTTAGTTTTAAATTAAAACTCTTGGCAAGCCAGTTAGGTATTAACATATATCACATTATCACCACTTCCATGACTATAATCAGTGGGTACTAACTTCTGTTGTGATATGGGTATTTAAAGCATATTTCCTGGCCACAGTCACAAGACCTGGTTTAGAATTTACAATCACCACATCTGGTAGACAGATTACACATGGGCAAACTTAACAATTCCATTACTTTGAAAGATTTTATTGGTACCAAGAATATTCTCTATTTTGAAAATGGGAAACTTGGTTGAAAATGGAATCTCTCAAGCCACTGCAACTTTTTGAAGGCATCAACTGTATTAGCATTGTATAAAGAGACATAGGCTAAGATTTTTTTAAAAAATTGGTGCCTAAAGTAAGGCTCCCACATTCACACCTACAGCCTAAGTAACAGATCTGATTTTCAAAAGAGCTGACCACTCAGCTCTTAAAACCTTTTCTTGCCATATTGTTTATTATTCCCATGGGTTGCAAAGGGATCAGTCTGATCTTTCTTTTCACCTTGCTTTGCAGGCTTAGACAAAAGCATACACAAAAGGCCATGTCTGCACTACAACTTTTGCTGGCATAGCTATGTTGATCAGGAGAGTGATGAGATGTGATTTGTTACGGACATAGCTGTGTTGCTAAATGCCCCTTGTGTAGATACAGTTACATAAACAAAACTGTGCATTTGCTGGTTCAGCTAATTTCACTCAAGGATTGGGGCTGCAATAAACAATACGGGCAAAAGCACATTTTGCCATTATAATCTTTGTCCACACTAGGAGTGCCTTGTCTTTATGGTATATACTGGTAGAGCTATACCAGCAAAACCTTCCAAGGTTAAACTTGGCCAAGGATTAACGCTCAGTTTCCACCTTAACACTTCTTTTTAAACATGTATGTATCAACTTTGGCCTTATTTTGGATGTTACTGTAAAATACGATCGGAGACACTGAAATCTCAATATTTGCACTCAGAAAGTTTCTGTCTACGTTGTCAACCATGCCACTTTGCTCTTTGGATAAGGCCATAATCTCCCATCTGCTAATGTGAACAGAGAGAAACCAAATCCAGAGGAATCCATTAACAGAATGGGGTAGGAGTAGGGGACAACTCTGGATCTGTGACATGCTTCCTCCTTTCCTAATCCTTGAGAAGATCTGTGGGGCACACCATAGGCTTTAGGTTCTGTGAAGTTAGAAGATCAGGTGGGGGGCCAGGAAGGGGCGAGACTGCTATCTGGTTGCTGTCTGTGGTGTTGTTTCCCTCAATCATATAGGAATTTCTCATCAGCAATTATTTTGCCTGGAAATCTCCTCTTGAATATGAAACCCCTCTTGGAAGGAAGAATTTTGGGACAAATGCTGCTGGAAGCTGCATAGGAGCTCCTCTTTTGTCAAACTGCCATGAAGGTAGTGAGAGTTGGGAAACAGTGCAGAACTGGTCACGCATCATGCTAAAGAAGTGTGTTTAAACAGCTACCTCAGTAAAATTTCATACATTTCTTCTTCCATACTTCAGACTGGGTGGACTGAGGTTTTCCTTTCATTCCATTCAGGGGATAAGGGGTGAGAGAAAAGGTTCCTTTTGCCGTTTCACCTCCTTGTGTACTTGCATAAAACTTAGCACGCCCTGCCTAGCCCCAAATTTTGATTTACTCATTCAATTAACTCTTTGATTTCTAAGAAGTACAGAAGTAGTTCACACTATTAGACGCACAGACACATAAACCTTTTCCATTTTACTTGTTAGAATAAAAAGTTACACAACTCCAAAGACAACAAAGTGGCACATACAAAACACTTGTTCCTACTAACATTTGTGCATTAAAATAGCAAAACAGTGACAGATTTTTTCAAATTAGCTGTTTTCCGGTATAACAGCTATCATGCCTACCTAATGGTTGCCAGATCCTGGAATAAATGTAAGCAGTTAGCAGAATTCCCCAGTGGGTGGCTGGATTTGTCCTCTCTGTCCTCCTGGACATTATTACAGCGGAAACATTGTTCTGCACCTGAGTGTCTGTAGACAGCTGTTTTATCATGTGAGCAGAGGGAATATTTCTTTGACTGAGCCAATGGGAAATGCAGTAAATTTGTTTCAACTTGAGGCACGTTTATCTTACACAGACCAATTTATTTACCTCCAACTACTCTTGGGCAATTCATTCCACATTTTAGTTTTTGGTTGTGCATAGTATTGAATAACCTCACTTAATCCACACAGAACAATCAAGGCCAGATTTTCAAATGTTAATGTATTGACCAGAGCATGCACTTCCCAAGCGCATGTATGCTTTTGAAAAATCTAGGGCCTGATTCTTTTTTATTTTACTTATTTATTAAAAATTACAGGTAACAGTGACATGGACATGGGTTGCTCTCTCCATCCCAGAGTCTGCAGCCAGCTGCAAGTAGATACCATAAAATACTCAAAAGTTAATCTCACAATACATGTCAGTAATAATTCATACCATCTGACTATCAATTAATGTTACTGTTGTGCCATAGCTATTACTTTCAGATTTGCTATAGGTACTTAATAATCTGAAAACAATTTAAAACATCCACAAGATGTGTAAATATGGTAAAATGATCTCAGTTATTACGTACAAGAAGAGAGAGATTGTAATAGTTTGTCATATGGTAAAGTACCCTAAAAATTTATTACAAATGAAGTAGACTTTAATTTATTTTAATCTAGCTATTTCCTCTTTTCCTTTTCATGATTTTGAAATGTTATCTTCCAATATTTATCTCTTTTCCATGGTTCAATTTCCTATTTACTGCATATTTTACATGATTCATTCCAAAAGTTCTTTGTCATGTTTGCTCCTTATGTCCCACTTCTAACATCAGTTTACCACCTAGAGAGTCTTGTAAAGTACATTTTTATGGTGATTTTAAAAACTACAGCTTGAATCTGTTCAGCAGAGCTAGTAAATGAATATGACAAATGGTCTTTATCAATCCATAGTCCTCTGATAGACTGTCCTTCATTTGTGTGGATTTTATATTGCTACAATCCAATCTCCGTAATTTATGGTCCTTTCCTGAAGCGAAGGATAGCCAACATGAGCAACATAAAGCCAAGAATAAAAAATGAACTCACAAAACTAAATTATACATATTAAACTTTCAAATATGGAGATCATGGTCCAGATCCTCAGCTGCTATAAATCAATAGGTCAGTTGAAGTAAATTGAGCTAAACAGAATTAAACCACCCGAGATCTGGCTCCGTACATTCAAAATCTGGTTTCAAAGGTGTGCATTTGGTTTCCACCTTCTGTTCTCTTGGGAACAAGCCCTGGTGTGGCTATGAGGTTTCACCCCCAATTTTATTTCTCCATTAGCTTCTGCAGGATTCAAGCTTTCATCTTAAAGCCATTAAATGTCTACCCCTTTCTGGTAATAGGGATAGCTTTTCACATGTAGATCAATGCAGTGCTGTTTTCTTGAGTTTGCAGAAAGAGAGACTGAATCAATAGCTCTAAGAGAAGTAAGCAGACTCTAGTTAAGATTGACAAAGAACATTTGCCATATTCATTTACTAGCTTTGCTGAAGAGATTCAAACAGTACTTTTAAAGCACCATAAAATGTACTTTACAAGACTCTAGCTGATGGTAGAAGTGGGACCTCTAGCTAACGGTAGTTAGCAGGGACCTCAAATTAACATGCTTATCCAGTGTTGTGAGATGCAGCAATGGATGGGTATGGCCACTCCCTCCATCATTTTCTAAAAAGGGCTCCTCAGTTAGTGATGGATTTTTGTACCACCATCCTTTTTCTCTTGGACTTGGTGTGCTCTCTCATAGAGTTCCTTCTTGTTGTTCATGAGAAGCATAGAGATGGGAAGGGAAATTATCATTGGACTTCCTTGTCTCTTGCAAAGGGGAGAAAAAATAACTTCTCTTTGAGGTTGCCTTCCAACTGTTAGGGCTCCCTCTCCTATCTGCTGAGAAGCAGCCAGCAGTTACTTTTTTCTTCCTTCTCCCTAATGTTCTTTTATTCCCATTTCAGTGCAGCACAGTGGGAAGTGGTGAGGAAGGAAAGGATCAAGATAGTGCTAATTAGGAGCCTGGGGAAGAGGAAGAAGGGACTGTATAGTTGCAACTCTTTTAGCCAGCAGGAGGAAGAAGAGGCTCTGCTGCCAAAGATTCCTGGAGAAGTTATTATTTGGGGCTCGTACTGACATAAGAGTAGGAGGGTGTTAGGTGGTGGCTGGGAGTCAAACCTAAATGAGGGGCTAATAGGAGTTTTGAGGGTACGTGAGGATACTAGGAGTACCAGACAGTGAAAGGGTCACATTCACATTGGCCCTGCATTTGTTCATAGCACATATCTACCTACTACCCACATTGCTCCCATCACTACAGGAAAACATACATTTCGGCTGTGCTTAATAGTCTCTGCTCTACGAAGGTCCAGGATTGGAGCAGAGGCAGCGATACCGACAAGCATTTAAGAGAGTGAAGCTTTCTCATCATATATATGCACTATACCTTGCTTTGTTCAGTGACGTATCCCTCATTTTCACAATGGATAAATATCACCCACGAAAATGGAAACAAACAAATAGAAATGGAACTGAACTTGATCTTCTAGACAAGGAGTTTAAGCTTGTTTTGTTCATGTACTGTACTTCTGTGTCAGAAAAATCCAAAATGTATTTCTTGAGATCACACTAAATATGCAATTTACAAATATTCTTGCCACGAGACAGGACATACAAAACAAAGGTGGCAAAGAAAGCTGAACTGAAACATTTAAAAGAGAAAGAGTGAAATGGAAGAAAGGCAAAGAGTCACTCAGCACTGAACACCAACAGTTAAAACTAAAAGCACCAAAGAGAGAGAAAGAGAAAGGTAGTAAGTTAGGATTTGAAAAGAAAATCCAGGGACAACTAAAAAAATAGGTGCTTCAGAAAGAGCGCTGTTAGCAGGCAAGATATGTGTCATTACTGGACAGTTCCACTGCATTAAGTTTGGATTGATATTGTCCACTAAATGAAACATCGTTCTTTGGCCACATAGAAACTAGAAAAAGATGAAGAAGAATATGCAGTGGTAGCTGATGACATCTGAAGGTGCAGAGTCAAAATTGACAAGTAAAGATATGTCAGTCAGTTTACAGCAGTAGGTGAAAAATCTGAATCTGTAGATGGGGCAATAACAGGGTAGCAAAAATCTACCCTTCCTATCCTCAAAAAGCCTCCACTGAAAATACTGAACTTCATGGAGACCATAGTGCTTGTGTGAGAGAATACGAACAAATGCCTTTCAGTTCTTTGATCCTACATTCAAATTTTCTTATGTCACAAATGAAACTAGTTTGGAGATTTCGATCTGCTTCCTGGCAGACGTTTGCACATATCCCAAAACTACCAAAAGAGGCACATGTTTGCTCAGGAGAAGTCACAACTCAAATACTGGCGTTGATTGCAGGTGAGGACTGAGGGCATGGAGGGAGAGTGCTATTGGGCACTTTGCACAGTGTTCACTTATCTCGCTCAGAGCAACCAATGTATGCAATTTCTCATGGTCATGACCATACACAGTCACATAAAATATTTTCTAATGAAAAACTGAATTACCATGTGACTGAATGAAGGTCATAACAACTCAACAATAATATTCGGTTAATACAGTTTAGAATGTTAATTAAAATGAGAGTGATTAATTCTGCATTTCCTTGCTGCTACATTATCATCATTTTCATTAAATGTGCCAGGCCGTCATTTAACTACTGAGTTAATCTTGCATACTGAACTCAATGGGAGCTTTGTCACTGACTCCCATGGACATGAGATCGAAGCCATGGTAAAGTTCACACAGGCTCCGCTAGAGAGAAAAAATAAATAATTTAAATTTCTTGTGTAAAGTGATACTTACACAGAAATTCACATCTCTTAATTCAACCCAAAGTCTTTGCTAAGCACTTGAACTTCACTGTAGAAGTTTAAGGAAAAGTATTAGTAAAAAAGCATACATAAGCTATTATTCTACTTCAAGAATGTTCTTAATTTTAAGTCAGTATGTAGAAATGAATTATGTTGGCTGTCACAGTTCATGCGAGTAAGCAGCAATTTTGCAATCACTGTGATTCAGCCCCTGGAGAGAATGAATTTTATACAGTGTCTGATACAAGTATTTGATACAAGCAGAGTTTGATATAAGTTGTTTTTCTTCTTGAATGGATGAAAGATAATGTTTGATCTTGTCATTTATTATTTTAGTTCATTTCTTCTGCGTAAATAATAGTTGACGATACAATAAATCACCTCTTTTCAGTAGGAAAATATGTCTGACAACCAGACAATAATGTTATGAAATATCATTAATCATTAGTATATCTAGTTCATAGATTAAAGATAAGAAGTTATCAAAGAGTCTAGAGGCCTGATTCTGACCGCTATTACATAGGATTTACACTAGTATACATTTCTTTAACTTTAAAGAGTTACTCCTAATTGTAACCACTTTAAGTGAGATGAGAATCAAGCCTTGTGCACTAGATTCCTTAAATTGCAGAAATTTAATTCCTTCCCAGTTGCATTGTATCCCGTCAGCCTTATGGTGCAAAGCGGAGATGGGTCAATGTATCTGTACTTGGATAACTATACTCATTCAGGGACGTAGACAGATAACTCCACCCAATCTAATAAACTCAGGGTAAATTTTTTTTTTTTAAAACAAAGGTGCTACTTTACATTTCTGTGTTTTACTCTTGCCTTATTTAAGGTAGCTACAACCCTAACCTAGTTAAGTGTTGTCTGTTGAGAGTAAAAGGCTGAAAGCTTTTTCTAGCACAAAAATTCTTACCCTCTTCCCCTGAAATTAAATTCTGCATTAGACCTGGAACTGCTTCCTTTAGTCATCAGAACCTTAACTAGAATATAGAAAGTAAGAGAATTATTTGATCACAGCAAATCTCTCCATATCCCAGTATATATTCTTCTTCTAGCCAGCTTCAATCAAATACAGTCATGGCTGAATTTTCAAAAGAGAGCACCCAAATTAGAACTGCTAGAAACTGACCTTTACACCCCCAGAACCTGCAGACGTTTGTGTAAACAGGCATGTCTGCATACAGACACATACTTATTTTACACACACAAGTATTGCATGTGTGTGCAAATGCAGGACTTGATTATAATTTATTCAAGACAAGAAATGAGACACTCATTACGCTCTTGAATGAACTCATATAGAAAAATGAGGAAGGACAAAAAAAACATTTTCACCCATGGGTGAACATTTCTCACAAAGCAATTGCTCCATGTCTGACCTCTTAGTCCTCATCTTCAAAGAAACCTGCTCAACACTTTCAAAAGATTGGCCTGGGATCTTAAATTCATAACTCTGTTAGATGCTAAAAATCATGGACTCAGTAAAGACACTGGATGCATGACTCATTACAGCAATCTATAACCCACTAACCCTCTTTTGTCCTATGACTACAGATGTGTTGATTGCCCTCTTCACCTTGAATGGTATCTTACAACACGGTTAACTCCTTATGCTAAACAACCTGTTCCACCATGTACTGAGCTGTGACATGCAGAGAACCTTTCCCAGACTGGAAGAAGAGTGCTATGTAAACTCAACAGCTTGTCTCTTTAACCAACAGAAGTTGGTCCAATAAAAGTTATTACCTCACCCACCTTGTCTCTCTAAAATCCTGGGACCAACACAACTACAACAGCACTGCGAACGAGAATTTATGTAGCATTGTATTTATTTATTTATTTAAGTGCCTCTCGAGAGTTTGGAAATCATTACAAAAATTGTTAAGTGGCTAATGCTCCCAAAGCATCTCCATAACCCATTTCCCAATTCCTAGCACCAGCTCGTCCCTCTCACAACCCTTATGCCTAACTCCACTATTTGACTCTCTCTAAGGGAAGCTTTAGAAAACAGAAGTGCTTAAATTTTGCCCTCAATATATCTAAACTGTGTTGGACGTAAGCAGGGGAACCAATTCCAGACCTGAAGGCCTTGTTTTTAGTTACATTGCATCAAGAATGTGCAAGTTGCTAGGCTTCCAAGAACAATGGGAATTGACACATTTTTTCAGGTACTTATGCACATGTTTGAAAATTTGTCTTATTATACATATTGTTTTTTATTTTGTAATATTTTATTCATATTTTAGAAAATATTAAATTAATAATTAATCATTACTATTTGTACTACAGTAGAGACTAGATGCTCCAATCAAGCATCATGGGCCTATTTTGTTATGTGCTGCAGAGGCGACATAAGGGAGGACCCCGTCTCCCTCAGGTTGTTGCTTGGCTTATACTGAGCATGCTTAGTAACATCTGCCAAAGCTACCATTCTCACTCTGCCCCCCTCATTCCCCTTTTCTAATGTGCTGTGTAAACATGAAGGCTGTCCTCAAGAAGGTTACAGTCTAGGGTCACATCACCTGCAAATAGTTGGGGCACTATGAGTATTTCTACACAATAGCTAGGAGTAAGCCTTCCAGTTTAAGCAGACAGATTCATGCTAGTGGGGCATGAACAAGCGGGCTAAAAATGGCTGTGTGAATTTTTTGGCTCGGGAGGAGCTCAAGCTCTCAAGACTCTTTGGGTCTGAGCTAGTGTGGCTAACTCGAGTCTCATCTGGGGCTGCAATGTCCACACTGTTATTTATAGCATGCCAACTTGAGTCGCACTTGCATGAGTCTGTCTGCCCAGGCTGGGAGACTCGCTCCCAGGTGCAGTGCAGACATACCCTAAGGGAGATGAGGTAACAATAATATGAACATGTTTTTGTGTAGACCGTGTGCAAAGCACAGTTCACCAGCCAGTCTAGTAATTATCAACTGGCAGTAAATCGCTGACAAAACAAAATCTTTTACAAACTAAAAAAAATAAAATAAAATTGTGTTTACGATAATAATTGGGTGAAATTGTAAACGGAAGGTGAAATCCTGGCCCCAATGAAATCAAAGGCAAAAGTTCCAATGACTCCAGACGTTCCCCAAACATTTCACCACTAACCACCAACATTTCTTCTTGACAGTTAAATATAACTAAAGGACGTATGTGTTATTATTTATACTGGTTCTTTTAAAAAGCTAAATTTGCAAGATACTATCCTTCAGGCTTTAAAATAATCTCTAATTTATAGGGATTAGAATGACACCTTCATGGGGGAGCAGATTATTCCATATTGGCCTCCTGCTATTTTCCCTGCACCTTCTGCTGAAGAGTCTGGTACTAGCCATTGTTAGAGACAGGATATTGGACCAGACCATTTGGCACTATCCCACAAAACCAAACTCTCACAAGCCACTTGTCTTAAAATCTTCAATATCCTTTAAGGCCTATCTTCAACCTATGTATCAACCTTTATTAGCTACTGATCCCAACCTCTAACAGACATATGGCTCCAGCCTCCATTGCCCTTTTGTTAAATTTTCAAAGAAGAACCTTTGTGCTTTCTCCCATGTTGCCGAATATACTAGGGAAGGAGTTCTCTGCAGACATCTGCAAAATTACCTCATTATCCACCTTCAAAACCCTTCTTAAAATTCTCCTTTTCAGTGATGCCTATAAAAAAAACTTGACATCAGCGAGGCTGCTGATGTGCTGAGATCACCACTTTTGTTGCTGACCAATATTATCTCATTGTTTCCTGGTACTCCCTGTTGGTCTGTATGTTGTCTCTTATCTTATACTTAGATTGTAAGCTTTTTTGGGCAGGAACTTTCTTTTTTTCCCCTGTGTTGTACAACACGTAGCACGATGTCATCCTGGTTCATGAATACGGGTCCTAGGCACCTATGGTAATACAAATAAACCATCATCATCATCTGAGCAATTCAGGATAAGGTCAACTCCATCATGCCTATTTTTCTTTTGAACATTTAAAAAAAGTCACAGCATCTTTATACTAAAATAAACACATTAATATATACTCAATTTTATGTCCATTACTGATAGAGAAATGAGTCACAATTAGAGTTTTACTTAAAATTGATGCCTCATGCATGGCAATAGAAGGCTTAATTTTAATGGGATTCTCACACACTGAAGAATGTAGAGTGGAAGAATAAATTCAGTATGTAATATCACATCTAAACATTTAATTAATTTATGGCAGAAATATGTAAAGTACATGTAGTGGCAATATGCTGAGATGCAAATAGCTTGGTATTTATTGGGTAACATGTTTCAAACATTTTAATATGGCTTCTCGTCTATATGCATTGGTTTATTTTTTTCCTGTAAGTGTTATTTCACAAACAGCATACCTGAAATGTTGGCTTTGATATGAATGTTAAGATTTTAATATAAACTTGCAAAAATTATTGTGCTATATTGTACTAATTTTTGGCAATTCCATTGATTTCAATGAGGTTATAATGGCATAAAATGAGACTAACATAGTGTTAAAGTAGGCATTTAAGTTACAGCAGTAACTTTTAAAAGATTTATGGATTTGGTGAAGTAATGTAGTGTCCTGTTATCGGGACAGTCTACAGTATTTTTGGAGCAATGGAATTTGATTATTTCAAATTGATAGTCCAGTATGAAAAAAAAGCAGAATAGTGGGACCCCAGAATCTGCAAAATCCACCGTATAGTGTAGGAAGTATAATTTCTACGATGCCAACCCCAAAATAAAACAACTGATTTAAATATTAGGATCTGCTTTTCAATACACCTAAAGACGATTTGAGATCAAAGAATTAATGAACAAATACTCCTAAGAGTATCTTAGTATGCTATTTTATACATAATGTAAAATTTACTGTTTTCATTCACAGAGAATGGGCAATATTATCTCTTTTACCGTGGTGAGTGAGAACAGAACAAAGATTTCCAAAATGAACCTCAGGAGAAAAAAAACAGTATACAAATAGTTGCAAGAAGGAAATCTGCTGGTTTTAATGGAGAATCATTGGCTAAGTCTGTCATTATATATATATTTCTCTGGTCCCTGTATGCCTGTTAAAAGCTGATTTTCAGTGTTACTTTCACTGTACATGCATCTATGGCTGCTAGCTCTCAACTGGTCTGAATAGAAGGGCAGACTATCTCTCTTTTATAGGTTGGAACCGATTAAAGTATTGGAATATAAATAACTGTAAAATTCAATATTTATTCATGGTTGTGGCTAACTATAAATGTAGAATATTCAGTATCATTTTGAATGTTAGTTATTTATCTGCTTTCATATTTTAAAGGGGGAGAAATTGCATTTATCTGTTAGCATTTAAAAAACAAGCCAAGAGTCTGATCACAGTGTTTCACAGTTCCTATTCCTCTGTTTTTTTCAAACATGAGAAATAATTTTCACACTGTATTACTGTTTAGGGTTATTTCTGAGGATGTCCGTGCGACTTTATGAACAATCATAAATCAATATTAAATAGTGAATACTCATTGTGAGCTGTTCTAAATGGTTTTGGTGAATAAAATGGATATATCTGAAGAAATTGCAACTGGGTCATGGATGATTTCACACTAAATGTCTAAAAGGTGACACTGACTTTAAAAGTGGCCCTCTGGATTCTTGAAGCCCTTAGCATAGGTAGAACTGAAAATATCAGATGTACCACTGGAGTCATGGTGATGGGTAGTTGCACCAAAATACCATTGACCTTTTACATTAGTAAAAGCTCAGTTCTGCTACTCTTCCATTAAATAGTTACTTCACAAGTAGTATTATTGATTTCAGTAGGACTACTCATGGAGTAGGATACTACTCAACTTGAGGGGAAGCCCCATGTATTCATGTAGAGGGTCCCAGCTTGCTCTTTCATTAAGTCAATCTTGCCCCACTTTTCTTTGATCTCTGTTTGCCTCAGTTCATTACCTCTCTTCTATTTTTCTTCAGACTCCCTTGACCAAGCACACTGTGCAATTTACCTAACAAAAATAGAGACCAGTGTTATTTTTATATCCGTTTGTTACTTTATGTATCAGAATGTGATCACTGGCCTTATTCTTCTTTTCCATTTTGCTCTTGTACTCTACCACAATTAAAAGACCACCATCAACACACATACACAGCCATAATTGTGCTTCTATTCACATAATTCCATTGAGATTGCATGGAGTTACATGAAGAACAAATTTTGGATGAACCTGGGAATGAGAGCTGATCAACTGCTGAGGGCAATGTTCCCACCAGCCACCGCTCTCCAAAACTGGAGTTCAGGATTTTTACCTGAAATGGAAAGTGTATATATAATTCTACACAGATGAATCCTGAGGAAAATTCTTCCTTTCTTTTTGTGCTTTTCATCAAAGTTTAATTCACATAAACTAATGTAACTTTAATGTTTCTTAGATGCAGATCTGAATTTTGGTTTTAATCAATTAATATTCTCTCTCTCCAACTGCTAAAAAAATGACACAATGGCTCTTTAATATTTAATTGATGATATCATTTTGCAGGTTTTAGTTTAAAGGTAACCATAGCACAAACTCATTCATTATTAACTGCAGAACTGCAGTGTAGGTTCTTGGGAATCCTCTTTCTTTTACACTTCAGTTTAATATGAGTACTGCCGTCTCTGGAAAACTGTTCTGATATTGTTTCAAGTGTGAAAAACTGGCAGAACAATGTAAACTGCTGATATCAATAGATGGGACAATGCTTAAAACTGAGATGAAGACTGAAGGTGAGAGGCAGATGAGGAAAGTCCGATTTCGAATTGCTTCTTCTCATAGTGGGAGAGTATTAAAGGAAGTGTATGCAGATGGAGAAGCGGCAGACTCGTTGGATTCTGAATGTGCCAGTAGCTCAGACACTGATCAAAACAGCAGACTGAGTGAAGGGGATGGACAGCAGAATGGACAGTTAGGATCAGAGTGTGATGAAAATGAAAATGAGCAAGATGACTTGCTCATTTTAGTGAGAGCTACTAAAGAAAGGGGCTTTGGCACAAAACGAGTCAACATTCTAAGCAAAAATGGTACTGTCAGAGGAGTCAAACACAAAGTCAGTGCTGGTCAAACCCTCTTCAACAATTTGTCAAAAATATTTCAGGTAAGTGAAAGAGCTTTGATAATTGGGAAAACTCTCTTTCTCATTTATCTCATGTCTCAACTTTTTCTCCCATTTCTTCTAAGCCTCTCTTATTTCTGAGTTATCATATTTCAGGATTCATAACTGATGCCACTGAAAGCTTCCTTAAACAGGAGAGAATCATTGTTCCTATACCAACTCCACAGCACAAATTGGTGTTGAAACTTCTCTCTCAGTATTCATCTCCTCTAGGATTTGCTGGCTAAAAATGGTTACTCTTTACCAAGCATGTAAAGACTTGGTGAGAAGATATGACTGGAGAATTAATTTTCAGTTTCATTAGAGGTATTAAAAGTGATATATGTGGTTATATGCAATTTCCAGCCCTCTGGTATCAGTTTTAACAGGTTTACCATGAGATCTGCTATCCTCTCTATATAAATATTTATACTTGTACATTCTGTTGTGTTTAGCCTGATAAGTAAGTCAAATTAGATGCAGAATATTGCTAATGACTCTTCTCCCATTTAAGGTTTTAGATGAATGATATCTAGTCAAATGTCTCTCTTATTAAGGTCTGTTTTTCACTAATTTGCTGGAAGGAAGTGAATATCTATATATGAAATTGTTTATGATACCTTGAACCTTTAGTCTGAGACCTAGTTTTCTCAGAAAAATAAAATAAAATTGTTTTTTAAAATAGCTTAGCTTATATACACAAATACTATAATATATACACTATTCAGTAGCTCTACTATACTATTTTTGAATTATTAATGTTCAAATTGTGGTAGCATACATGTTGGTATTCACTGTTTTCTAGAAGGTGTCAAGGTCTACTATGTTTATCATGATATTGAAAATTAACATTTGATAGTTTTAGCAAGTGTGTTGTTTTAGAAGCATTTGTGCAATACCTGAGAGGGGTAGGGTTTTATATAAGCCCTATATATAAGCCCTTTATATAAGGGGTAGGGTTTTATATGAGGGTTTTATTTATTGAAATGCTCTATTTATGAAAGGTCTTATTTAGTAACCATGTGATCTTATTACAGTCATCCTTGCCTTCCTATCCCCAGGTTTAGACTGTAAGCTCTTCAGGGCAGGAACCATGGGCCTAATTCTGCTCTCACCAATTTTATATCAGTATAATTCCATTGACTTCAGTGGAGTCACTCCTGCTATAAGTGCAATAAGACTCTTGTCCAGCAACTTTACATATTTCTGTGAAATATCTAGTAGGATGGCATTCAAGAAAGGGGAAAGGCTTCACAAGAAAAAAGCCAGAGAAAAATATACACAAAGAAGGTAGATCAGACTCTGAGTTTTCATTTGTGTTACTCCACTGGATGAAATCATTCCCAAGAGAAAGAAACTACCCTGAAAAACTGGAACACACAGACATATTGAACAGTTTGAAGAAAGCCATGAGGAAAGGCCTCTGCACAACAGTCACCACAAATTCAAGGTTCAAAGTTTAGTGCAGAGGAGTGTATGTTTCTCATATCATAGAACAAGCCAATGATTTCTATGGTATGAAGTCTGTAACACTGATCGGTATAAATATGGGATACCAGAGTGCAAAGGGTTCCTTTAAGACTGCTCGAGTTTTGTATGAGATATGTTCCAATATCCCGCTTTACTAAAAATGGAATAGCAGCTGCCCTCCTCTTGAAAAAGATCACCATCACATGATTTCTATAGTTATTCCATGAACTTGATCAGGACCAGAAAAAGACTGTAGCAAATAGTAATTTTGTGGTCAAAGGTATGACAAGATAATTGTGTTTCTCTCTCAAAACAATTTGCTTCAGCACCTTTAAGTCTAGTAATCTTCTAGAGGGCTCAATATTGAACAGCTGTGACTGTCCACAGTTGTCTTTTTTCCACTGCTAGGGAAGAGGCATTAACTACAGAACAGTTCAGTCAAACATTTATAGAGGTTCCAATATCTGAGGTGAGATTCTGTCTCTACTGCATGTTGATTCAGAGCTAGCTGACCTGATGTTTGTCAGAATCATTACCTGAAATAGTCATTTGAAATCCCAAAGTATGCACAAAAATTCCTGGGTGAGTCCTGAGGATAAGTTGTGGATGGATTCTTGAATGTTATTATTTGGATCAGGGTAACTAAGAAATTATTTATAATGAAAAATGTTATTTGGGATGTCAAATATGGAGTATGTGTGTGCCCTTGGATCATTAACAGTGACTTCTCTTTGAGGTACACTGCCAATTGTGTCTGCATTATTTTGGTCCTCTGGCCCAACTTCCACATCAGAGCCTTTGCTAACAACTATTAACTGTGACAAATATACAAGAAAGGTTTCAAAACAGGTCATTCTTAGCAGGAATTCGAAAGACTCCATATATGTACAGAGACCAGCTAGGATTTCCGTAAATGGAGTTTGGTGAATCCTACCCAAGCAGTCAAGTTATTTTCATCTTTTATACTCAGAAGGAAGACTTCCAGTATTGTGCCCAGCAAGCCTTATGTGAATTTTAAATATCCCAGAGATACTTTTGGATTTTGAATAATTTTCTATTGATCCTACTGAGTGCACCCATATGGAAGTGGTTCAGATAATTCCTTTAAAAAAGGCTGTCTGACCAGACAGAGCTTATGACTGCCACACCTTTATTGAACATGAGTAGGATCAGTCTGCTAGGTGGGAAGTATTCCTAGATAAAACAAGAATTTGCCTGATTGTAGAAGCCCAGTCTGAGAGAGAGTATACACATAGATCATTTGTTCACTTCTACAAGAACACTTGGAGCATCTCTGCCACAAGCCAGATGGATGGCTATTGATTTCAGCCATTCTGTGAAAAAGCAACTGGGAATGACACCTCAGTTTATCAAATAACTGGTCCCTGTGCATACTTTTGGGTCCAACCCTATCCTGAAATGCTCTATAATTAAGAGGGGGTCACAGCAATTCGACTGAGCATAATCATTGACACCCAGGGTGTGAGGCAGGTATTGAAGGTACTGAAAGATTGTTAAGACAAAACAAGTAAGTCTACTTCTCAGGGTGCAGGGTAGGTATGTTATTACCCCTGGCAATTTAACCAGGTAATGCAGAGAACAGCATGGTATGAAGGGAATTATGCTGGGGCTTGGGTGCAGAGGAGGAAGTTAGTTCCACTTTAGGATGTGGATGCTTTGAAATTGGGGTAGGGAGGTTGGCAAGTAACCAGCCCTGTTGATGCCCCAATGGGAGTATAGTTTCTATAGCAACACCTTCAGACTTTCCCTCTGAGCTGCTGGTGCCTGAAATAGAGAATGTTGTCATAGCAACCCCCTCACCTTCTCCTTGTGCTTCAGTGAAGAGGGGAACAAAGTTGCCATGGCTACATCTCCCACTCCCTCTTAATGTGAGTTGATGCCTCTGGCAAGAAAGGTGACATGGGAATTTCCAGGCCTTCCGTCAGTGTGCTCTGAAACCTGTGGGTGGAGGGCTCACTTTGTGTCCAGCTTGGAGCACAGGGGTGGGGGAGACATTGACCCAATTGATATAAGCACTTTCTGCTGCATCCAGAGTGGGGTTTCCCATTAGTGACCTTCACTGGCTATTCAGCACTAGGCCTGAGACCTTGTCAGTGACTCCACTTGGAACCAAGCTTAAGCAATGTCAGTGAGCTGGTTGGATGCTCAAGGCTAGGCCTGGGGCCTATTGATGCTCATGTTATCACTAGGTCTGAACCTCAAGGATGACTCCTTTGGGTATTCAGGACTAGGACTGGAACATACTGATAACCTTTTTGAATGCTCAGACCAGGCCTAAGGTAGGTTGATGTGCACTCAGGAGTCAGTGTGCTGGTGACAAGACCTTCTGTGGCTCAGACCGGGAGTTCAGTGTAGCTAAATTTAACTATTTATGGCTGAAGCTACAGCAGTCAGACAATCAGCTGGAGATCCTCAGCTAGCAGCATTTAAAAAGGAACTACACTCTATGATTGCCCAACTGCTGCACCCCTTCAGTGCTGGTATAAGGTCTGGGATTGACCTGCTTCTTATATTCAGGGTGGGATCCATGAAGGGACTTAGGTGTTGCAATACTGACTGTCATGGTACCTAACTTTTAGGTGCCTACAAAATCATAGGAACAAGACTGCAATCCACAAAGCTAAGTAAGGCACTTAGGCACCTTATACCATGAATGGGGAGAGAGAGAAGGACTGTAGCCTAGTGGTTGGGGCACCCACCTGGGATGTCAGAGACCCTGCGTCTCAGTCTCCCTGCTCCAACCACTCATTATTTATCCACAGTGGAACAACTTCAACTGGGGATTTTGAGTGAGCCCCACATCAGAATAACTCAGGGGTTAGAGCTCTGTCCTGATAAGTGGGAGACCCCTGTTCAAATCTTTTCTCACCCTCTGACAGAGAACAAGGACTTATACCTCAGTCTACTGCATCTCAAGTGAGTGCTCTAAGCACTGGGCTAAAAGTTATAAGGTGGGCACCACCATCTCCTTTAGCTGGATTTTGAATGGTATTCCATGCAAGAGGTGCAGTCTGAACATGCTTCTAATATTTGAGTGAGTTAGGTGGATGAATGCCTGTCTTCCCCTGGTTTGTGAATTGCCCTGGGACTTAGGTCAGAGAGGAGTTCAGATGCCCAGAGTAGCATTGCACATACTCAGAGACAGAAATATAAGGAAATTTTAGTCTGAAAAAATGGAGGCACTGGATGAGGTTAGGTGGCAGTGGAAACAAAACTGGGATGTACACACCTAAAACAGGAGCTCAGTTGCCTCAGTCTGAGGTTTAGGTGCCTAAATTCTTTCTTGGGTCCTATTTTAGGAGCATATACTGATTGGATGTGGATGTGGTTTAATTGTTGTCTTTAGATTAGTATATTAACATTGGTTTGTGTTTTATACTAACATATTTTGCACATTTGTTAATTAAATATACTTAATCAAACAGGGCACAGGTTTTTAGTTTCTCTACAGGCTTACATATGCCTGAGATTTTTCTAGAGAATTTAAGAATGGCATAATTCCTGTTTTCTTAAAATAAATGTTAATACTCTTCATAACCAACTTTTGTGACTTGCTCATGTCTCTTATAGCCTCGAGGCAATATAGATAAAAAATGCTTGGATCATTTGGAACATCACTAAGTAGCATGATGTTCAGTTCATGCTGGATTTCCAACCACAGAATGTGGTACAGTGGAGTCCAGCCAAAAGATTTGTACAAGCCCTCTCCCTCCTTATCACAGTTCCAGCAGAGATCATTTTGTTGGGCATCTAGTATGTTCTGAAAGGTCACTTGCTGCTTGATTAACTACAGAACTTGATTAGACAGAACTAAGTGTAAGTCAAGCCTGCCAGCATCCATTATAAAGTGGGAGATGTGGTTAACAAATCTGATTAATGTATTTGTGGAAGTAACAATGAGAAGTGATACTAGTGAAGAAAGATAATTTTTTTGGTCTTCGAGCTCTTTTCCAATACAATGTCATAGGCAAGATTAATGTGTAAGGTTGCAAAGTATAGAATTAACAGGGAAATACTCAGCTAGATAAAGCGTTAGCTTGTTAAGGCTGAAGAAAGGTCGTAAATGATTAAAGATCAGATACAAATATAGTAACAAATGGAGTGCTTCAGGGATTGTTGTCCAGGCCTGTTGTCATTTTCTCTATTCATCAGTGACCTGGGGGTGTGAATAAGTGGCAAAGTAGTCAACTTTGCAGATGCTGAAAAAATAAGAGGCTGATCAAGCAGAATAGAGCCAAAGGTAGCTAGAAAAAGAATTGGGCTCTAAATAGTTCAAGCTACAAAATGCTGATTGGTAAAGGATTTGGGAGCAACAAATAGCAGAAAACCTTTAAAATTATAGGCTGGATGGTATGTAGCTACAGCCCTTCGTTGGAGGCAGAGTGGAGGTTCATTATCTCCAGAACTCTAGGGATCACAGGGGAAGAAGGACTACTGTGTCCTTATTTGGCGAGAGTCATTGGTCTTGCTCTCCCCACTCCCTGGTCAGATTTTCAACTTTGGCAATGCCCCACTAGCCCTGCAGAGTCCTTTGACTCCCTTAACACAAAGACTCAACTGGACCTGGCTCATACTTATGGGGAGCAAGAGCAAGAGAGGCTTCTTGTGCCCGGTGCCGCCCTTTGAGATGCCTGTACTGCACAAACATAAATTCCAAAATAGCAGATTTCACAGAAAAGGGAATTGCCAGGTCACCTGCCAGCTGGGCTGCTATGGAACCCCAGCTGTAATCTAAGGCTACATCCTCTGGTATGAATGCTGAAGGAGAGAGGCAGCAGCATTACCTATCCTCCTTCGGGATACACCTGGATTTGGTAGCTGGTGTAGATAGGTTTGTTTAACTTACAACTCCCTGTGCCATCTTTGGGCAATCTGCCCTTTCACTTGGAATATTGCGGTCATTCTGAGCACTATGTTATAGAAGTCTATTGAAGAATTAGAGAGTGTATGAAAAAAGGTAATAAGGCTGATAAATGCCAGTCGGGGTGACAGCTATGAGAAGTTAGGAAAATTAAATCCCTGCTCATTAGGGAATAGAAGATTGAAAGGGCATGACTGGAGTGTCCAAAATTTGAGAGGGGCAGGGAGAGGGAGAAAACTGTTGTTGTAAAACAATTTTCATGATTTCTTAAGTTGTGCCAACTTGTACCTCAGCTACCTGGGACTGTGTGTAATACTGTAGTTTACCTATAGTTTTATGGAGCCACATGCCGACTAATTACATTGATTCCAAAAGGAGGATTTGAAACTCTGGTTAAAGGTCTTTGAATTGGAATCTATGGTTGATCATTAATTAGTGTATTAGTACTTCTTGTTCCCAGACAGAAAAAACAGCTATATATCAGCAGGTTCATGCAAGTGCACAATTATAGTGGCACTGTTCATGCTGTTACAGTTAAGGGTTTGCTGGTTTAGCAGTTGAAACACCTTACTGTCAGGGTTTATAAATAAACTGGAAAAAAAAAAACCAGTGTCTGAAAGCTGATATACAAGATTTCAGACACAAGGGACTCACCCTCTGCCATTTTTCCTAAGTTATGAAGGAAAAATCTCTTGACTGCTTCATTTATTGAACTTAAAGAAACCCAGCAATCAAAGCAAACCCTGATATTTGATTGTTAAATTTCATCAGTGATTGTTCCATAAAGTGGATTAGTTGTTTTTATTTTGGAGAAAAAAAGTAATACACAATTTTATTTTGAAAACTTCATCCAGATGTGTGTATTGCAGGCTCTTAGACCATGACCTGCATGCCATGCACCTCTGGAGGTGCCTTTAGATGACTTTTGCTTTGTCCTGCTAAGGGATCCATAAGTGTGAACCCTTATTCCCATGTGGAGTGCTGGTGAAATCAGGGGTGCGCTGGACAGAAGATGGGACTCGTTGGCAGTGGGAGGCACTTCTTTTCCATGTTTGCTTACTTATCTAATTGTCCAGGATATTTCCTGAATCAGAAAATGTATATGTTCATCCACTGCTCCTTGGATCCTGTGTAGTCATTTTCACAGCTTTACGGTGGATGCATATTATTACCAAACTGAATTCTCTGTTCACATAAGCAACAGCATTTATATCCATTGTGCATAGTTGTAAATGACCACAACAGATGCAAGGCAGTTAAGATTTGCCTTATGCATTTGCAATACAGCATTAAAGAGAACGTTAGTTTAAAACCTCTGGACAACCTAGAACCACAGGTTCAAATCCTAACAGTATTGCCTCTGCACGCTCTCCTTCAATGGTAGAAAAACTGAGCTTTATGCAGTTTCTACTCATGGGTCTGTGAAACACATCAAGGGGTTGAGTTTCACATGCCAGCCACCAAACTGAGCTAGATGCAGGATTCAGAGGTGGGGAAGCAATGGTAACATCATGCCTAATCTATTCTGGGTCTGGCTGGGTGCTGCACGAGAAGCCAGAACACATTAGAACAGCCTCAGGACTACCTAACTTGTGACCAACTGCCTATGGTCACAAGGGACTGTTGCTGAGCTCAGAATAGCAAGCTGTTTCCACAGCTGCAAAGGAAGGACAGGAGCAGGCTAGAGCTCTTCAGCCACTTCTATACCACATGGATGCTTTCCTTAAAGAGGAGTGATGCTCTAGACCAGCGGTTCTCAACCTGTGGGTTGCGACCCCGGCGGGGGTCGAACGACCAAAACACAGGGGTCGCCTAAAGCCATCGGAAAATACATATTTCCGATGGCTTTAGCCACTGAGAAGTCGCGCTACCATCTGTAGCAGCGCTATTCAGCTGGAACGCACACCGTTATGGATGCGCGTTCCAAACTGAATGCCTGCGCGCATGCGCAGATGTGATTGCATCATCCATCCGGGGCCTAAGGGGCGGGGGAAGCGGGGAGAACGCTCCACAGTCCATAGCAGTGCATTACGTGTGTCCGGCGCTTGCTGACGTCATCAGTGGGCGGACGCAGCAAGCGCCGGAGGACAGAAGCCTAGGAGGCGGAGAGCCAAGAGGCGGAGAGCCAAGAGAGCCTGCGAGACAGCCTGCTGGTGTAAAAAAGGTTAATAATGTAAAAACAGTACACACACCATACACACAATACTGTGTAAGTGTAAGGTGCTTTGTGTGTAATCATTATACAGTACACAAAGCAGCTTACACTTACACAAAGCACCATACATTTACACAGTGTGAACTACATCGGTCTTATACTATAAGAGACCACTATAAGATGTAGTTCACACTGTTCTATATAGAAAACTTGCCACTAATCTGGAAAAAAACAGATCCATTAGTTAAGCATGTGAATACGGCCCCCTGGTCATAGTAACAGGTGTGTAATAGAAAACAACACAGGGAATAGTAAATAATAGGAAACTTTAACAAACTATTTAGACGCGACCATCTTTTATTTTTTCTTTAGCAAACCGTCTCATGACAATGGATCGTGTAGACAAGAATATTAGGAAAAGAAAATATACTGAGGATTTCTTGCAGTATGGTTTTACCTCAATAATTACAGCAGGAATTGAGAAACCACAATGTGTTATTTGTTGTGAAGTTCTCTCAGCTGAATCTATGAAGCCGAACAAACTAAAACGCCATTTTGATAGCAAGCACCCAAGCTTTGCTGGCAAGGATATCGACTATTTTAGAAGCAAAGCTGATGGACTCAAGAAATCTAGATTTGACACTGGTGGCCAGTACCACAAACACAATGTAGCAGCTGTTGAAGCGTCATATTTGGTGGCACTCAGAATCGTCAGAGCTATGAAACCTCACACCATTGCTGAGGATTTACTGTTGCCAGCTGCAAAAGACATAGTTCGAGTGATAATTGGAAATGAATATGTTCAGAAATTGAATGCAATTTCCTTATCTAACGACACTGTCCGCAGAAGAATAGAGGACATGTCTGCCGATATTCTTGATCAGGTGATCCAGGAAATTAAATCTGCACCACTACCAATATTCAGTATCCAGCTTGATGAATCTACAGACGTGGCAAACTGTGCACAGTTATTGGTTTACGCGAGGTATATTAATGATGGCGACTTTAAAGATGAGTTTCTTTTTTGCAAACCGCTTGAAACAACAACAACTGCACATGATGTTTTTGACGCAGTTGGTTCTTTTCTAAAAGCGCATAACATCTCCTGGGAAAAGGTTTACGGTATTTGCACAGATGGTGCTCCTGCTATGCTAGGATGTCGCTCAGATTTCAACGTTTGGTACAAAATGAATCGCCAAAAGCAATCGGAACACACTGTATGATACATCGCCAAATATTAGCGACTAAGACACTGCCGCAAGATTTACAAGAAGTAATGAAAAGCGTCATAACATGTGTCAATTTTGTTAAGTCGAGCGCCTTAAACAGTCGGCTGTTTTGGCAACTGTGCAACGAGCTAGATGCGCCAAACAATGCTCTGTTATTTCACACTGAAGTCAGATGGTTATCAAGAGGAAAAGTTTTAAAACGTGTCTTTGAGCTTCGTGATGATCTGAAAACATTTTTTAAACAGAAAGCAAGACCGCAATTCGAAGCACTTTTTAGCGATAAAACTGAGCTGCAGAAAATAGCTTACTTGGTGGACATCTTTGTCATCTTGAATGACTTAAATTTATCACTGCAAGGACCAAATGCAACATGCCTCGATTTGTCCGAAAAAATTAGATCATTCCAAATGAAACTTCAGCTTTGGAAAAATAAATTGGATAAAAATAAAATTTACATGTTTCCTACATTATCTGTCTTCTTTGAGGAACATGACATTGAGCCAGACAAAAAAATTATGATGATAACTTCTGTGAAAGAACACTTGCACATGCTTGCAGACGAAATTTCATCATACTTTCCTAATCTACCTGACACCCCATTTGCACTTGCCAGAAGTCCATTCACAGTGAAAGTTGAAGATGTTCCGGAGACAGCGCAAGAAGAGTTCATTGACCTAATTAACAATGATGCAGCGAGAACAGATTTCTCTACGATGCTACTGACAAAATTCTGGATTAAGTGTTTACAGTTATATCCTATTCTGTCTGAGACTATGCTGCGCCTTCTTCTTCCTTTTCCAACAACATATCTTTGCGAAACAGGGTTTTCCAGCTTGCTGGTAATCAAGTCTAAATACCGAAGTAGACTTGTTGTGGAAAATGATATTCGCTGTGCCCTTGCAAAGACCGCCCCAAGAATTTCTGAATTGGTAAGCAAGAAGCAACCACAACCATCTCACTAAATTTGGCAGCATACTGTTGCAAAATATTGCACTGTTGTTTACTGTTATATTACTGTTATTATATTTAAACCCATGCTATGCCATGGTGAAATGTTATTTATTTGGAATTAGTAATAAATATTTCTCAACATATAATTAAATATTGTTTTTGTGATTAATCACTATGTTTAAATTATGTTTGATTTGTAGCAATGAGAATACATAATGCATATCAGGTATTTACATTCCGAATCATAACTGTAGCAAAATTACAGTTTTGAAGTAGCAACCAAAATTATTTTTTGGTTTGGGGTCACCGCAATATGAGGAACTGTACTGCGGGGTCACGGCATTAGAAAGGTTGAGAACCACTGCTCTAGACACATCCAGTGGCTTTATGGCCTCTTAGCAGTAGAGCCAGCACACACAGGCAATAGTGAACCAAGCTCTTAGCTTTAGTCTCTAGCCTGTCTTCAACAACCCATTCAGATTGTGAATTAATAGCCAAATGCATGCCCTTTCTTCAATGTGGCATTATCAATAATGCAACCGTTTTAAAGCTAGCTGTTCTTGGGGTTTCTATCCTTTTCCTACCCCCCCCAGTTCTGTCTTCTAGGGAGTCCTCCCAACTTCCCTTATATCCAGGCTGGAACTTACAAGCTCCATCTGCCAGCATTAATGATTAATCAGCAGTAATAACCCGGCAGCTTTTTACAAAGTCTACCACCTGAGCTTAATAGGGTGACTCAACCGAACAATAAATGTGTTCCTGTGCAGGTTTTTCTGAAGCAACCTTGAAACTAGGACCTGTCCACAGACATTAAAACGCTTGTCACGGTTGTAGGTGTAGTGCTGTAGGCGTACTGTTCTGAAGTAAATTCCTACCCCTCCCCTCATTATTGAATAACAAGTTGTTCCTGGCTGCTGCTTTTCACCTCTGTGCTGGCTGCATTCCTGTCGTGCTGTAGGTACATAGATTGTGCAGCACTTTAAGTTGAAAGGTGAAATGTCAATGTAAAATTGTTTACATTTATAAACTGTCCTAAGTGCTTAGTAGCTAAAGTCAGTCACACTGGTTCAGGACTACTGCTTGTGTGGAAACTGAATATCTCACAAGTGATTTTTTAATATTTGCAAGGGAGGTCATTTATAGTTATGTCTAAACCATGAAAACATTTTAACAAACCCTGGCTTTTTCAGACTTTGCATTTGTCAATAAACTGTGCAAATATTCGTATGATAAAAATGGGGACCAAACGCAGTTCCTCCTATTCCAAAAGCACGTACTTTTAGCACTTGAACGAAAAGGGAATCTCCTATAACTGCTACTGGTATGGGGCTCATGACACATACTAACAGTGCTGATTACATCCAGTGGAAGCCAATGGTACAAATACACATCCAGTTAATATACAGTATTATACCATTTAGTTCTGAAGTTGTGTAACACTCTTATAACAGAATCTTGGAAGTATAGTTCTCTGAGTCTGCACTGGGGTTTGAGAACACAAACTAGCCGAATAAGAGAATTACATAATCGTGCAATACTGATGTTGAGCAACAGAGGAAATCTGATGTACAATTTTAGCACCTGATCATGAACTAGTGACAATACAGTCAACCATCTGCTAACCTGCATAACTGGCATATGGAAGTGGTTAAGGAGCAGTTTCTTTCTTCAAACAAGGAGCAGTTTCTTTCTTCAAACAAAAAGAGAAAGCAATGCTGCATTTGCAGACGAGAAGCAGAATGAGAAGCAGCTGGACTACTCAGGTCTGTCTACAGTCAGCTCTGACCTATGGGTCCTGCTACTGGCAGTTTATTGCACACCGCACCAACACAAGACACATAATTAACAGCTTAAAATAAACAGTTAAAAGTATTCCATAGGTTGGCTAGGAACAGCATCCTGTAGTATTATGAGTAATCCCTCGTTTCACTGCTGCAAGACATGTTTTAAAATGAGGGATATTTGCAGCCAGAAAGAAAGGCATGTGACTTTTAGTTTTCCTTTGTCCCCTTTTCCCACGAGCTCACAGCTTCTGTTACCAGGCATGAAAAGTACTGAAGTATAAATCATCACCAAAATTCACAATTTCAGCCAGTCCCTATTTCTAAGTAATAATTAGAATACTACCCTTTTTCTGCTGGTGCTGGATAAGGTGCAGGAGAAAGGATTCCTCCCAAACCAAACAGCCTATGCAGTGTTTTTGCTAGACACAAGAATCACATGATGCAGCAGCATGGCAGCATGATTCTTCACAGCCTCCCCTATCCAAACCAATGAAACTGATCCCAGAAATGCTGCTGGAATCTGTGAGGTATAGACTCATTTCACACATGACAAGAAAGATGACAGAAAAGCCATTTGTATATCTAGTGCAAGTTGGGGGAAACATTAACACCCTACTACAACTCTGCTATTAACTATCTCCAGAGACACCATCCATCAATACTATCAGAGGAAAATATCTGTTGTGCCACAAAAGCACCGCACAATCTTTCCTTTGCCTTCTTTCCTTCCCCAGAAACATGCAAAAGTTTATCCTCAGCTGATATTTGCACAGGTCTACAGCAACAAACAATATCATGTCTCATACGTATGACCCCTGAACCACTCAATAAATACCAACGCAAAAGTCCTATCATAAAATTCTTCTGTATCAGGTTGTCCTCTGGTAACTTAATTTGGAACATCAGTGCCTACTGAATGGGTGATAATAGTTTCAAAAGAAGCCCACAGAAAAACTAAGGTTTAAAAAAGAAGTGCCAGCAACTCGTTATATACAAATTATTTTACAAAATCCTTCTTGTTCACAGTGAATACGGTATAGAATGCAATCAGAACCCAAAAAACGTTCTGATCCTGTAATATTGCAGTGTTGTGTGTAACTGAATGATAATGTGCTTCTGCTTTCCATATACTGCATCTTTAATTGTAAAAGGAGTCTGTCTGTGTGCTGCAGAGTCATCTGTGAAGCAGTTGCCTTTCTTTTTCACTCCAGACAGAGAGTGGCCCAGGATTCAGAACAACAGAACTGGTGAAAAATGACCCTTTTAAATACCGCCACACCTCCCTCCACCAATCTTAGGGTGTTTCTTGAAAGCTTCTTTTCAGAGCTACAGCGTGGTGCTTTCAATCAAATACACAGCTGATGCACAATTTAACATCCATTAGCCACAATCCCCCCCACATCTAAAGAAACAACAAAACAAAAACACAACTCTCTCAGCCCTGCCCCCACAAAGAACAGCCACCAGCCTCAACCACCCTAAACAAAAACAAACACCCACCAAAACCAACCAACCAAAACAAACAAACAGACAAACAAAAACCCTCAAAAAAACAAGCACCAAAGGAAGAAAGTTATTTATAAGAGCAAGTACTTCCTAAGGCTGGATCTACACTGATGGCGGCAAATTCGCCACTGTCACATCGATTGCTCTGGATCGACTGAGCGGTCTGTACAGACATGCTGCGTATCTCCCGTCGACTGTCGCCGAATCGCAAAGATATGTATAGACCGGGCCTAAGTGATTCATTCAGAAGATGGATTCCTGTGCATCTCCCATGATCTGGGAGAGCTGGTGGGAGCTCTGAACTTTTGAAAACCAAGCTACCTATAGAGAGCTTAAATCTGGACCTAGCAGGCTATCTCTGAGCACCCATTTTTGAGAATGTTAGTTATGATAGACAGAATAATAGTCACACATTCTTCATGTGACTGTTTGGAAGGGCATTTTAGTTAACATTTGCATCTAAATGCAAATTATGTAATCTGCACTTACAGCCCCTGGTGTTCCTGTAAGTAACCTTGTGGAGTGTGGAAACCCCACATCCTCAGCTGTTCTAAAAATTCTCTCATGAAGACATAATACATGAGGGTAAGAGAATAAGAACAGGGAAGACATCCCACACTGAAAAGAATTTCAGCCCAACATTTTATTCTGTCTATATTCTGACTTCAGTGGGAGAATCTAGGTGCTTGCACTTTTGAAAAATCAGGCTACTTATTTAGGTGCCTGTTTTTAGGCCTCCATTGAGCAGCTTGGCAATATATCTGCTTATTTAAGTGTACCTTTTGGTTCGATCTGGGCTGCTAGGTCTGGGATGGTTGTTTAAAGGCTATGGTCATGGTCGGTAAAAGACCACTACCAGGCGATAAACATACTCTTAGAGTTATTTTCTTCGATCTTTTCCCTCGTGGGTCTGATCATTAAAGAAATGCTCTCCAAAAGTTATTTCTATAGCACTTATCAGTAAGCTGTAAGCGCTTTCTTGAACTCTCATGAACATTTTGCCAGGCACTGTTTTTCCCTCATCCCAAGGATCTATGAAAACAATAAATCCAGGGTTTTTCCATTTTGGTTTTGTTCTCCCATGTATTTCTGTTGTTTTCATTGTAACCCTGCTCGGTGACTCTCTAGTAATGGGGTTGGATGAAAGCAATCAAGGACCAAAGGCACATCATGACACATGGTTGCCACAGCCCCAGCCCTGCATCATGACCCTTCACCCATCTGCAGGCACGTGCGCAGAAATTTAACTTTGACCCCTTTTGATGGGGTATGTTCTGTGCCCCTGCCCTGGGAGGAGCTCACGCTCTCCCTACTCCCTTAGCCGGGCTCCGGAAGGAGTAGCTCATTCCTCCCCCATGCGACTGTGGTCCTGGGGCCAGAGGAGTTCAGTGCCCCCGATGATTATTGGGGGAGCCCATGCCTCTGCTTGCCTCTCCCTTGAGCATTCCCCTGTCTACCTGGAGTGACGGTTGCAGGGAGGAAGTTTTCTTCCTTCCCAGATAAGCAAGGGCAGAAGCAAAAAGAGGCTCTTATAACCCCACTGGAATAGTAGCAGTTCTCCTCTTTTCCTTTGGGAGCTGCAGGAGTCCCATGTCTTTCCCTGGAGAGGCAGTGGAAAGTGGCCCCACTATTTACCCCAGCATTGGGGTTGTATCTGCATGGGTGGGTGGCCAGGCCCACTGTACTCCTCTTTTCCTGCCACACATTGAGTTCTTGGTTGTGGTGATATTGGCAGGACCTGCAGAGCAATGTTTCTAGGCGTTAACACTCTATTGAACTGTATGGGAAAGTTCACATCTCTTGTAGCTATTGCTGCAGGCTCTCCGCAGACTTAGACAGTCATTACTGTGTTGGTTACACTTAAGTCACATCTTCAAGTTTTTCTTTGCAACCACAAGGGCACGAACATTTTTGTTTATTTTGAATGAAAGCTGAGATTCTGGTGTAAGCACATGACTCCCAAAGCCCACATCCTAGGGATGGGCCTAGAATAACTATGCCTTAGTTTGGCCTGGCCTAGTAAAATATCTGATACAAGACATCTATGGTACAGATAAAGAAAATAGAACGGTGTAATGCTCACTGGATGCTAGAACAAGAGATGTTACAATAACAGGGCTGAACAGTATAGCTGCTCAGAAATTTGGGGTTGTCAGGGCTGTGAGTCTCCCAGTTTCTCAGTACCCTGCTTGGCGGGGAGTCAGAACTCCAGGCAGTTAAGGGAGCTGCATGAATTTCATTTACAGAAAGTTGACATGGAATGGCATTTCAATTGCTTTAAATGAAAATTTTGGACTCTCCTTGGTCTCTGGGAAATTTTGAAATGATGAAGTTTTTGTTCTGATGCAGACTGACAATTTTTGTCAAAATTTCTGAATTTCCCATGAAACGGGAATTCTGGGTTCTGACCAACCCCCCTGAGTAGCTTGAAGAATCACCACTTTATATCCTGGCATTATATTCTGAGTATTTCTTTCAATCCCATTCTTCCTATTTGCTATTATTTTGTTTTCTTTTGAACCCCCACACTACATTGAACAAAGGTTTTCATTGAGCTGTTCCCAGCGATGCACAGGTGTTTTTCCTGAGTGGTCAAAGTTAATTTAGAATAAGCAAAGGGTATGAATTCTTCAGATGATACTATTCCAACAGACATAAACTTGACATTTTCAGCAGGAAATTTAATCTGCCATCTTGCTGCCCATTCATCTAGCTTTTTAGGCTTTTGAATTTTTTCACTCTTCTTTTCTATTAACAATATTTTTTGCTGCCTGCAAATTTTGCCACTCATCCGTTCATTCCCCTTTCCAGATTATTAATATATAAAATATCATGAGTCATATACAGATTGTTGGGTACATCAGTGCTAACTTTTTGCCATGTTGAAAACTGACCATTTATTTCTACTCTGTGTTTTCTGTCTTTTATTTCCTAACCAATGGTAGTACTTCACCTTTCACCCCATAACAACTTTAGATTCTTTAATAGCCTCCCGAGATGATTTTGTCATAGGCTATGTCTATACTACTCATTTACAGCGGCAAAGCTGTATTGCTTCTGGTGAAGATGCTATAAACTGACGGGAGAGAACACTCCCATCAATTTAATAATTCCTGCTTCTGTGAGAGGCGGTAGCTATGTCATTGGGAGACGCTCTATACTGGCGCTTAGGTCAGTATAAATTATGTTGTTTAGGGGCGTGGATTATTCACACCTCCAAGTGGCATAATTTACATTGAAGTAATCTGTAGTGTAGACATTGGCTTTTTGAAAATCCAAGTAAATGATACCTCCCTGTTCTCCTTTGTCCACTATTTTGTTGAAATGCTCAAAGAATTCTAATAGATTCTAGAGACATATTTATTCTCTACAGAGGCTGTGATGATTTCTTGCACTCATTTCACTGGTCTTTTATAACTCTTGTTAATTAGATAACAGTCATTTAAAGCTTATTTGGACAAAGTGCTCAAGAACACACTATAGGGAATAATCTTGCACAGCAAGAAGATGTAGTAGATGACATGATAGGTCTTTCCTATTTCTGATTTCTAAGATTCTGTGAGGAGTCTCTGAAATTGAAATAGTACAAGGAAGCTGTTGTGGGCATGGCTGAGTTCAGCTCAGCAACTGCTGAACAGTTGCTTCAGAGAGAACTGCATGGGGTTGCTCAAGCAAAGTTAAAGAAATTCTTTGTATTGCGAGGATTCAGGGATGACTCATATGCCCAGGAAGCCCTACTCCTCCAAGGAGAACGCCGCATATGTAGAGGCTTGAATAACTGGGGTAGCTCCACTTGTGATTATATCTCTCAAGGCTCAAATAGGTGACACAGTGTAGGACATAGCCCTGTAATGAGGCACACAGGAAAATCATTGGTATAAGAAGAATGAATTCAAAATTTGCTTCATTTAAAAAATATGTAATATTTGCTATGGGCAAAATCCTGCAGGAGGTACATCTATGGCATGAAACCCCATGGATCTGGACTACCCAGCCTCTGCAGACAGAAACCTACTCTGATTGTGAGATATGGTATCCCTAGGGTAACAGCATAGGGCCTATGTGGCTGCCCATGTCTAAACTAGGATAAAAGGTGTTTTTAAAATAATGTGTTAACTAACATGTTTTATATCCTCATGTAGAAATTTTATTCTAATATGTATTAGCTAGTCCCCATTGGCTCCCTACTGGGATTCATGTCAATCAGCCAATATATGTTAAAATACAGCTTGACCGGTCTACAGGAGGGTTTTAAAATTTTATTTAAAATGTGTTAACTAATATGTTTAAACTCCCCAAATCTTGTATCCTAGTCTAGACATGCTCCCAGGCACAAAGCCTATGGCCTGCTAGATGCTCCATGTCTTGCTCCCACAAAATGTGTGTGCGTACAGTGTGCCCCAATTTGCATACTGAGCCATCTGGCCTCAGGAAAAGTTGGTCCAGCATAGAACCAGGTCACGTTGCTACGTATAGATTATGCACCCCTTACGTCTGCATAAAATACCCTCATACTTTGGTCCTATAACTTCAGATTTGTGCTTTTGTTGTTTAAATATAATTTACAAGAAAAGGGAGGAAACACTAATGTGTGAGAATCAGAGGTAAATTTGGTTAAAAAATGAGAGCATTGACTATGTAATTCGTTAATGACTTTAATGAAGTCTGAAGATGAAAGGGGGTATCCAAGTTCCAGGTATTAAGTAATGAGGAACAGCTGAGATGTGGTGGCAAGGGGACTGAAGTCTTTTAACATTTAGTGCTGGTACACTCAGTGGAAGGTTTGCAAAATATGAGTGGACTTTTAAAAGAAAATTAAATGTCTGCCAAATGTGCAAACTCAAGTGTATATCCCAGACTCTAACCGATTCCTGTGATTGAATTTATTGCTTGAAAGAGTAAATTGTAAAGAATGAATTAGATTTTTTACATTTTTTCCATTACTGATTGCACATGTAGCAGTCTGGAGTCACACCTTATTTCAGTAAAACCATTGCTTTCTTTAATCTTTCACCTGCACTGGGTGAACGAAAGTTGTTTTGTTATGACAGACAGACTGATTCTGGAGTGTAATTCATGATGAAAGTCTGGATCAGCAGCCAATAAAAACACTAAATTTTCAACTGAGCTAAATCTAACTTTTAAGATCTTTCCTGCAACTGCTTGTTTACTAGCTGATTATTATCTATAACACTAGAGGGTTACTAACAGAAGCAGTGACACTTGTTTTAATTAAAATAAGGTATCTGAAATGGTTAGCAAATAAAAATAAAGCCAGGGAACACTGCACACACTGACATTTCTTATGTTTCTCTGGAATGCTAAAAGCCGGGCTTGGAAAACTGATCCATTCAGCACACGAAGCGCTTCTTGGAGAGAGAAAAGAGACCTGAAAAATGCTCATCATTAGACAGTCCTTACCATCTAACCATACTTTCCTCCAGCCAGCGATATAATGAGTCACAATAGTAGGGAGTTCAGCAATCTGGATTTCATTTTCACAGAGCGGTAATGCTTTTTAATTAAAGTAAACAAAGTCAGCTCTTTGAGGTGTGTGTAGGGATCATTGAATGAGTAAACTGCACCTGCTTGGGTTTAAATGTGAAGTGGCTGAGTCACAGTTCCATGTATGCATTATTGTGTTATTATTAATCTCTATAAATCATTGTTGAGGTTTAGGGATATAAGGGGTGTATCTGAGAAAGGAAAAAAATGGAGTCTGGAAGAAGACAGAAAGGAGAGAGTGGTTTCTTTTGCAAGGCAAACCTAACATAGAAAGAAGAAACAGCATCCTTTTTCTAACTTCAGCTGGTTGCCTGAGGACAAACAGGTGTTTTTTCAAAAACACTGACAAACTGAGAAGAAATGGTCAAAAGTAGCATAATATTTTTCATGACTGCCGTACACTATTTGTGCTCCCCACCAGTACAATTATGGTTCCCTGTTGTGCAAAATGTTCCTTGGTGGGATACAGCATGTGTTGGAGGAAGACACAAGCAGCACAATGATCCCTTCTGCTGCATGACACTCAAGCTTAATCTGTGCTGAAAAGTGGGACAAATAAATGAATGAGCAGGAATATAATCTTATAGCTAAAGCAGAAGACAGGGAGGCAGAAGACTTGGGTTCTCTGTCAGAGAGGGGCTGTTCAGGCTTAATTCATGAATGTTTATAAAGTGCTTTAAGCTTCTTGGATGGGAAGTGCTATGATGTTAGTGCCAAGTATTATTATCAGTATGGCCTGAGCGAATAGCAGGTTGAAACATTCTCATACTGGACAATTAAGCAAGTATGAGAAATTTGACCCTTTGTATAATTTAAAAAAAAAGGAAAAAAGGAAGATCTCAAAAAAGTGTATTGACTGTATGTTATTTATGAGTTAAACAAAACAATCAGTTGTTATAATGTATAATCAATGAGGATTAAATAGTGACAGGCAAGTCTCTGAATGTTTAGAAGGTCAGGTTGGATAAGTAATCAGAAGTCTGGATACTTATTTGAACTCTATGAACCCCTTTAGTTTCCAAACCGCATCGGAAAATCTTTAAATTACCCGCTGTGTTTTGGGATTTCCAGCACTTCTGCTTTTTCAGTCAGAACCAGGAAATGCAGAGGAATAAGGAAAACTGATAAATAGTAATACAATAGGTAACCAACATTTGTTCCTACATCCCTACATACAATCTTTGTCACCAGTTGGTAACACATTAGCCTTAAGTATTAGGAATTTAAATTACATTATCTAGGTGCAATTTTCTCCTTGAAGGTAATGTTTGACTGTTAGTATTCCCAACCTTTACATATTGATGAGAGTGTTGTAATTAGAGCTGTGCAAAAGACATTTTTTTGGTTTAGTAGCTGTATCAAAACAATTGAAAATTATTCTTTTCTGGTTGACCTGGAATGAAAATTTTTCAGTGAACTGAAAAAATTTCATTTTTGGTTGAACAAAATATTTCATTAGACCTAAAAGAAAATGTTTTGTTTTGTTGTTGAAGTTTTCTTACCTTTAATTTAAAATAAAAATGAAACAACTAAAATTCTAAACAAACAGTGGCTTCAAATTGAAAAATGGAAATGTTTAGTTTAGAAAATATTGAAATGACATGTTTTCATTTTGCATTTTTTCCCAACTGAAAGAATTTGATGAATTCTACATGAATTTGTGAAATGTTACAGTCAATCTGAATCTGCATTTTTTGGCAAAAAAAAAAAATCTCAAATTTCAGCCAGGTCTAGTTATAATTAATATTAGCATCCTAATTAATTGCCACATATGTGATCCATTGTTTAAATCCTTGATTTTTCACTGTTTAAAGACATAAGTTTAGACAAGCATATGCTATGCACACCATGGCATACATTTGTAATATGCTGAGTGCTACCTTTCTGAAGTTGACATGCAGTGGAGTTTTTTTTCCTTTGCCTTTCGATTAACTATTTAATATTTGTTAAGTACTTTGGAGATGTAAAGATGATCTTAACATTTTGCTAACTCACTAATTTCATATTTTGTGTTAGTGATCAGAGACAGGGAAAATTTGAAATAATGAAAAATTATGAGTTCTGCAATGTTATGGTCTTTCTCTACACTTTTTGCTTTATTCCACAACTTTCCATATATTCTAAAATTTCTGTATCTTTCTATTGCAAAAATGCATATCCCATTTATTGCGTCTTTCACCATCTAAGCTGTTATGCTGCTGTCTTGCTAACAATGCCTTTAGAAAACCATCTCCAGTTAAACGACAGCTGCAAAGCCAGGAACTCAGCCTCTTCCCCCCCTCCATTCTCATATATGAAACGTGAACATCAAAACCTGCAAGGATCATTTATGGTAGCACAGAACATTGTTTGTTCTATGATATGCAAAACATTTAGCTGGAGTCAAGGTGAGTTTAAAATACCCCAATAACTTAGGCCACAATCAGGAACTAAACTAAAAAGATTCCACAGTAGGCACACAGTTATGTAGCCAAAACAGTGTTCATGTGCACACATATTTTGACCATTAGCAGCTCTGTGAAGTCCCCCGGCAGCACAAGTTATCCCTGTAAGAAGTAAGATTCTGCATGCAGGAGTTAGGGAAATGGGACAAGGTCCTTTAGAGCCATTGCCAGTTCAGAAGTCTTCATAGCGGTCAAGATTTATACAAATTATTTTTAAATGCAAATTTTCCCTTTAAATAATTTGCATGTTTGCAAATAATTTACATATGACCATAAACGACAGCTTAACAGCAATATACCTTGCATCAAGCAGTGGTGGGGTAGGACTTAGAGCTGCACAAAACCTGACATCTATGGCAAGTGAGTGTATACTGAAAGATGTCTGGAGAGTATGTGGGTGCATTCTTGTGGGGAAAAGTCAGGGCAGCTGGGTTTGTGGGGGTGTCTGGGTGGAAAATAGAGATGGTGGAGAGCTGTGGGAGGGGCTGTGAGGGTGGAGGTGGCTGGGGAAGCTGGGTGGCAAATAAGGGAAGCTGTTTTGTGGAGGTGTCTAGGGGAAGAGGGATTTAACTGGGAGCTCAGGGAAGCCATGACGTAGTTAAGAGAAGCTGGGTTTGTGCAGATGTTCAGAGAGTTGGTGAGAGAGGCTGGGTTTGCAGGAGTGTCCAGGAGAGAAAGATTGGAATAAACTCAGTGATTGGAGAAAGCTGGGGGGAGAGGTTGGGGTGGGGGAGCAAGAAGCTGGGAAGAGCTGGGATTATAGGGTTTTCCAGAGGTAGCTGGATAACTTGTTTGTGTGTGTGTCCATGAGGGGGCTGGGGAAAGCTGGAGGGTGCACCTAGCTTTGTGGAGGTGTCCAGAGAGAGAGATGTAATAGCCTGGGGGAGAAGCTGGGAGCAGATGAGTAGTTGAGTTAGGTAGGGTATAAAGGAGGGCAGCTAAGAGGCTGAGAGGCAGCTGGTGTAATGGATTTGGAGCAGCTATGTAATAGCTGATGAATAATCTATGTGGACTTGACTACTGAGCTGTTTACTATATGAGTTTTTCCCCTTTCATTTTCCTGAATCTCTATCTCCTCATATGAATTACTAGTAATAAAGGATTGGTACACGCTCCTTTTAAAAACTGCTGCTTAAATGAATGATTTGTTATCAGCAGTCAAAGAATCAAGAAGAGTACCAGACTAATTCTTCCTGGTATAACCCTGTAGCGCCATTTCGGACCAGCAAAGGGAAAAGTCTTCAGTTTGTGGTGAACACTGGATCCAGTGGTTACCTCAAGCAAAGAGAACCTGTTTATCTCTGTAGTAGGACGCAAACTGTTCAGCAGAGAAACCATTTATTACACAACAGGTAATTAAACAATGTTAGAATTAATTTCCTACCTTGGGCATCAGCTCACCAGTACACACAATAAATATGGTTTCTATAGCCATATCTTAAACTTGTGGTTACAGGATACCATACTGATGCATAAGGCAGGAGCATAACAGAGTAGGCATACTGGGGAAAGTTGGGAAGCTCAAATGCTATAGAAAGCTAATTTTTAGGACAAGTGCTCTGATCTGAGGATGATATACAAAGTACAAGATAGATGTTTATAAAGTTAACATTTAATGTGGCATACAAATCTAGCTTTGGATTAGATATAGAGGCATTTTTCCATAAAGAGCTGTATTCATAATGCAGGAAAAAAGGCTTCTATTATTTAGATTTTTCCCTGTAAACTGGCTCAAAAAAGCCATTTGAAAAGAACTATATTTATGAACTTCACATGATGCTATTACACCATGGAAGCAAAACAATCCAAATATTGTTCCGCCTATACATAGTCAAGTCAGGGACTCTGTATCCCTGATTTTGCCCATAAAAATACCCATTCATGTCTATTTTTAACCTGTCTGCTTTCATGTAAAACATAACTGTATATTTTATATGCAGTGAAACATAACTGTATATGTAAAAACAAACTGTTGGCCAAAGAAGACTAGACTGGACCATGTTTTGATCCTGTCGTTGTCATTTCTCACTGAACTAGAGTGCCTACCATTGAGTAATGAGAGGGTCTCAATCTGTGGAACAGGAGACTAATGCCAAAAATAGGATCTTTCTCTCTCAAATGGTAGTAGGCCAACTTGTAAACCCCAAAATATTTCAGAATAACTAACTGTATAATCAGCAAAATAAATATAGCTAAAAATTCTTAAGGTCTTGATCCTGGAAACACAGATTTGTGAGTAGGCTTCTGTGCCTATGGAAAGCCCCACTGAAGTTAACTTGTAGGAGTGGGGCCTAAGAGTTTAAGAAGTCCTGCTGAATTCACTTCCTATTAACTTTCTTAGGGGTAATGCAGTATATTCTGGAGTATGTATGAACGCAGTATCATTCTCTTCAGAATAGAATGACAAAAGGTTATCTCCCACAGGTGGATTCATATACAGTATTATATTGGTTCTGCTAAAAGCAGTTTGGTTAATACAGTTAAGGGAATGAAAGTATGTTAGGTAGGATTGGGACCAAACTAACTCCCTGAATCGAAGCACTAGTAAGCCTGAGAGATCTGGATCCACACTTTTCATGAGGAATCCTACTAAGATGAGAGGGATAATATGCATTAAAAGTTCCTAACTGCGTGGGTTGTATAAATTCCCAACATGCATTCTGTAAAAGGGGTGTTGTGTGCCATGTTTAAAATTCAGTTTGAGTAATTCCAGTCTGCTTACTTAAAAGTTGCCCTGTGGTTGCAGTTGAATAAAATATCCTTCACCTCCTGTCCTAAACTGTTGTGCAATCTTGCAGTGAGCTCTTCAGCAGTAACCACATTACATTTCGATGCTGGCAACATTTCGCTGGTGGGTGATGAAATTCATATGGAGACAGGTTCCGTTGCCATTACTATTGGTGAAACAGAATTATGTCTCTGAATTTTGCCAATGTAGTTGCAGCTATGCAGATTTTCTCTGAATTGAGAGTGAGAGATTCAAATCTATCTATGCCCCCAAGGCTGTAGAAACCAACTGCGAAAAAGCTGTTAGTGTGATCATTAGCCTGGCTATAACATTTTAATGCTAATTTCCTTGTGCAGTCTTATTCTGTTTCTCTCTGTGTCGTTATAAGCTTTATGAAAAGGATGGGGAGACTAGCAAATTTCATTTCAGAGATCTGTGCAATAGTGAAGTATTTTAAAATAATGAAAAAGTATGTGCTAGAATAATCAATGAACTAAGAAGCAGGATGTTAAGCAGATGATTCTAATGTCTGGTTTTGGATTTACTTGAGACAGCATTTTGACTGCATTTTAGTGATGAAGACATTTATGTCAATTAGCATTATAATTGTATTTCACTCACTAATATAAGTAGCATTTTAGGAAACTATCTTCATACAGAGATGGTGAGTACATTTCTAGCCATCTGTGGGTGTAAACAGGACATTAAGTGGAATTTAATATCTGAAGCTTTTCCTTAACTCATTAAGAAGATTTTATATGAGAGTGCCATACTGACAATAAGATAGAACAGATGCATTAGCTGCATTTGGGCAATTGCAGTTGTCTGTTGTTTTTATGACAGAAATTTGATCATTGTTATAGCTTACTGCAGTCATTTCCTTCCAGAGATAGGTACAATAAGCCATACTAGGAGCTGGTATAAACAGGCAGTGCATAACTGAAGCCTGAATTGGGCCTCTGAGGTCTTTACAAAGACCCTCTAAATACTGATATTTTACCACCCATCAAACATTCTATTGTGCTTCACAAAACAGACCAGAATCCTTTCTGTTTAGAAATACCACTGTTTGCATTAAGTCAGTATGCTTTCTTTGGAAATGAAATGAAGGATGAGATTTACTTATTATGGTGAAGACTGTAAATGTAGACAAGGGAAGCACTCAGCCTGCAAACAGCTGATTTACAAATATACATCTTAATCTGAGCCCTAAATATCAGATTAGCTAATGATGACTACAGCAGTTTTACAAGACAATCTAACTGCAATTTCTTTAGCTTGACGCCTGTGCTGCTCAATAAGGAAAGCCCATGGTACACTGCAGATCAGTGCATGGCATTATATTAGATTAGATTGTTAGATGTTGTAATGAAATAACCTCTTGAAGTGCATCATGTGAGCTGCTGAGAACAGAATTATTTTCAATAATTCTTGTTTCTCATTCTCTCCTTGCTAGGTGCTTTCTCTCTTTTTATTGCGTTTTAATGGCGAGCAACACTTGATGCTTATAAATTGGCTGTATCAATACTCCTTTCCAGGCTGATGCTGGGGAGAACCAAAGAGTGGTCTTCCTTTCTTATATACCAGCTTTCCATTTCCAGGAGAGTATTCCCAGAGATAGGGAGATGAGAAGTGTGTCAAAACCATGGCCTTCTTACTGGAAGATTAAGAAATAGATTATCGATATCCATTCTGCTATACCTATGGTTCCTGGTTTGCAGAGATCTCAGAATCTATGAAAAGCCAGAAGTAATATCCTTCTGTTATCAGAATATGTAGAAAGGAATAAATCATGAAGCACACAGTGATGTGCACCCTAAAGAGAAAATGCTGATGGTTCTTTCTGGGAGAGCACTCTTCATAAATAAAGTCCAGCCAGGTCTAGGCAGATATTGATCTTTTGCTAGTAAGTTGATCATCGTTGCAAATTATGTCCTGGACAAATTCCAAGTTGGGTAAATGCATTCTGCCTGCCTTACATCCTCCTCGCAGTTTTATTTGGATATAGTATTTTCCTTTGTTTAATTGTTGTTAAACAGGAACTGCATTCCTCCATAAAGCTGGCTGCATGTTAGTAGCTGTAAATTTGTGTCTGAGTTTATGAAGTCAGTGGCTGCAGAAGTTAATGACCAAGGAGCAGGAAGCTAAGAATTCCAGAGTGCTAGTCCATGCTCTGATATTAGCTCACTTTGTGGCCATTGGCAAGTCTCTGAGGGACACTGAATGGCCTGTTCCTATGTGGATGTGCAGGGGAAGGAGGAACAAGAGCATGAAGAGCCAGGAACAATTGCAGTCTTTGACCTCTTTGAGCACAAGAAGTGCTCCAGCCTTGTGCTACATGAAGTGCTACTCCTGTGACAGATATGGCCATTTCCTGCAAACTTTGAAAGACTTTATTGCAATAAATTTATGAATTATTATGACCTCTCTTTGGGGGATATGTGACCAATGTCAGACCTGGGAGTTCAAAAGACTATAATGAAAATGTGCCCGACAAGTCTGGACTTTTGGAATAACAAGTGTTAAGTGGATTTCCTGGGGAATTCTTAGGGAGAAGTTAATGCAAAGCCCCCAGCATTTTGAAACTACATCCTGAATAAAAGGTCATTGTCTGCTGGTTACCTGATACAGAAGGCTAAAATCAAAGGTCTAAGTTGTATCAAGGAGTATATAATCTGTCCAGCCTGGGTCCTGGATTTAAGACCTATGAATAGTAAACATGGGGAAAACCTAGTTGTAGGTTTTGAAGGACTAAAATCAACCAGAGCCCTAGTTTGGAGCTGGGGGTGACCTCGGGTAAGCATTTTAGCGTGTAGCTCCTTTTAATATGTTTTCTCTGTAATGCTTTTACCTTAAAAATAAATGTGCTTGCTTAGAATGAGCCTATAACTACTGGTATCATACTGTTCATAGCCCTTGGAGAGGAAGCAAAGCATAGGCCTTGCCATTTGCAGGCAGTCTGGTTTGTTGGGGATATCACCGTGCAAGGCAGGGAGCTGGGCAGCTTTAAAATCCCTGATCAGGAGGGAGTGAGATGCAAGTGTCTGCCCAGGACAGGTGATGACTGGGAACTAGAAGCCTAGAGTGGGTGCCCTTAGTGAGAATGGAGAGGTAATACAGGCACCGTTGCCATGAAATTGTGAAAGTGAAGGGCCATGCTCTATGCCCCTTTCATTGGTATTTCAAGTATTTTTTCTTGCTGTAAAGCACATCTTTTTGTTAACAAGCACAGAGAAGGATTCTGACCTACAAGACATGTAGAATTTAAGCTTGCAGAAAAACAGTATGATATTACATTGTACTATTTGAGAAATAACATGTGATCTTAATAACTGCTGGACAAGTAATTCATTTTTCAGTTTGTTGGCAATTTAAAAAAATTGGTTAGAAAAATTTTGGCAAATTGAAAAGTAAAAAATATTGTTTTGGGTCAAACAGAATGTTTCATTTTGATTTTGAGCATTTAATGTTTTTGATGTTTTTTTTAAAAAAAAAGTTACAGATGTTTTGAATCAAAGAATCAAAATGTTTTCTTGCAAAAGTGTCAAAATGGAACATGAGATTTTTCAGAATTGTCTTTGTTTCTTTTTCCAAAATGAATAATTCACCAAAAAATGTTTTCGTCAAAAAATTTCACCCATTTCTAATCGTAATGCATACACAGATGGGATCAGAGAAAGTGCAGCCCCTCCATCCTTAACTTCATCTCCTGTCTTTTGAGTGCTTAGTCATATGACAACTTCAACATTCTTAGTCACAATTCCAACAAAAAACTACATTAAATTCGTCAAGTGGTTTTGGAGTCTTTAAGACAGAGGTACAATATTAATATGATTTATTAATACTATTATTACAGTAATTTTTTTCCACAATATCCCTAACACACATGTTGTCTTAAATGTAAAAATGGATTACAACTTTCCATATCATATGCTTTATAAACATGTTTTATTATTAATACCATACTGCCTAGCCTGGACTGTATTGTATGCCAAGCGGTACTGAAATAGTATAACAACTATTTTTCTTAATTATACTACTGTTTAAGTAATTCTGAGGGGACAAACCTTAAACAGATAAAATAGGAAGTTGCAATAAAATGGGCTATAGTTCCAGTAGCTGTATGAGGAGGCTCTAGAGAGGAAGGATGATCTAGTGATGAGGACACTAGTTTAGGATTTAGGATATTAAGATGCAAGTCCCTGCTGGGCCACAGATTTCCTACCCTTCACTAAGGGTATGTACACATGGCAAATTCGCCACTGTCAGATTGATCTATCTGGATTGATTTAGCAGCAGTGAAGACCCGCTCAATCGATCCAGAAGCTGATTCAATTAAACCATCTCCTTAAAAGGCGTAGTGCTGCGTTGACAGGAATGCGTTTCCCATCAGCACAGCGTGGTGGAGATGGAGCTCAGAAGATTTAGTAAGTTGACATAGAGTAGCTTGCATAACTCCCATTGAGTGCTGCTGAATTTCCCGGTGCATACTAAGGCTTAGTCTCTCTATGCCCCAGTTCCTAATCTGTAGAATAAGGATGAGGAGTACCTCCCTACATCATAGCTGTGTCATGAGAGCAAGTGCCCTGAAGACTGTGAGTTACTCAGATGATAGAGAACCTCACAATATCTATTATAGTGCCTGAAATAGATATATAGGTATGGCCTAAGAAAAAGGGTTGTGTTTTTTAAATGATGTAGATGGCAGGAAGACACAAATTCTGTTAACATATAATAGGACTGAAATGAATACTGTTCTTTTCATGGCTTTTAAAATATATTTTCTATTCTCCTGAGGCTTATGAAGCACATGGCTTTCTAAATTAAATAAAATTCAGGGTTTGTTTGCTCCCAGATATCACTAGGGTGTCAGATACTTGTGTAAGCAAGGCTATCATCTCAGTTCAGTCAAGCGCTTAAGCTTATGCTTAAATTTAAAGCTAAATGTGGGTTTAAGTGCCTCATTGAATCAGGGACTATGAGGGTGTCATGCAGACTGGATTGGGGGGAGGGAGAGGAAATTGTGTTATTTGACATTAATATGTCAAAATCATCATGATTCATATAAGACATGCCATGTCCGGTACTGTTCGAAAGGTTATAATATGCTGAATAAGATGATTATATTTGTGTTCATGTGTGATACGTGTGAGGGAAGTTATGGAGATCTTTGATATACCTGTATTTCAAACTGTGCCGTAGAAGACATACCCCAGACAGAGAGGCCACAGGACAATAGCCTACTTAATGGCCCATCAAGACCTTTACAGAAGCCAAAGGCCCAGGAAGAAACTAAAGGCATACCTGAAGAGTTACCAGGATTGGCCCATGTGACTCTGGACTCCCTTTTGGTTCCTGTAAAGGGAACCATGGCCAGTGACAGTGGGTATATAAGATCAAACCACAGAAACCATTTTGTCTTTGTTCCTGTCCACCTCTGGATCAACACACTTTGCAACTGAACTAAAGGACTTAGACCTATCCAGTTACTGGATGTATACCAGAGGGACTATACAAGCCTGCAACTCCACAATTCTTCCAAAAACCTGATGTATATGGACTTTTAAATCATTTGTTTGTATCTGATTGCTTTAATCCTTTAACATTTCTCTTATTGTTTGTTTCCCTTTTATAATAAACCTTTAGTTTTAGTTACTAAAGGATTGGCTGGCAGCAGGGTATTTTGGGTAAGATCCAAACTTATAGTGAACTGGTACTGTGGCTGGTCCTTTGGGATCAGAGGGAATCTTTTGAGTAAAGAGCATAGAGTTTAAATGACTGGTCTTTTTACTGGACCTAGTGTCAGTTTGGGAGCCAGAGACTGAAATGCAGTAAAGGGGGCTGTGTGTATTTGCACAGTGGCTTCTTGATAACCAGTGTGGGGGAATCAGAAGCACTGTTTGTGGCTGGTTGGGAAGTCTG
The DNA here is from genome assembly GCA_007922155.1 of Mesoclemmys tuberculata. Taxonomy (NCBI): domain Eukaryota; kingdom Metazoa; phylum Chordata; order Testudines; family Chelidae; genus Mesoclemmys; species Mesoclemmys tuberculata. The sequence continues at coordinate 49,176,383 of ML675624.1, read as the reverse complement.
ACTTCAGTGTCACCCATCAGTGCTGGGAGAATCTGCTCGCCTTTTACAGCCTGCCCTGACCCTGGCATTATCAGTGAGCTACCCTGGGCACGGACAGGTCACGGAGGGGTCAGAAAATAAATAGCTAAATGAAATTCAAAGTGATTATATACTGAAAGCACATCACAAATAATCAGATATATACTGAGTATGAACTTGACTAGCTCATAGGAACTCCCTGTGTGTGTGTGTATCTTACTGTTTGCAATTTTCTTGCTCAGAAAGCATTGAAGGTTAGGACCTGCTTATTGAGAGAGAATGAATGGTGGTCAGGAAACTAGTTATTTATTCTTTCTTAAAGATGCCATTATATCTTTAACTTTGAAAAGGTCAGCCACCAATGCCAGACAGAAGGGATCTGGGTTTAACATGTAATCAGATGGACGGCACTTTTAATGGTACAATACAACCAATATAGTACTCTTGTGTTAGCAATGGGCCTGAGTCTGGGTATGAATTTTACCAGCTAGGGCAACAATATATGTAGATGCCTACATATGGACTAAAGCCTAATTTAATACTCATGAATGAAAATGTTGGCCAAATATTTTTTTTTGATGCAACATTCACTATCAGCTGCAAATGTTATATTCACTCACTCAAACAGCGCTGACACAGGTCTTGTGGTGTACTGTGAATTTCTTCTTCAGAAGAGCCAGTGGATAATAGATACCTGTGGCAACCTGATACGATCTAATTACACGGCCAAGGGGAGCATATTTCAGTAGAACATTTCAAGACGTGGCAAGATGATATTCATAGATCGAGAAGGAAGTGTCAGTCATTTATATCCATTGGTGAGGGTTTTGTTATGGCTTGAATGGAATTATTTGAATGATATATACTAACGTACTAAGAGCCTTAAGAAATCTCATTTTTACTAAAGGCTGGTGTTAACATTTCAGCATTAGTGATTCAAAGTATTGTTCCAGACCATCAAATGCAGCAGATAAGATATTTTGCCTTAGCTCGAGTACAAAATATAAAACCAAGTTTCATTACATAGGCTATCTGAAACAATCAAGACTGGGGAAAAGACAAGTACATTAAAAGACACAGGGCTAAATTCAGAAGTGAAAAAATTGGTGGTATAATTATACAGAGGTGTGAATGTAAGCTGATGTCATTTCACACTGGGGAGGCAAAAAGAGAGTTGTAACAGGAATAGCAATCAGCAGGAAGCCGTATTGACATGTAATTTAGACCAGCATTAATGTCTCCTCTGAATATGACCCACAGAGAGCAGCAGTAAGCAAATATCTATGTTACAAGACTACATAGCTGATAAGAAAATCATTCAAGGGCAGATTCTGATGTCCTTGTTCACATTATCAGAGTAAGGAATTGTTAAATGTTATCATTTATTTCAGTGGGACTATTAAACAGGTAAGGAATTATCCAGTGTTAGTAACGGTGGCAAAATAGATTCTACAGGCACCTACTAAAAATGTCATAAAACAGGTTAGAAAGAAGTCTATAGGTTGGGCAAACAATGCTGAATAAAAATTATCCCATTACCAAGTAAGGAGTGCATTACCTATTGTTATTTAGTAACTCATTTTAAAAATTCGTATACCAGATAGCAATCTAAACAAAGTGAATGAGGACAGAACAGCTCATGTGATTGATAAGGGGACATGAACCCTTTAACTTCTAAGTAACTGGTTTGAATCTACTCCAGGCCCAGTAGACCAAGGTCACAATGTCTTGTGGAGTATCTGAATTCACACACTACGAAGAGAATTTAATGACACACTCATCATAAATGTTTAAAATATTAAACACAGAAAATGCTGTATCTGAGAGCACAATACATTATTCTCAAAGATATTAATGGAGTTTATAACAGATTCCTGATAGTGTTTTGTATGTGATGTTTATAAGTTGTTAAAAAAAAGTATATTCTCCAATGCTTTGTGGTATTTTAGCAGTGTGATTCCTACTTTAGTGATAGCTGTGTGGCTAAACCACTGCAGTGCTTTGAAAAATTTTCTCCAAAATATTAATCCAACATGAAGATGCATGAATTTCATAATAGATTTTACCACACGACTTTGGCTATCAGACTTTCTTTAAACAAAAGGTACTTGATGTTGTGATTTTCTCTTTTTTATCTTTATCATCTCTCCTTTCACCAGCCTGATTCACAGTTTAGTCTGCTGTTATCTCTTCTCACCATTCGTCCTTCAGTGCTTTGCAACTCAACCTTTCCCTCCTCAAGCTTTTCCTCTCACTTTTAAGTCTTTCCTCTGTTTCCTTCTCTCCATTGTCTCCCCTGCCCCAAACTCACCTGCACCATTCTCTAGCCCTACATCGTAGTCCTTTTCATGCTAGTCCCAGTCCCTCTACTCTGCTAATTATTGCATCTATTTCCAACGATGGCAGATCAGGGAAGATGGTGCATGGGCAAGACCCCCAAATCGTGCATGCTCCCCCATCACCAAAGGTTTGACCCAAATCTCAGTGAAGTCAATGGAAACACAGTGCATCAGATCCAAAGTCAGAAAAGGGCCTGACTCACCCTTTTGCACCTCACAATACAAAGGATCATACTAGCCTCATGTTTCATTTTTATCTCCTAATAGAAAAAAGGGCAGATCTTACTGAGCCTTGCTCCTTTGTGTTCATCCACTGTGACAGGCTCCTGGAGCTTGCCTCCTTAAGTTATGCTGCTGCTGGCTTGAAGTCGTCAAGTGAAATACAGGCTGTAGAGTTTGAGGCCCTGGAGAAGCTATCCCATATGGACCGTTCATTGGCAAATGGAAGCACTACATTGTTAAATTAACAGCTGTAAATAGTATATGGGATTGCTGTGAAAGTAGTCTTATTTTTTTTCTGAATCCATAAATCTCTCCCTGACACTCGTTCCATGAAGATGCCTTCTCTGGAACTCAGTGCAGATTCACCTGAAACTTGACCCAAGTTCATAGGTCTTGGTGAACCGAGCCAAATTTGAGTTGGTAATGAGACCTCAGATCAAAACCAATTTCCAGTTGCTTCAAGATTCACTATAAAAGCTTTCAAAAGGATGTTCAGTGGACAGTATAAACCATTGCAGCTGAACCTTTGTAATTTACTATATTATCAGACCACTGTTGGGTGAACAACAGCTTTTTTATGTTTATTGACCCATGAATTAAATTAACCCCCCCTGTTTTATTCCAACTCAAAACTTGAAATGCAACCATATATTTAGTTAAACGTATCTCATTTTAAGGTCCATTACAGTAAATTGTGAAAGCTCATTTTCTGAAATGCTTTTCCATTAATTTATTTTTGCTGCCATTAGTTTATTACAGTTCTGTTGCGATGTAAGAACTAACACAGATAAGAACCTACATTTACAACTTAGAAAGGCAAAGACAGAGGGATAGTGGTTCAGAATAGAATTCTGCTGATTTACTATAAAGGTTTATACTCTATAGTAGTGATCATGGATTAATATCCTTCAGATTGGGTAACAAAACAGGAATTAGTGCTAATAAGAGAAAAGAGAATTTAATTTCCCCATTTTATGTATATTTACATGTATGATTTTGAATTATCAAGTGCAGCTACATGAAGGCGACAGCATAGTGCCAAGGAGAAAAATCTTAATGTCCTGCCAATGCCAAGAACATTCTGTCTCTAGCTCAGAAAGCCATTTGCAGAAATCTTACTAAAATGTTCCTAAACTCCTGTTTATCTTGTGCCCTTGATACATCTTTGAAGCACTAACAAGTGTGTTTCTTCACTACACTATTAGGCAAAATAAAGAAAAATAAAAGCAGATGCAGACACATACACCTGCCTAATCTCTGCTTGATATCGCTCCAAATAGGCTCTCAGCTCTCCACTTTCCTCACGTCTCTGTTGATTTGTATGCTGCTGAGACACCTCAAGTGCTGATGCTAATCCAGATAATGACCCTTTGTTTGAAGCCTATCTGCTGTGACTGGGAACCACTAGTGCTAGAAATTAGAGCTGTGCATTAACTGGAATTTCTGTCCTGCAGAAAATGTTGCATTGTGAATTAGCACTGCTAAAGAATTATTTGGAGTTGACATTTCCATTAGTTCAAAAATATCTAGCTGCTCAACTTTTTACCCACTTTTGCCTTGTGCATAAGTAGCTGTATTTTCCTCAAAACTGAAACTTGTTAAACATCTGCTTTGAAGTAATTCACTGTACTTCTCTATTTTTAATACTTTTGCTAATCTTTTGAACTTCAGCATCAGCTTTTCCTCTCCTTAAGGAATCTTGTTTAACTGTGGATCATTACGCAGCAATCCTAGTTCCATAACAAACCTGTAACCATATTGCCAATATTTGCTTTCTTTTAGTTTAGTTTCCTTTGTTTTGTTAAGCGTGTCTTATGGTTAAAGCATAAAACTGAGACCCAAGGCAGATTCTAGTCTGGGTTGTGCTGCAGCCTTCCTGTGTGACCTTGCTCAATTGCTATGTGTCTCAGTTTCCGCATTTGTAAAATAGGAATTGTGCTACCACACTCTCTTAAGAATAAATTAATATTCATAAAGAGATCTAAGATGTTTGTGTGCACAATGTTATAAAAGTGAAAAATATGTTGTGAAGGATATTATTATGAGGAGGGATACTTTAGAAATGTGTGTAATGGATGTCAGTAATAGTATAATAACCAGAAAGGAGGAGGATATAATTTACAAGACTAAGATGACAGGTGAGACTTACTGAAATATTTTGGACCATTATTGTAGAATAGTAAATATTTTAATAAGAGACAAGCTATTCCTCTCATTCAGGAGGTGTGAAAACTATGAGGGAAGAGTCCTTCCATTAACTACAATGGGCTTTGGATCTGTCCCTTATTGTAAATTTCCATTATAAAATAAAAACTGTAGATTGTATCTCAGCAAAGTATTGAGCTGCTCCTCAAGAAATGTTGGTCCTTTTCAGTTAGACAGACCAAATTATCTCACTTTCTCTTGCATCCTTGTTTACTGGTAGAAGCATTGGCTTTTCATGAAGAATCTGTTAGCCTGGGCTATAGCAGGGGAAGTCAGTTATAATTTGTCCCAACTGTGTGGGGAAAATAAAACAGTATTTGATATGGGATATTGCAAATTTAAGAAGAATAGATTCATTGCACATCTACATGAAGGTCACAGCTGCAGAATTGGAGATTTGTGCTTTTAGGAGACTATAAGCAGTGGGGCTGATTTACTAGGTTCAGAGATGCTTGCATCACTGTGCAAAGTCACCATAAACTCATTTTAATTGGGCCCCTGCATGGCAATTATGACAGCTTAATCCCAAATCACACCTCCTTTTCCTCTTGCATCCTTATGTTTGAGGGGAAAAACCAAATCAAAACAATAATGTTGGAAAAGAGGTTAAGATGTGATTACTGCTTAAATAATATTTCAAATGAACAAAATAATAACCAAAAGGTATCTATACAGCCATGAAATAAATATACCCACTAACATTTCCTTTACTGAAGTGGACACTAAAAATATTTTGTTTTTCAGGTATCTACAGTTCTAGAATTTGGTCGCATAGTAATTTACACTACCAGCCTCCGTGTGGTGAGAACCACGTTTGAAAGATGCGAGCTTGTTAGAAAGATTTTCCAAAATCACAGAGTGAAATTTGAAGAAAAAAACATTGCTCTGAACAGCGACTATGGAAAAGAACTAGATGAAAGATGCAGGAGGGTGTGTGAAATCCCATCACTACCAGTTGTATTTATTGATGGCCAATATCTTGGGGTAAGTTCTGCACACGTGTAAATTTCACTTGACATCCTGTGGGTAGATGCTAACCAATAAGAATAGGAAATTATTTTCTTTTATTATTTATATTACAGGAGCAATCAAAGATTGTGCAAGGCTCTGTATCAATGTACAGTGAAACAGTGTCACTTTCCAAAGAGCCCACAGTCTAGGTTACAAGATGCAAAAAGTGGATGAAACAAACAGAAAAAGGTGTGGCAGGGTGGGGGGGCATGATTAAGTAACAAGGAAGTGAACAAGTTATGCTCAGCCTCTGAAGAAATAGTTCCTCTTTACAGTTCAAACCATAAGAATGTCAGGAAACGGGCTTCATACCACATTTATGAAAGCTAATAAATCCAGTAATCACCAATGAGAATAATCAGCATTGGACTTCTATTTAATAATCTCTGTATTTGAATATGAAATTGTTCTATGAGTGTGGGGCTCAGGTCCTTCAATCTGCATGCAGTTTTACACTCTTCTACATCAAGTACATAATTGGTTAAATTCCCTTTGTTTGCGCACAAATTGCTGCCTCTTCTTTTTATGAATGGAGGAAGAGAGCTGCATAATCTTGAAAGAAAACAGAGTGAGGAGAAAAGAGCAATGTGTTATTATGTTGAGGACAAAGGCCAAATGGATTTTTTTTTTCAATCCAGACTTGGATTCTCAAACCATGGGGCTAAAAGTTCACTGATGTTTGAAATTAGGTTTTGGTTTGGGTCCATCTCCTCTGTTCAACACACCTTTTTTACTTAAAGATCTTTAAAGTGTTTAATTTATTGTTATGAAGAGTCCTCAAGACTTCCACAGCACCAACGGTTTGTAAAGACTGGTGTCTTCCAAAGAAAGGAGAATTGGAGAAGCACAAAACAGAGAAGCTTGAGAGGTCAGAAAACATTATTTATATATGAAGCAAGTGTTAAGGGACTAGTAACCATCACTAGAGGTGAATTAGTGACTTGACAGGCAAACTATTCTGTTTGCGTTGCTAAATACTTTAGTTTTATTAAATATGTATTTGATTAAAATAAATGGACAAGAAAAACAGGAGATTCTTGATATTGAAGCTGAGCTAACAGTGGAAAAAAATTAAAAAAATCCACAAATATGCATTTGAATTTACTTGTACTATGTTTGTCTTTATTGGCATTGGCTTTCTCCGAATAATCTAGCAAATGAGTTTACTGCCAGGCATGTTCACCAAAAGAGCTATATGTTGAATGAGAACATAAAAAGAAAAGGTCGAATACATGGACATCTTGCCAAGTTTTCTTGAAATCAGTGGAGACTTTCAATTAATCACCTGGGAGCTGTGTTTGGAGACAGAAAAAAAAAAGATACATTAAGATATCCTAGTCTCCAAAAACTGATTGTGTTGTATTGATAGACTGCTTTATTTCGGTGGCTCCTCCTCAAATCCAGTCATCACAACACTCTGTTCATTTTCCTTCACATTGCTAATTTAAGGAAGAGAGACCCCAGGGACAAGTGAGTCCATTATTGGCACGTTGGAATGGTCCACACATTTCAATCTGAACAGCAGCAGTAATAGTACAATCGACATAGGTGGGTAATAAATAAGATGATGTGTTTATTGTACTTCTCCTGCAGCCACACACTTACTATTTGGATTCAGATGCAGATATTGATGTTTAGACAAAAGCTGCAGGATGACTTCTTTCTGGGTTGTAGGTTGAATTCATTACATCAACACAGAAGAGATGCCAACAGCTGGCTTTCTTGCTATAGGAGACAAACAAGGTAGATAATGAGATCGAGGAAAGGGACTTCTTTAAGAGTGGTTCAGATATGAGAGCAGATACAAGTCTTGTAACATTTTTTCCAACTATTTTCTAAATGGTTTACCTGTCATGGAATGATCTGGTTAAATCTCAGATATCTCCTCTAACATTTGTTCGAGGCCTGCCTCTCTCTGAAACTAAGTTATGCCTCCGATTCCTCATCCAATATCAGTATCCCAGCATTTTGAGCAAAAAGGTCATACTAAAAGGGAATCGTAGCATTCGTTTATCCTTTTCCAATGACATTCAGAACTATCAGAGGCCTGTTTTATGTAAAGTCCTAGCGGTGGGAGAGAAAAGAAAGTATATAAAATATGCAGAGTGGCTGGTTGAATGATATTTTGCAAATTTAAGTAGAACTTACTGAATAATTTATTTTCATATGAAATATTTGATTAATTTTCTTGTCCATTATTCATTCAGCTTATAGTTGAAGAAATTCAGTTATATCCATTTAATATTTTTTCCAATATATTTTATAAAGTATTTCTCCTCTTAATTTGGCTAGTTTTAATAAGTGGCAGGTTTAAGAATTAGATTTTTATTTGCTTCATGCTCTGTGAAGATGTACTGATGATGAAGATAATGACATTTAAATTTGTGTAGTTCTTTAAGAAAATACTATTTGTAAAATGTGGTTTTATTATAAATCAAGAAGCGATGGTTATAGTGTTTTGGTCACTGTCACTGCAGTGAATTTATCTGATTACCTTTCTATAAAATACATTTGTATTTTGAAAAAGTGATAATATTCTAAGATTTTCCTTTGCTGGTATGAATGGTGAAGTCAGACTGGAAGATCATAAAGGTACCTTTGGGCCTTATAATCTACAGATCTATGAAGCTACCAGTATTGCCTTAAAGGGGAGATTACAGCGGGTCGTGCTGAAGGGTGAACTGTCAGG
>ML675624.1:49151343-49167499 GCA_007922155.1 Mesoclemmys tuberculata | reverse complement strand
ATCATATTGGTCCCTTCTGACCTATGAGTCTATGAGTCTATAACTGGTAAGTCCAGCAACCACTGTTGAATCTTGGTTTCTTGCAATTGTTTAATGGCAATCTTAGAAGCAGATATTCCATACATGGGAGCTTTGCTGGGCTACCTCTCAGAGATACCTTACTGTTCCACAAAGATTACCAGTGTTTCATAAATTGCGGTTTGTGAACTGTGAGTGATATCAAGCTTCACTTGCTATGCCACACACGTTCCACTCGTCCTTCTAAAAGAAGAGAGTGATCATCCACTCATCTGTAGAATGAGGGTTCTGCAGCAAGAATCAAAGAAGTTACCCAGGATTAACAGCAATGTAAGTGAGACCAGAATTTGTCACAATGGCCTTAATAAAATAAGCAACTTCAGTTAATAACATGGCTTGCTGCGTTCAAGCTTCCTGTATATTTCTCTTCTCACTGACAGACTTGACATCAGTACAAATGTTCTCTCTTATTAGCTGTATGGGGATAAATCTGCCAAAAGCCAAGCAAATAGTAAGAATGACCCAACAGTCAGGTCAGCAATCCAGAGAGATGCATCAAAGCAAGAAAGTATATGCTTTTTGGCAGATGGGTCAGTTCTTAATCTACTGACCCCAAAGCAGATTTAATGACTGAAGAAGAAGACTGCCTAGACTCACTGCCAGGGATTTTTTACCAAGGTAGCTAACTCCCACACAGCCAGTTGCAGTTAAACCAAGTGAAGTCTTGTTATTGGTGTTTTCTTCTGGCATTTTCTTCTAGCATAACTAGAGCTGGGAGACATTTTTCAATCAATTTTTTCTGAAAAAAATGAAGATTGGGGTCAATCATAATATTTTGTAAATTGGTGTTAATATCACTGAATTTTTTTATTGGAGAAGCTCAAAACAAAATTCTGAAGAAATAGAAATGTTGACCTTTTCAAAATAAAACATTGTAAATTTTCAACTCAAAATACTTTTATTTTGAAATTCTCTATTTATTTTTAAAAAACACCTTATATCTAAAAATCAAACCATTGTGTTTTGGTTGAGCTAACCTTTCATTTTTTTTAATTTTATTACTTTTTCAAAGTGCCACTTAACTGAAAAATCAGTTATTTGCACAGCTCTATTCACAACCCTACACTTTCCTCCGAAAAAGAGATGGATTTAATCTAAACTCAAATGCACTTCCACTGCAGTGTGGTGGAGGGTAGAGAATGATAGTTCTGTGTTTTAGTGACATTGAGAGAACCTTTTCATCTTTTCAAACTTTTAATAAATCCCAGCCCTACAGCAGCAGATTTATTTCACTAAGACTCCATTAAAACATAATATTCTTTTTCCTTTTCATTGCTGGTTGATAAAAATAGTTGTATGTGAATGATAGCTCTCTTTAGATTAGAGAAAGAAGACAGTCTGAAAATCAAATGAAAAATAAAAGAGTTTATCTATCAAAGAGATGCGAGATAAAGAGGAAAGGAAATTCAGAGAGACAGATTTAGGCCCAGATTCTGCATCAGGAACCCAGATCATGACATGATCTTCGGATATCTACGTTCAACCTATCTTATTCACAGCACACTGACTCAGTATATACAGAAAGATATGCATTTCACAAAATTCCCATACAGAGACTTGGTCAGAAAGACACAACATCTCTGCAATTCTCCTCATGCAAATAAGGTATATGGTGCATTAATTGGCATGACAGTGTGAGAAAGCTTACACACCATGTCCCTGAACTATGCCTCTTGCTAATTCTCTTAGGACCAAATTCTGTGGTCCTTAGCTCCAGCAAAACTTTCATTGAATCATTGTCTAAACAAGGACTGCAAAGTGTGTAACTTAATCCTTACTTTCCTGTGCATTAAAACTCACTCAGGAAAAAGAAAATAATTATTTAAGACAATGCTCCCTGTGGAACCCTTTTCGCGTATGACTTTTGTTTGCCATTTCTGTGCAAAAAGATTAATACAAGCATTAAGTGCTGTGGCTTACATTTAAATCCACACTAATATTAGGTTAATGTTAGATTACTAATGGATAATAGGATTTCCTTGGACTAGAAATTACTCACACTCCGAGATTGTTATTTAATTGTGGAATAGAGAAGGATTTTTTTTTAAAATGAAATATGTAGAAGGGCAGGCTTTATACTTTAGTAGATTTATGGGTCTACAATGAATAACCTTAATGAGCTGGATTATAATTCTAGATCCTAATAATAAACCCAGCACTTGAAGTTAAGTTATTTCAGCTCTTCAGAGTGAGGTAGTCTCAGAGACCCTGTATCGAAATAGCATGCAGATAGAGTTATTGCACCCTCATCGATCATGCTTTTAGCATGAAGCCCATACTAAGTCGGTGTTAGGGAGGGGCATTACCCTCAGAGGACTGGGTGTGGGATGAGGGAGTAACTACACTTATTTAAAGGGTGTCACATACTCAACTGGTACATATGGGAGTAGGAGGGAAGCCCATAGTTGTGTCGTCTCTCAGCCTGTCACAACGCATTCGCTACACCCTTGCTCCTGGTGAATGACGGGTGTTCGTCAGGGACACAGTCTATGTAATTCAAGGAGTACTAGGACCCTTATGGTTGGCCCTTATGTTGGACTCATATGGGGCAGAGTCCTTACTCCTTAACACCTGAGTGAAGCTGCCTAAGTGCAGGGTGTAAACTAGCCCATTGCCTGTATCATCAATTCAGATGTTATGAAAAGCAGCTACCATATGAACACAGTCGCTGCTTTCTGACTTAAGCAATGGTGCCTTAGTTCTTATTCTTAGAATCACAGGTCCACAGTATAGATTAACTCCCTGTAAAATATTCTTACATTTCATTTCTAGTTCAGACTAATCAGAAAAAAGCATATTAAAGACTTTAAAGGACTTGCTGACTACTGTACCATTAAAAAAATGGTGCAGTGGATTTCTGGTTTGCAGGTGCAATGATAAGGTTTAGGTGAATGCAAGTTGAAATATAAATCCTTTAAAATATGAGTTCATAATGGAAATCCTGTCAAATTTTAATTATACTGTTGTGACAGTAGCTTTGCACTATAATTCAATATCAAAATAGCATAAAGCACGAACCTCAGAAATGGTTTTTGCCAAACGTTACCACATAGTTACAATAGATATTTCTATTCTAAATGGAAATAAACTGTAGTTATCTCAGGGCTTGGCTAGATTTAGGGAAATTTGCAATGATGTAGCTACATCAGTGCAGCTGTAAACCCCTAAATGTAGCTACGCTGCATGGTAAATCACAGCAGTGCAAGTTGTGTCTTATACCAGTTCAGTGCATCTATGCCAGGGGTTTGCACTGGTGTAGCTAATGAACTTAGCTCCTCCCACCTCAGATAGACAGGCTTCAGTTGGCATTTGGCAGTTGGTCATGTGGTATGACCGGGATGGTAATGTGCTAAATTCTGCTACCCTTACCCACATTGACTAGCACCTTCCTCCAGCATCCCATTGAAATGAAGGGATGGTGTGTTCAAGCTTGAATATGAGCCAATAGCTGTATCAGGAAATTACCCACATCGTCTCTTGTGTATCTACCTAGAGAGAAAAAAATACCATTCCTCAGCAAAAGCAAAAGCAAAACAATTTTGTACAGGTGATCTAAGTGGGTGGGCAGGCAATGAGGAATCTTCCCCAATGCTACATACAAGCAGATCTGCAGCTGGTATAAAAATTATCATAGCTCCACTGACTTTAATGGAACTATGACATTTTATGTAGAGGCTGAACAGAGGGACTGAGCGTACCATCTGAGGATCTGCTCATTGGTGTAGAACACTTGTTTCCACTCCTGCTGCCCCAATCAACTAATAGGTTATAGAAGTAATTGGGGACCTGTATGCTCCCATGCACAAGGGCTTCAGTTGTGTGTCCACCTAGGGGCATAAACCTCCAGCCACTCACTGACTCTGCCTCTGTTCAAATATGCACATACAGAAGCCTCTTTTTCAGAGTACTGTACTTGGTGCAATGACAGTAATTATTGACCTACAGGAGAGACAGTGTTGCCTAGTGACTAGAGCACTGGATTGGAATTCAGAAGTACTGGATTCTACTCCTGGCTCTACCACCACTGGACTTCTGGGTGACCCGGGAAAAATCACTGATTTTGTTGTGCCTCAGTTTCCCCATCTGTAAAATGGCTATAATGAGGTGTAGCCACTTTGTAAAGCTCTTTGAGAGTTAGAGATTAAAAGTGCTAAGAGCTAAGTATTATTATTCAAGACACAGCTGTTGTAACATTGTTTTATTTTATAATTAAAGTGACCCAACTCCATTTTAAATTAATAGAAATATAAACTCATTGGGCCTGGATGTAAAATGTTAACTGCCTTGTAACAACATCCAGCCTTGTCTTGTCAGAAGTCTCTGTGATAAGCACTGGGAGAAGGTGTCAAGTACTGAAAATCAGTATGTGGCCTGTAGGTTTCGGTAAACCTGTTACTTGAAACTCAGTAAACTTCATTTAAATAGTATTCAGACATGTATTGCAATAAGTGATCCTTTGTCAACAGCAGACAGCAACTGGAGTTTATCCACAAAAAAAGTACGACTGCCCAAGCAGGGGGCCAAAATTCTGTCTGGTAAATAACTGGGCGATCAAGGAAGATAATATCGTGTCGGGGTCCAGCCCCCGATCACCCCATCGCTCTTAGACACTTCATAATTGGCTAAGCGGGCATATTGCTGTGTGGAAGAAAAATATAAAAGGTGGTCACAAACAGGAAGTAAACTGGAGATGTCCCATATCTTTGTTGGAAGAGCACCAGAGTAGCTCTACGTGTGGGCCTGATCCACCTGCCGTCTCTCCCCAGCTTGCCGCTCAAACCTAAGTATAGAGTGTGGGGCTGTGTAACCTGAGTGTGATAGTATTTTCCACTCAGATGTGTAACCTGAGTGTGACAGTGTGTTCCACTCAGATGTAAAACCTGGGAATTGTACCAGCAGAATGAGAAGGCTGCTTTGCTGCTGACGAACTTCACTGGTGCAGTGTAAGTATAATAGCATAAGAATAACCCTATAGTGTAAGCTAGCTTTGTAAATATAATTGTATAGTTGTAATTGTAATTGTGTTCTAAGTAGTTAAATTGTTGTATTAAATAAGAATCAATGGTGATTTTTAAATTGTAATTGGTGATGTATAAATTATTGCAAGTAAAACAAAGTTGTATGCAAAGCAATCTTTGTCCCTCCTTATTTGAGGGATCCATATAAATCGAACCTGACAGCAAGCTGGTTCTTGTTGTCACCTCAACAGCTATGTAAGTCAAATTGGACCCTCAATTATTTGCAAAACAAAAAAAAAATTTACATCTTTGTTGGCACTTTCATTTTGTTTGCAGTAATCTCAGAACGTTCACTTTCAGAAAGAAAAGTGAGAAATTACTTCATTACTGCCCTGGTTCAGATCACAGAAATCCCCAGAGGCCTAATGTACTAGACCTAAATTACTATTCACTACCGAGTTTTGATTTCAATGTTGTTACAGAATTTTCATTGCCCTTACTCACTCTTATTAGGAACGTTATGTCTGAATTCAGTACTCAGTTGCCAGAACAGTTGAAATACAGTTTTCCCTATATCATTTAGCTACATACTCTGATGCAGTGTATATTTATATAATTGTATTTTTGACATGTGAGACATTTTCTATTCTGTCAGGAAGTGCATAATGTAAAATAAAGGTAAAAGCAGTCCATATGATCAAGTTGTGGTGCAATTCACAAGAAAAACGCAATGTAGTGTTCAATTACCAAACCTTGGACAGTTCTGCAAGAACTTGGGTTAGGTTATTTTTCTCCTTTTAGCCATTGTAAGGTTAATCTAATAACAAATATACTTCATGTGAACAAAGTTTAATTTTTTTCTTCAACCTGGTTAAGTTTCCAAGAGTTAAATCCTCAGCTAATTCCAATCTCCCAATGCTAAATCTGCGTGCTTTTTTTTCTTTTCGATAATAGGGTGCTGAGAAAATTTTGTCAATGAATGAGTCAGGAGAGCTGCAGGATCTCTTAACCAAAATTGAGGTAATTGTATTTTTACAAACTGTTTTAAAAAACTAAAAATTCAATTATTTGGTAGGTATTTCCTTTCTCTCTATTTTAAACTGATCACAAATCCTATTTTCAAAATTAATGACTACTTAGTGTTACAAGCCAGCAAGGACTCCACTTCACGAGAAGGTTGGGATTTTGTTATGCCAAAAACTCAACAGACAACATCCACGGTCTCTGAATTTAACCAAAGAAATTTATCCTCTCTAAGAACTATTTATGCAATTTCCACTATCTGAGCTGGAACAAATATGGCATCAGGAGTGTGATACCTAATCAGACAGCAAATTGTTTGACCCTGACAGAAGAGAAACACCATGGTATACAACAAAAAGCAGCATCCAACATAGTACAATTGAAAAAGTGATGAAACCATCTCCACTCAACAAATGCGTGCTCCTGAGGGGATTTAGCAGTAGTATCACTGAGCGAAGCAGAATGCCCCTCCCTCCATCTGCTGGCCACCTCTGGACTCATGGACTGACCATTCAGACAGCTTTACGTGTCGGTAAGCTGTGTTTGTCGGGAGGACCTCTAGCATCCTTCTAGCAGCCAGAAGGATTAAAGCCCTGGTCTAGGACTAACGAGATTGGGGGTTCAATTCCCAGCTCTATCAGAGTTCATGTGTGATTTCTGGCAAGTCAAGCTCTATGTCCTGTTTCCCCACCTGTAAAATGGAAACACTTCTTTTCTCCACCCTTTGCCTGTCCTGTCTGCTTAGAATGTAAGCTCAGTCTCCTACAATGTGTATGTGCAGCACCCAGCA
The DNA here is from genome assembly GCA_007922155.1 of Mesoclemmys tuberculata. Classification (NCBI taxonomy): domain Eukaryota; kingdom Metazoa; phylum Chordata; order Testudines; family Chelidae; genus Mesoclemmys; species Mesoclemmys tuberculata. The sequence goes on along the minus strand of ML675624.1, from coordinate 49,160,650 downwards.
CAATGGGTGTCCTGATTTTTGCAGGAGCCATTAAAACAAAAATAAACAACAGGCTAGAGCAGACTATGAGCATAACTGTACACAGAGTACATCCACTGAAGTTAATTTGTGTTACTATCAGTTTCTTTTCATGGTCTAGAATGTAAATGTTACAGAGATGGCTTTGCCTGAAACCAGCTGTGAGATTCAGTCATGACTCCTTTGTACTGAAGATTTGGAACACAGGAATTCACTACATACCGTCCAGTCTTTCAGCAAGGAGGTGTTCTTTCAAGGCAAAACTAGACGAAAAAAGCCAAAGGGTTTCAAAGGGTTACATTCCTTCAGTAATGTTGCTAGGTGGCACGCCATTGCTTTTTCATACAACGTTAGCAATAGATTTTTTAGGAATTTAATTATTAGAATATGATTCTCTTATCAGTTTAGAGTTAATTGCAAAAATATCCTTGTAAGTAAAAATGTTATTATAAGTTGCAACAGAAAATGTGGGCATTGCTGGATATGAAAAAGGAGTTTTACTGTAAACACTTACCAACAGAGGCTAATCAAAAATAGGAATTGCCTGTTGAATGAGAGTGCTAAAAGCCATGTTTGTGGGATACAGGGAGAAACGAGGGAACACACGTTACCTCTAAGTTTGACTTTTTATACCCTAAGAAGAATTCAAATGCTGGCTTTGCCTTACATTTGTATATATTGGATCAGCTGCTTCACCATGATAGTTCTTCTACACGAACACAGGGGTGATCTAACGGCCAAGCTGGGGTCGGGAAGTTAAGTTCTGCTTTTGGCTGGGATCTTTTTCTGCAGCTTTGTGTAGAGATTATATACTCAGGATCAGAGAGGCATTTTTCCACAGCATTGACTTCTTTACCTAGTTTTCTATATAGCACTTCTATCAAACATATGGCAAAACATTTGAAACATAGGAGCTTTACACAAGTCTTTCCCAATCATTAGAAGGTTAATCCCTGAGATAAACTAACCACACCCCTCTATAACCCTGTCATGTTATCAGTGCAACACAGGGGAAGTTTGCACTGTCATTGTTCTGGTCCATCCTCTTAACTCCATCCAGCCTCAGGGGCACACCACACATTTTGGGACATGCTACTCCATGCAATATATCAAATGCATTTGGAAATAAGTATCCAGGGAGTCTTTGGCCAGATCTTCAACTGAAATTAACTGACATTGATTTCAATAGAAGTCTACTGGCTGATACCAGCTAGAGATCTGTCTCGCTTCACCCTTTTACATCACCATGTACACTGATCTGTATTTCTAGTAGACAAATATTTTTCTGGACAGTTTTGCATTACTTTTGTTGATTTGTTTGATGAAATTACAAAAAATTGGTATGTTCCCTCTACGTATTTTAGCATAATCTACTAATTATTGGGCAGTGTTAGCAGGGACTGTATGTATAAGTGGCTCTCTTTTGTAAATGAATCCTAAATGCCTTCACAATACAGCAGCTCTAGAAAAAACACATTCATGCTACTGTAAGTACTTGCTATATTTCATTTCTCTCATGAAAAATTCTCAGATGATCATTAAATTAACTGGTAATGTTTTCAAAGGAGACTTATGTCTGCTTCTTAAATATTTTTAATGTAATGCATAATAAAGCAAAACAAAAATAATGCAAAACAAAATAAACAATTTTTATAAAATAAACCTTTTTATTAAAACAATTTAGAAACAGAGATCTGAGACTTTTTCTTTCCTTGCTCACACCTCTTTTACCCCAGTTTAACTATTGATTTCAAAGGGATTTATACAACTGTGTGAAGAATCAAACCTGTGGCTGGTTTTTTTACAATTAAATCTTAAAATAATCCCTTAATACTTAGATTTGAATAGATGTGTTTTCCAAAGAGCTCTGCCTAGTTTAGATTATCTGAATCACTTTAGGATATGAGCAACTGTCAAATACAGAATCTCACAATTCAAACACAAACATGAAAATTATACAAGTCATACTATTATAATATGCACCATACATAATATAAACACAAAACATCCTATTTCTTGTCCCAGAATTTAGAACAGGCCAATTAAGTTACCTAATTGATCATAACTAGACCATAAAATATTTAGAACCTGGCTAGTTCTTTTTGGCAAATGAAAAACCATTAAGAATTGTGTTAGATACCCCAACTTGTAATGAACTTGGCTGACCAGTGAATGCTGCTCTTACCAACTGAAAGATCAGATAAAGCAAGCTTCTATGGCAGTAGGAAAACAAAAACAAATGTCAGTGTTCAAATTTCGCTGTTTCCTAGAATAGCTATTGCAGAGTGAATGCTCATTATTCTGGAATTTACAGCCAACAATGGAGTCACTTTTCCCCTCTCTTGCTTTTTTTCCCCTTGTGCAGAGAGTGCAGCATCCCTATGAATGCCTCTCCTGTGGTGGTTTTGGCTTCCTTCCGTGCTCAGCGTGCCATGGGAGCAAGATGTCAGTGTTTCGGAACTGTTTTACAGACTCTTTCAAAGCCCTCAAGTGTACCTCTTGCAATGAGAATGGGTTACAGCGCTGCAAGAACTGTGCAGGTTAAGAATGGCATCTTCCCATGTAAAGCCTCATTTTGTTATGCCACCCCAGCAGTTTGTTATACACTTTTTAAAAACGAGCATGTTTCTGATGCAGTCAATAAAATGTATTTGTAATACACGTTTTTAGTTTATTCAGTTGCTGAAGCCATTTAACACAGGTCACTGCCTGTCATGTGGTCTGAGTCCTAAATAAGGGGAGAGTACAGGCTACTTAAGAGAATGTAGTGCTCACAAAGTTATTAGCTTGACAGCCTTTGGCTCTGAAATCTTCTTTATCCCCATTGGAGATTTAGCAGCAGTAGCAAATGCTTCCCTACACTGCCACACCCAAGTACCTCCACCCTGCTCTAGAGATAACATCAGAAGGAAGTTTAGACTTCACGTCAGTGATGTTTTCTGCACAGACTGCCAATGATGGTAGTAGTGATGGAGACTAACAAGACCACCAATTCTTTTCACATAGCATTTCACTGAACTGTAAATGCTAGTGGACTTTGTTCACAACTAACTTGGGCTAAAATTTAACTGGTGGCATATATGTAAAATATCCCATAACAATCCTAGAACCATTAACTTCCCTTAGAGCTTGCTACTTTACATGTCAAACTAGTTTCACTAAACAATATATGGTGGTGTAGCTTCTGCTTGTAATGATCTCTAAACCATTACAAGAGTAGATTGATCTGCTGAAGACTGATAACAAGGAAGCCTTACAGAGTGTGTAAGGAATTAGAAGATTTCATTCAGTGTGTGTGGTTTTTATGGATTTTGTGGTTTATTAACAAAGAATCTCTCTCTTCTATGGCAGGATTGATGAATTAACAGCTTGGGATTTGCTCGAAGGAGCGGTCAAAAGGCAATGTGGCCTGGAGTTATTAGACAGTGAACTGAAAATGTGCAAATCTTTTTGCATATTCTTTCCCTTATATTGATAGGACATTGACTGCATGTTTCGCTGCCACAAAGAGGTAGCCTCTGTTAATGGTTCAATGCACAAGAGCTGGTTGAATTAATGGGAAATGAAATGATATTAAGGAATATGCTCATACTCGCTGTCCTGCCATTTCTGATGAATGAAACCGTTTCTTTCACATCCTTTGCCACAATTGCTAATGAGCATTGGATAGAGGCTATGAGCACCCTCTGTGCAGTGACTATCAGGATGTGAGCTGGATAATCAGACTCCTCCCAAAAGGGAATTATTACTAGAAATGCAAAAAAAATGTTTCTAGTCCCACACTGATTAATCAGTTCCACACTGATTAAAAGAAAAGATCTTCTTACTCTGCACTTTAGATCAGTGATCTATCTTTCCACAGAAACAGCATATGTGAATTAGACCTGGTTAAGGTATTTTCTCCTCATCACAGAAAGCTGTTTTATCAAACCTGAAATGTTCTTCGGATATGGAGCAGGAACCTGAATCTGGGATCTCCTACACTTAGTACCCAAACCACCATGTTATACGAAGTCTCACCTCATTCTGTGAAAGCCTTTAAAAGGTCTTGGCTTTGTTCTTTATAGGAAGAAAAACAAACTTTGAAGCCTCATTGTTTTGAGGAACAGAATTGTTTTCCATCCAGCCCTAGCATAAGAGACACTCAGGAACCCAAAAAAAAAAAAAAAAAAAAAAAAAAGGGCCTTGCATTGGCCACAATAAATCACATAGACCAATCTTCAGCTAGTGTAAACTGTCATATTGCTATTGACCTTAGTGGAGTGGCAACTATGTACACCAGCTAAAGATCTGCTCCCTGCTAATCTCCTCTATTAAGAAACAATCCAAATTCCTGAGCAGAGTTCTTTTAATACTTAATAAGTGACTGTCTGGGTTAATCAATCCATTTTTATTGCTTCCTTGCATAGCTGTGTAAGGCAAGTTTCACTAGATTTTGTTTGCAAAGACCGAACAAGGAAAGCAAAAGGAGATGTGCTGGCATAAAAATGAGTTTTAAAAGTAGTAAAATAGTTTGAGAGGGTAGAAAATATAATAAAAACAAAAAAGATTTAACACACCTAGAACTTTGTTTAATTTTTGTAAGTCTACAGTAAATTGCCATTACTGCACAAGCCAATATTTGTGTTTCCAATCTTCCCATGAATTACCAGTCTGTTCTATTCAACTGCATTTTTCTTGTAGTCAGCCAGCTTGAGAAATATTAAGAGAAATAATTTGTGAAGGAAAGGAGTAATTTTGAAATAATATTTCTTTACTTATACTTATATATTACTTGTTATAGTTATTGGGCCATAATAAGTTATTACTTGTTATAGTTATCCTTAGCTATCCCTTAGCTAAGGGTTTGGTGGTAATAAAATAAATATGCACAGTGCTTTACAGACATTAAAGACAATGTCCCTGTGCCATAGAGCCTGTAATTCAAGTTTAAGATACATTTGTTGATAACTAGGCAAAGGACTTGATTCTATTCTGACTTGCCCAAGTTTTGCACTAATGTAACTTCACTAACTTCAAAGGAGTTACAGTTCTCTGACACCAGGATAGATTGAAGGTCAGACCCACCAGACTGGTTCTTTTTGCAACTGGAAAGGAAGGTTGTACTGCCAAATGTGTTTACAATATACTCCTCATTATCTGATAGCATTGGAGACATGGATGTGTGTGTGTGTGTGTGTGTGTGTGTGTGTGTGTGTGTGTGTGTGTGTGTGTGTGTGGGGATAATTAGGAATTTGGGCAATTGAGAGGTCAGGAGCCATTTTCATGCAGTTCTAGCTGTGGTCACATGTGTCTGCTGCGTTATCTTAGCTGCTACATTATCCAAATCCCTTCCTTGTCCCCCAGCGTGAGATACATGGTTGCAGAGAAATTCAGATAATATGGAGGTTCGGATAATAGGGTTTCAGAGAAACGCGAGTATATATAGTCGGAAGGAATAAATAACAAACCAATATAGACTAGGTTGCATTTCTCCCTGCAAAAGGTGTACTAGATGGAGAAAAGGGTTCAGAGGGTTAGATCCCTACCATGGCTCAAGTGTGTCAGAACCATACCTAAGCCCTATATATCACAATATCATGTAACTCCTTTGCCAAGTCATGATTAGTGTTATTGAGAAGTTAGGCTGGAAGAGCAATTAGGGCTTCAGAATTCTGTAGTAATTAGGATGCATACCAGGAAGTGAAAGGCATGCTATTGCCAGCACTGATGTGTCCCGTAAGAAAGAAGAAAAAGCATGCCACGCAACAAGATTCATGCAACATGTTGTGAAATGCTACAACCTGCTCTGATTTTCTATAAGAAGTTTCCATTCAGAAAATTGGGCTTATTTTTACTAAGAATAAGCAAAAGTATAGAATACATTGACAAATATTGTAGCAAATCTATGGCTAGGATTACACAGCTGTCACTATAAATGACCCTGCTGTGTATCAATGTGACACACACCAGAAATAAGCTAAAGGACAAATTCCTTAGCTATAAGCAACATAGGGCTTATGACATACAACTGAGCAGTTCTGATTACATCCAGCAAAGTGCAGTTGATGTAAACACTAGCTACACTGTAAATATGGTATTGCATAAGAACCATGGGAAATACATGCACTGTGTTTCCTATCTGATACCACATTATCCACTTTTTGGAAAGGACGAAAAGTCAAATATAAACAGCCAAGAACCACCAAGTATTAAATATTGAAAACAAAAAAATCTAAAGAACTCAGAAAATACTAGACTACCTATTATGCTGGTAACTACCCCAGGTTACCCACATAAATGGGAACAATAGGTACAACTTACGTAAAAACAGGTTGTTTGAAGAAAGCAACAAAAGTATATGTGTATTTATCAAAAGGGTCCTGCAGAAAGTTAAATTGTCACAGTAAAGCTTCTTCGTTATGGATTGAATTTGCCTCCTGTGCCCCACTTAAATCGTATTTACACAGGGTTCACAGTCCCAGAATGGAATTTAAGTGGTAGATATTTATTGTGTTCATTGGTGAATTTCACTCTATTTGAGGCTGGAGTGTAAGTGAATCTCTTAGTATATAAGAGAATTCTGGGCTTCTAGTAAGAGTTTTATGTCTTTGCACAGGGTTCTTGGTTTTTGTTTTTAAATGTGCCAGAGCTGAGGTATTTACTACGTAGTTCATTTTTATTCTATAGCTCTGATGCAGGGATTTTGCTTTTTATTTAATCCCTTCTTAATTTGCTATTCTGTGGAATAGTTCACTTTAAAACACTGAAAGGTTTTTAATTTTGCTTTGGGAGGTGCCCAGTCATATTTCTTATGAGAAACAGTGCTCTAGGAACTGCATTCTGTTAGCTCTATGGCTTTTTCTTAGTGTGAGATAAGGTAGGTGAGGTAATCTTATTGGACCAACTTCTGCTGGTGGAAGGAGCAACCCTTTGGTAGAGACACAGAACTCTTCTTCAGGTCTGGGGAAAGAGGCGGAATGTCTGAGCTAAATACAAATTGGAACAGATTGTTAAGCAGAATGGACAACATGTTGGAGATGGTCACTTGAAATGAAATGAGCATCTGGGGGTTAGATTTTTATGCACAAAAAGGGCAGTTAAGAGTAATAGACAGTATGTAGTGTTTCAAATTGTTGTAATGAGCCATAAAACCAGTGTCCATGTTAAATCCATGGTTTTTGATGTCTAGCAAAATTATGACATCAAGTTCCTTTTGAAGGGACTGTGCAGGTTCCCTTTGAGGATAAGTATTGAAAGATCAGATATGAAGAGGAGTGATCGCTGTGTGAAAAGTGTTCACCCATGGATGATCAGGTGTTTTTGTCTCATTATTTTTCTGTCTGAGTTCATATGATTTGAGTGGTTGTCTGGTTTCACTCACATAGCTGTTAGTGTGGCATTTGGTGCACTGGATAAGGATCACCACATGTGATAAGCATGTGTAGGACCCAGGAATCTTGAAAGGGTGTTGGTGGGGGTATTGATCCTTGCAGGAGTGAAGTTGGCTGCAGGTTTTGCATCTATTGTTCTGGCAGGGCCAGGTGCTGCTTTGAGTTGGTGTGTCCTGGCCTGTGGAGACCTTGCTTTTGATGACCTTGGCAAGGTTGGGGGAGAGGGGAGAGGGCTGTTCGAAGGCTTGAAGAGGGGGTTCAGGAGAGATTTTTCAGGATGTTGTTTCCCTTAAGTATTGGTTGTTACTGCCTAATGGTACCATGTATGGGGTCCAGTGTATGATAGCAGGTGACGATAGAGATCTGCAGTCAGTGGATTTCTATCCCCTCATTTTGAAACAGGTTCTCAGGGTATTTAGGTGGTTCATTTCACTACTTCTCTGGTGGAATATCTGTTTCGTGAAGGCAATTTTAAGTATGTTAATGAGTGTATCCCAGACTTTCTCCTTGGGGTGCGTTCTGTGCTACCTGGGTGCCTGGCTGGAGATAACAGTTTTTGGAGCATTTGGGGTGCTGCTGGATCTGTAGAAGTGTGGTAACTAGTGAGTTTCTTGAAAATAGCACTTTGCAGGTTCCACTGTTTAAGTTAATCGTTATGTCCAGCAAATTGTTGCTGGTGTCGGAATGTTCTAGAAAGAACTTGACAGATGGGTGGTGGTTGTTGAAGTTGTGGTGAAATCCATGAATGAGTTTACGTCTTCTGTCCTGAGGATAAAATATCATCGATGTATCTCAGATACAGCATAGGTTTTTGGTGCATTTTTGCAGAAATTCTTATTCAATGTAGCCCATGAAGAGGTTGGCATATTGGGGAGTCATTTTGATGTATTATTTCAAGTGATATATAAAAGCAGAGACATTGTCATACCTGACAATAGGCTAGCAATACAATATTTTACATTATGTTGGGGTAACAAAGATTGCTGTAAGCAATTCTGGTTAGAATCTTTATAGTCTTCTTGACCAGTGGATTCCTCTGATTCTTCCTCCTTCCATATTAACTTGATGTAAAGCTATTGGCTTCTAGTTTCTAATTCTTTGTCTATAGGGGCTGACCAAAGCCTTTTGAAATCAATGTGAGTCTTTCCACTGATTTCAAATGGACTTTTGACCGAGATCTTAAAGTTTAGAGTAAACTCTTATTTATTCAATAGTCATGGAATACGTAATTACCAAAATAATATGAAAGTATCCATTTAGTGATAACGTATTGTATTTTGAATACATGGTAGAAGGTATGCTTTCACTTAGGGAGGTAATTTGTCACACCTTGTACACCGGCAATTGTTTGGATAAAAAGTTTGGATAGATCTTGAAACATGAGAGCAAAAGCTAGTTTTGCCATAAGTAATAAGTATCAAATACAATAATTTTCCCTTTGATTTCATATGATGCAAAAATAAAATAAACAAAACAAAAAAGCTTACAAGTTTTTCAGAGGCTCTGGGTTTTATTAATTTGCTACTGAAGTGTGCTTCATCATTTGCATGACAAGCAAAACAACAGTAGGCACTTCATGTATTATTTCTATCCACTACCTTTGCATTATTGCAGTAAAGATAGTTTTATTCACTTAGACTGAGACAAATAATGTGACCACAAAAGCATTCAACTGGAAACATTTATACCGTAAATAATTTAGGCAGAAAGAATTTAGATTGCTCATCTTACTTTAAATTATTTAGAGATAATAGTAAAGGACATTGTAATCCAGCCCCAATTTGAACAGTAAAAACAATAAGAATTTTTTTTTGTTTAACCCTATTTTTCTTTCTTCTTGCCTTCTTTTACTGATGGGTAATGAATCAGGACGTAACTGTGTTAGAAGAAAAGGGTTATGAACAGACTCAGACATG
>ML675624.1:49003413-49150943 GCA_007922155.1 Mesoclemmys tuberculata | reverse complement strand
CTTTGCAAAATTGCTTTCAAATGACTGAAAAGATTTATGAAATCCAATAAGTTTTCACTAGTCGTGTTGCAGTGTTTTGGTAAGACTTACACAGCCTGTCTGATTTCATAATTCTAGACACCATATTTAGTCTTGACTTAAAAAACCTGTTGCCCTGAAAATGAAGACTTATAAAAGCCAATTGGCAACAAAAATGCATTTTACTGCATGTGGCTCTAATAACTTGAAGTTTGAAAACTTATGAAACAAATACTGAAGGGTGAAACCCTCTAACAAATTGTCAGTGGGCATACTCTTAACTGGGAAACAAAGCTCCTACACGGTACATTGTTGATAATCCCTTTAAGAAAAAGATGAGTGATGATCAATAAAAAAAGAAAATCAAAGTTACCATTAAAACTCAACATTTACCAAAGAAAGACCATGAAGGGTAAGGGCCTCATCCTGAAAACATTTGCAGCTTCATTCACCTGAGTAGTACTAGTTAAACTAATGAAATACTGCCTTGAGAAGAGCTGTTTACATGTATAAATGTTTGTGGGATCAGTTTTGCACCTGACAATTAGGGGTAACAAACAACAGGGCAAATATGGTGTGAAGGAGAAGGGTTCCAAAAAAAAAGGCTCAAATCCCGCAGGATGATCCCCTCAAGTGAATCTTGTGCTAGCACAATTGATCAACAGAACTTTAGGTGGCCTCAGGGATCTACCTGGCTGGATCAGGATGCAGGATTGGGGCAAAGATTGTCGGGATTTTAGGTCAGCGATATGTACAACTAGAGGATTCAGTTAAAACTATTTTTTAATAAGAAAAATTGTTTGCTCAATATCTGAGATACTGAAGTTATTTGCTGTTCCTAGGGGTGTGTAAATATTTCTGCGATATCTGAGATACCACTGTGCAGTAATTTGGTAAACATGGACTTTTAGCCACAATCACAACATAAATTAAAACTAAATGAAATACACTAAGAAATTATAAGACAATGAAGCTGTAGTTTTAAGTGTAATTAGATTATTAGCTATTATACTATTATTATTTTGAATTTATATAGCACTTACCTGCCATGAATCTCAGATCACATTTCATACTCTCAAGAGCCTCCTAGAAACTTTGATTCAGGTCAACATTACTCCTATTTTACAGATGGGAAAATAGAGAGAAAAAGCCTTAATGTTCCACTGGCAACAGAGTGGAGGATTAGACCCTTGATGATTGCTTAGAATCAGACAGCAATTACAAGGCCAAACTAGAAACAGAACTCATTTTTCACTGACACCCAGGCTTGTGCCCCACTTCTTTGAAGGAGTTCACTGTTTTCTTAAATATGAAGAGCTGAATTTCCAGTCATGTTCACCTCAAAAAATGAGCAAGCACTTAATCACCTGCAGAAACTAACACTGGTACATGCCAACATGCAAAATGGTTTTTCTTTTGGTAAGAGTTTTGCTCCTTTGAAAATCTGGTCCTAAGTGTACATGTTTTATAACAATGTGTTGAAAATAATCAAAACTGTTTGGTCACTTGGTGTTATTTACCAAATTTACACTTACCACCTCATAACTATACACCAAAGACTGCAAAAGCTATTTTCAGGAGGACAGTGGTAACAAGTTTGATAATATTTTATTTAACACTAGCAATTTGAGTGTTTTATTGTACATTATTAATAATTTTCAGTACTCATTAAATTTGCTACTTCTTATATACACGACAAACACAAAAGAAGATGTAATGTCTGTAAAAAGTAGGGGCTAGTGTTCCATACTAAAGGCAGTAACAATAAGCTGATGGGAGTACTACATTGCTTATCTTTCAGCATACATATGCAGAAAAGTACATCTCTGTTGTAAGCAGCCATTGATGCTAACTGCAAATAACTTACCATTACATGTAGTGATTTAAAGAGTTTTTTAAAAAAAAAGCTATTTCTATTGACTAATAGAAATAGCTATGAAGGACAACTATTATCTTCTTTACTTGCAGGAGAAAAATCTTAAGGATGGCATATGAGTTATTTGGATCTTTCACATGACTGAGGGAAAATATCCAACCTTCATCGTGGAGATTTTCTATGCATTTTGCTATTAATTTGGCTGATTTAGTTTATCAGCTAAATATCATTTATCCTGTAACCTTTAAACATTCACCTGAGAGCATACTATGGGCTTCCCCCCCATTCATTTGCAAGTGGAATCTATGAAAAAGAGATATTAGAAGTTATATCAATGAAGGGCTGAAAATAAAAAACAAAAGATAACAATCCCACACTTTCCTCATGAAGGTAATAATAAATAAAAATAATAAACATCCCAATTTCCTCATCATTCATCATGGTGGTCTCATTTTGACAGGGGAAGCCCATATCTGGATTAGCCTGATTCTCACGAATCAGGCTTAAGTTGCATTTACAGCAATCATTCCTTTGCCTCAGTGTGACTTGCTCTGGTTTTTACTAGTCACGTTAATTTATATCCCGTGTTACGCTTTTGGCTGCAACGACACACAGTCCCTAATGGAGGTCTGCATCACTTCAGCGGGAGCACTGGGACGCATTATACCTGATACATAATAGTGCCCCCTTAAATCCTCAAGCACATAAGGGGAGCTCACAATGACAGAAAATATGGCACTTAATATTTACATCCACACCTAGGCCAATGATTTTGGCCTAATTCAGACCTAAGCCTTTAAAAAAAAATAGACAGAAGATGCTGCTTGTGTATTTCATAGACAAGACTTAAGTAACTGTAACAACTAGCTAACTAAGATCATCAAATCTTGTTAAGCTGTGAAGTAACTTCCTCTTTTATCCTTATGACATGCTTTGTGCCCAAAAGTTCTTTATATATTACAAGGAGACAGAATTACAGTGTTGCAAACTGTCTTGATTATTATTGTTTTCCTTAAAGCCCCAGCTCCCGGAGTCAAGTGGATATGTGATGGTTTCAGCCTTCATTCTTAAAGAAAAAGTAAATTTCTAGCCTTCATGGCTGTGGAGAAATCCTCAGAATGTGACCCCAGTGCACTGTAAAGGCTTTAAAAAGAACACCAAATCTATTATTTTTACATAATCTCATGATTTTTGTTGAGCCAGAAAGCTGTCTAGATAATCGTGCTCAATCGTGCTCAATGGGTAGTGTTCTCATGTTGCAGTTGGGGAGGTCTAGGTTGGATATTAGGAAAAAACCCTTTCACTAGGAGGAGGATGAAGCACTGGAGTGGGTTACCTAGGGAGGTGGTGGAATCTCCATCCTTAGAGGCTTTTTGGGCCTGGCTTGACAAAGCCCTGGCTGGGATGATTTAGTTGGGGTTGGTCTAGCTGGGGTTGATGCATCTGGCTGGTACGAAAGGAAAGCATGGCTGCAATCCCCACTATATTAAAAATAATCCCTCAACTGATAAATTACATATTAATATTTATGCCAGTCTAATATTAATGCCAAGGTAGAGCTGGGACTAGTTGAGACTTGATAATACATCATTGCTCAAAATACATTATTGCCCTGGTATCCTAACATACTAGCCTCCTGCTGTTTGAGAGTTTGGGATTTTGAGAAATTTTTTCCAATGGGGCCAAGCTGTCCAGTTATTTGGGAACACGTACAAATGATTTCAGGGAGCAATCTTTGCACCAGTGTCAGCCAGGACTAGACCATGCCTTTAGTCACATCACTGAGTATCAAGCAGCAGGTAGCTGTGCCACTAAAAGAAGAGCACCAGGAAGGCACAGTACCTCAAAGATACCCCTCTGAAATACAATTCTACCTGAACCACCTTTTCCTCTGTGAGGGGGCAACATGCTGCTTCATCCGTTTTGCATCTACCTAGGTCTGCTGGTTAGTTCATAGTGGGCAGAGCCATAGCTTTAGCTACTTCCCTCCTCTTCTGCCCATCTTCACCTCCTGTATGGCCAGGCATGGGTATCACAAACAGAGTCAGATATCTTTACTCAGGCTGAATAGTACCACACTTCTCAAGAAGTCCAACTGAAATGAATGTGGTTATTCAAGTTGAGTAGTGCCTTACTTCCTGAATTAGGAAGGCACAAATCTGGCCTAGAATATTTTTCCCATACAATAATGGAGCCATATCTGCCATCATTCCATGCAAGGAGATCCGAATGAAGTTATTCTGGCATTAAAAAAAAAGAGTTGAAATTATGGCATGATATCATCCACAGTGATAGATAAACACCCACTGTCCCATTGCAAAAACACTCCTTTAGAAACTTGACCAAATATTTCATGCTTCTTTATTTTCCCTTTCTAAATCCCTAGATAACATTTCACAGTAAGCTTAGTCTAAACCATGTTATTCCTCACCAGTTCATAGCTGTGGAATAAACCAAGTGAATATTGTCGTTTTACAGGTTATTTGCGGGTAGTCCAGTAAGTTTATCATTTTGTGTTGGGAGCAAAGATCCCATCCATGCCAGAGCAGAACAATGCTTTGTCAACTTCGCTAGGTTCCTCAGTTAAAAAAATAGTGTAAAAAGGAGTCCAATTCTATTATTGAAGTGAAAGGAAAGACTCCCAGTGGCCTCAAAGGTAGCAGGAGTGGGTGGCAGTATTGCAGCACAGTATTCATTGCATTTATAGTCTCTGCTCCTGCAAGCAAACTCTTACATACACGAATAAATACTGCACAGCTGGAACTTCTGAGTCCCTTACCGCAGTGCCTGTAAAGAAGTGACCATGCAGTTGTACTGTGTAATGTAGTCTTTAGGCTGGATCTGATCTCTGCCTTTGAGAAATGATTTGACACTGCACATAGAGCAGTTTCTGAAGATTAAAACCAAGTAGTGGACAAAAAAATTGTTTGATGAGTCTAAAGTTATTTGATCTGGAGGTAGTTAGTTGCTGTTCTATTTTTGCTGCACTGGGAAAGGTCACAGAACCATGACAAACATTGCTGGAAAATGGCAGCTTGCCATACCAGTATGTGAGCTAATAAGTGTCTCACAAAGGGGGCATGTACTGCAGATGGAACTTAAATTAAAAACCAGTGAAATAAGTGGGAAGGGCTTTTGAAATAGTCATCCTTATGTGAAGGACCCAGGGCAGCAGACTTATTCTTGAATTCAAAGAGAACATAAAACCTTTGAGAAAGACAAAGCAGCCAGGAAGAAGTCACATTGCTTCCCTCTAGAGTTGCTAAATGATATGCATGCATAGATGATGTAATTAAGATGGGTATTGCTGTAAACAGGAACTATGCTGAACGGAGATTAGTAGGCAGTGGAATCATTGCTATTCCTTTCAAGACAGCAGTTTCTTGTGGATTTGCACATATTTCATGTTCTGCCAAAAATCTGATGGACCATTATAAATGGAGAGTCTAATTCTGCCAACACTCATTCACATCACTTAATTCTCCTGAGAAATCCCATCAAACACCAATAAAACTACTCACATGAATAAAGTTACACACATGCATGCTAATAGGATTGGCCCCGATTAGTAACTGATACCTGACCTGGAAGAAAGCACTTTCTATTTACACTTTTTAATGTAGCATTGGGTGTTAAGTCATAGTATCTGCACTTACAATTGGCAATGGTCATTATGTTACACAGTATATCAGCTTGTAATGTGACCTATGGGAATGGTGCAAGATGAAAAATGACTAGCCCCAAGTAATATGACATCATGGAAAATTCAGCTCCCAAACTCATGCTCTGTTTGGGAAATGGATGAAGTATTGACTGGTAAGAAAAGAAGCAGGGGAGGGTAGTAGAAGCTAGAGCACTGAAGGTGCTCACAAGCTATCAAGAAGGTATCTTGGCAGTGTTGGCACTCATCTAGTATAGAGAGGCATTTCAGGCTATATCAGATACTTGGCTGGTTCAGTGTCTCCAGAGATAATATAGCACCAATCAATCAATCTATGCTATTAATTAATCCTATAGCTACGTCCTTTTGAGGAAAAAAAGGAAGTTCATTCCTCCGCATCCATTCCTCAGGGAGAATGATAGATAGCCAAGGCAATCCCCAGGACATTAGAGGGAATGATCTCTTCTACTGCCTTGCTATTGGGGAATAGCACTAATGTCCTGGAATAATGTCCTGGGGATTGACTTTCAACATCCCTGGAAAGGACTTGGGAGCAGCCAAAGAGAAGAACTGCCTCCAAGTTTTACCCTGAGCCTAGTGTGCTGGGATAGGATTTTATAAGTGTAATCAGTGCTATCTGCCTAGTGATAAAGTGCAGACATGGTTAATAAGGTCATTTGCAAATCATGAGTTACGTATCTCTCTGCTGAGCCTCAGTGCTGTTTTAAAAAGAGTTCTTTAATAAGCTGAAACATCTTCTTGGACAGAAGCAAGATCTGCATTGTCTTACCCATAGATGAAAAATCCCTCGGACTCAGTCATTTAGTCATCGGCAATCCAAGTGGGCCTGGCAAAGTGGCTTGGATAATTATTAGAGTTTTCTCCAGAGTTCAGGGTCAATAGTATAGTCCCTGAAGCCCCACCTCCTCTTCTGTTTGTTTGATCAGGAGCTGAATGTTGCCTTCTGAACATGTATGTGCTCAGTTTCTGCTCTCATCAGCAGTGTGGCGATGCCAATGCAGCAGTAGCAGCAGAGTTCTACCAGCTTATCTTCTACTATCTCCAAGGAAGGAACAAAAAATCCTCTGTCAAGAACTTCTCTTTTCCCTTCCTCATTGTTTTAAGAGGAAGACTTCCTCTTTGGTGCTCACTGCAATGGCCCTCAGGGTAAAGACAAGAGACTCTACCACACAACAGAGCCTCAGTGTAAGGGAAAAGGAGGTTACGTTCCCATACATTGGAGAATATACAAATCTATGGAGAATGTCCAACCTGCAGCGCCACTCATTCCCGTCCGCAGCCCACCATCTTCCAATTTGCACTGCCTTATAGCTGCAGAGCATGTGTGTGTCTTCTGGAGAAAGGGATAATATCAGGAAGGAGCTACTCTCTACCTTCCACCCAATCCAGAAGTACCACACCTGAATCCCTTCTATTTGCTAGAGAGAATGAACTACATGTTTTGGTACATCATTTTCATTGAGAAGAAAATTATTCCTCTTCTCTTAATTTTGCCAAGGCAAAGTTTTCCCATTTAAAGTCTACCCCAGAAAGATTTGCCAGGCAGCCAGGACCACAATTTGAGAAACACTGTTCCAACCAGATAGTTTTCACTTCTGAACTTTCCCTATGGATTACTGGTAATGTACGCAAAGCAGAAGTGTTAGTCGTGATTCACCATTTCACTACTGTAGTTTTACACAGGAGTTCTGTGGGGTGGGAGATGGGGCTGTGGGAAGATAGGAGTGGAAATTTGAGGTGGACATTCTTAGTATCTTGTTTGCACTGTTTTGTTTACTGCCTGTACTGACAGACTGGAATAACCTCTGAGGTGGAGGGAGGGTGATGGTAGCTCTGGATTCACAACCAATGAGGAGGCCCATCTCTTGAAAGGAATCTAAGCTTTCTACTGATATAAAGCTCCTATTTCTACCTCTGATGACTCATGAGGTTGCAAATTCCCTTCAATCTACTGTGCTGTGTGTAAGGGGGTTCCCACCCACCACTCTTAGACCTCCTACTGGTTAGTCTGGGGAACCAGCTCTGCAGGTCCCAGCACCCTCATGCAGTTGTGTTTCACCTGCTGTTATATCTCCACCTTAGGGCCCACATCTCTCCAAAGCCCACAGCATCTGCTTCATGATACAGCCCTCCAGCAGTACCACAATCTGTGCTCTCCCCAGTTCTGAGGGATTCTGCAGTCCTGATCTAGCCACTTCCTTCAGTGGCAGCTGCAGTCCACTGTCCAGCCCTTACCTCAGGGCTCTCAGCTGCTCCTTCTCTGGAGTGAGCCTCTGCTCTGTCCACAGTACTGCCCTTCCTCAGCCTGCAGGACTGCCAGCCTTGCCTTCCAACACTCCTGGGAGTGATTGCCTTTTCTGTGCTCTGCTGGCTGCCTATATAGGGCCTTCTCAGCCCTGATTGGCTGCTCCTAGTGCAGCCTCCCTAGTGCTTTATTAACCCTTTCCAGGTTAGGGTGGAGCAGCTGACCCATCATACAGTACTTGATGCAAATTGGAGGACCCATAGTATATTTTCTTACTGAGTATGACAGCAAGTGATAGATGACAGTGGATTAATTCTAGCACTTCTTCATTGCCAGGCAACTACTGAAGGTATGTCTATACTACATTAGTCACACACGCAGCTGGTCTGTGCCATCTGTGCAGTGTAGGCTTCGGGGATTGGGCTGCAGCCTGAGCACTGGGATCCTCCCAACTCACAGGGTCCTGGAGACTAGGCTCCAACCAGAGCCGGAAGTCTACATTGCAATTAAACAGACCCTCAGCCTTAGTTGCTGGCATAGGCCAGCTGTGGGTTTTTAATTGCAGTGTAGACATACCTTAAGGCTTCTCATCTGAATTTACTCTGGCTAGAGCTTCCTTGACTTAACTTCTTGACAGCTTTTATTATGTTCCACTTAGTGACCTAACAAGGACTTGTAACCTACATTAAAATACATAATTAATTTTTTTAAAGACATCTGCAGAAAATAGTGAAAGAATATGAGATGTATTATGGTACTTTCCCCAAGTTTCACTAGAAATGTTCATGGTAGTATTCTAACAGGGAAATGGAATGGCTTTATAGGTTGGATTTATGTCTATAATTCAGCTATCCAAATTGTACAGAACTATGACAAAGTGTATTAATCTGGATTAGTTCAAATTAATAGTTGATTAAAAATGACACCTTCATTGTAACAATATGATTTATAGTATTACAAAGTAGCAACTTGTTCTTAGTTGAAGTAATTTGGTGTAATTTTGTGAATGCAGTTAGAAATTGAGTTTGAGAGGCCCAGTTTATAGATAAAAGTATCCTTACTATCAGTCCATTACCAGACTCCTATCTGTTGTGGTTTCATTAATTCCAGTAAGCTATGATGAGATCTTGAAAGATCTCCACAGTGTCATTCCTTTTCAGAATTTATCACAAACAAAGACATAAGCCAGAAGAGAGATTTACAATATTATTCTGTTCAGATGATAGCAGTAGAATATTAACTCCAGAAAGGGAAAGGATAACGGCATCTTTGAAATACTTTGGTTCAACAACACATAAAAATAAGTTAGTTTGATTTCAGAAATCTACAGCAATAATTAAAACACCATAACCACCAAGTTAACAGAGAAAGTTACAAACATATGCAGAAATTCTCTTGTTCTCTAATCTGGTAAATGCAGGAGGTGCTGACCTCTTTGCAATTTCTTGATGCTCAGATTCTTGAGTCTGAATAACAAGTATTTTGCTTTTTTCAGCATCGTTTTGAACTTTCACTGCCAGCTGATAACAGAAATGCCAGTCTTCCTGAAGGGTGCAATTGGATATATTGGGGACAGGAAGAGGAGTTGGCAGTGGTGGGAAGAGGAGGAAGAGGCAGGGAGTTATTAAGGAACAGAAGAAGTATCTAGTTGGGTTTGGAGAACAGAAAGGAAAGTCAGGGCTTGTCTTCACTTACGTCGGAGATTCGGTGGCAGTCGACCGGAGTTACACAAACTACACAAAAAATGTGCATAATTCCCCTCGACTTCTCTGCTTCTGTTCTGCACGCCATCTTCACTGCACTGCGTCACTTAAGAAGGTGTCTTAATATGCCAATTTCTGGACTGACTGAATGGGTCTTCATTGACCACTCAGTCGATCCAGAGAAATCTATCTGATAGCGGCGAATTTCCTGCCATCAGTGAAGACATAGCCTTAGAGAGGTTTGGATGAACCTTTCAGTGCTTCTTCACACTGAACTTAATCTTTGAATACCCAATAAAATCATCTGTGCTGGAAGTTTTTTAGCTTAATGAAATATGTTAAAAATTAATGTTGCAGTCCTCCCACAAGGAATTTTTCACTGTCTTGGCAGGAATTTGTCAGTGTTTGTGAGTGAAATCTTGGCCCTGTCAAAGTCAGTGGGAAGCATCCTGTATAATTCAGATGGTCCAGGATTTCATCTTGTGTGACTTAGTATATGTTTGTTAATTTAAGCATATCGAGTATGTAATGGGGATCATCCTATGCATTTAATTGGTGTTTTTAAGGGTAGATCCCACCTAAAAGACTTTGGGAAACGAGTTCAAGCACAACAGGAACAAAAAAAAATACTTAGGACTGTACTGGAACTGTCAGAGGTTTAGCTCCCTTCCTGAACTTTGATGCTGCCATTAAATATATTGGACTTCAGTGTTGCACTGGAGCCTGTGTTTCCTGGAAAACCAGCTGCATGATTCCAAAGGGGAACATTCCTGCCTCCTGTATTCTGAGATGAATTGCAGGTATGCTCCACAGGGAAGAAACATTGTCCTTAATAACAGGACAGCTGCACTAACAGGTCACATTTCATTCTGAAGTTTAAAATAATCATTCACAGCAGTCTGTATAATAGGTCTGAGTTATTTTATGTAAAAAGCCACATGTGATGTTCTCGGAGAGCCCAGATGCTGCTGTGTCCTCCTAACTTCTCTGGTTCTGTTTGAGAAACCAATGAGGTGCCGCGCTCCTGTTGAGAACTGAGGGGCCTAACAGAGGGGCAGTTGTTCAGACCCCAAAGTTGGAACTAAGTGAACTAAAAGGAGGTGGGGTTCCTGGGTGTATTTGTTTGTTTACTTGATTTTACAGCATTTCACTGAAAACCTGATAAAGAGAGGAGAAAAGTGTGTCATGGGCAAAATGGAGAACAAAGGAGCCTTCCCTAGTGACACTGTGCATGAGTGATTGATACTTTTGGTCAGGAGTTCCTTCACTCTTGGAGTAGGTGCAATTCCATTTGATGTGTATCACATATTGTAACTGCACTGAATTTTCACTTCAAGTTGACTTTCATTTCCAGGAGTACAAGTTATATTATTCTTAGGCTTGGTCTATATTTACCCAGTGATTCAGCAGCAGCCAATGGAGGTTATGCAAACTATGCAGAAAAGTTGCGTAACTCCCGTGGACTGCTGTGCTTCTCTTCTGTGTGTCATCTTCACTGCACTGCGTCAACGGGAACCGCGTTCTCATCAACACAGCACCACACCACTTGTAGGGGTGGATCAATAGCGTTGACTTCTGGATTGACTGAGCAGGTCTTCACTGACCGCTCAGTCAATACGGATAAGTCGATCTGATGGCGGTGACTTTGGTAGTGAGTATTGGTAGAAGAACTACATGTTCTTTGGAGCCTGTAGGAATTAGAGGAAATATAATCAAATAGAATGATATATTAGAAAACAGAAATGTCATAACACTAATGAAAACAGGAAAATATGTGCCTGAGGCAAAATGGAGAACAATGCTATTCCTAATGACATCATGCATGAGTGACTGAATGAGTGGTTTTTTCCAATCAAAAATACATTCAGTCAGAGTAGATAATATACAGTAAATACAGATGGAATTCCATCAATGAATTTTTTTACTGTTTTAATGTTCTTGATTTAGTCCAAAGTCTCACAAGTTATCAGCAGATGTTTGAAGTGGTTGAAGAGTATTTTAGTAGTCATGTCATTTTAATGTCAAGCAAAACCTGTACTGTCACATTAGGACAATTGGTGAAACTGTGGATGAGAGCGAACTCACAATCCCTGGATGTTTTTGTCATGTTACTACCTTTACCTACAACAAAGAGGCCACACGAGATTCTCCAGACATTGAAATGATCCAGACATTGGCTACCAGTCCAGCTGGGAATTCTCAACAGAGGGTGCTCTAAGAAAATGCACAATTTGGAGCAGTTGGTTTGTATACTGTGCAACGCAGCTGCTGCTGATGACCCTGCTTTGTGCTGCTATCTGGCCCACATTTGTGCTCCCTCTTCTTTCAGGCTCAAAAAGTAACCCACTAGGTTGCTGTATTAAAGAAAGCAGTCTGGCTATGTGCTTTGCTGCCCACACTTCAACAGTAAAATTCCTAATTCTCCCCCTCATGCCTTAGCTTGATCAACAATATGTAAGTATGAGTATAACAGAATGGCTGCCTTCCAAACACCCCCTCCTGGCCAGAGATCACTCTATAGAACCCTTCTTCTGTTCTCTCCCACCATCAAGGTTCTTTAAGAACTGACAGGTTAAAGGTGGTTCATATACCCCCCACAAAGGGACCTATTTATTTAGTCCTCTGGTACATACTTACCCTCTCTCTCTTCAGCTTCAAGGACAGGAAGGAAGGAAAAAGAAAGAACTTTCTACCAGTAGGCAGCTGACCCACTAGGAAATGTCTGTACTTATTGGGGGTGGATCTGTGGTTCCAGGATTAGACTCCTGAGTTATCTCAGAACCTATCTGTAAATCTGTGGTAGAAATCATCCTCAAATCGAGGGATTGTCAACGACTGGCCCTCTAGGCCTTAAACCCAGTTCACTGTCTCTCTCTTGATTAATCCAAAATAAAATCAAACTAACTCAAATAATCTTTAACCCAGCTCACCTTTACAGTCTCTCCCAGGCCCCTGCCTGGAGAACTTTCCTCTACTATCTCCTACTTTTTCAACTTTTCCTCCTTGCTCCAATAGGTGAATGTTGTGCTAAACAAGAGCCAACTTATTTCACCTAGGCTAGTGAAAGTGTCTTCTTTACAAGGCGCTTACTATGGATGGAAGAACTGCATTTGGAAAGATATGAGCTGACACAAATTTTTGTTAAAAGAATTATATGTTTCTGTGCAACCTAAATAGAGTAAAATGAGTATGTTAATACTACATACATGTGCCAAATAATTCAACCTCAGCTGTGTGTCATGTCCATTATTTAGGCTGTAAGTGTTTTGGGACACAAACCTTTTGTATGTTTTCTATGCAGAACCTTGCACACTTGTAGCCATTTAATGAATAATCATAACATTTCTTGTTATTATTAACTTCAAGGTAATTGGAAGTTCTCCCAGGACCTCTCCAAGTAAGCAAGACTGGTCAGACCTGAATAAGAAATGGTAGGACATTTTTTTCCTCCAGATCTGGCTTTGCTCCTATAGAAGCATCACTCCAGTCAGAAACTGAGCAATTGTACCTGTAAAGAAGATCAAAAACTGCTCATACAGTGGAAAGCTTTATTTTGTTTCATGGTAGTCACTGTGTGAATTTATCACGCTGCCCACAACCAGAAACAAGGTTTTATGGGGTTTTTTTGAGTTTGACTTCCTAGATTCTATCTTTGAGGAGAATTATACCTTCTTTTCTTTTAATTATACCTTCTTCTTTTTCTTTTAAAAATGTGTCTTCTGCCACTGCTGCTTGAACCTTCCTCCTATACATTTACTTCTGTTGAAAGTCACCTGTGTACAATGAGGCTTCTATGAGACATGATATCTGAGAAGATATTTGAGAGCTATTGAATCAATGGCTAAGGATGACAAAAGATTATAATATTTTACATGATTTTGATAGCATTATCTTTAGGAGACATCAGAAACTGACTTGGGTCCATCATTTTCCTTTGGCAAGGAAGAGGAATGACATGTTTTCTGCTCAGAAAGGAGTCCTAACTTCAGAAGTGATGAGAGGATAATCAGACCTTGAATACATTATAATAATTCTCATCCTCCACCCAAAAAACAAGAACCAAAATGTACCCATCCTCATGCACTGAGCTTGTACCCACCTGGAACAGGCTCAAGGTCATAATTGAAACTATGATATCTTGAGTTAACACAGAAGAGTAGATGGGCTGCTGGTCTCATCCTATATGGAATTTTCTCTATTGTTATAAGAGATGATTGATTTCAATGCTGGTCTAGAAAAATTTCAATGAATACAGCTAGAAAGACAGTGAAATGGAGTGGCCTGTACCCAACAACTAACTCTAGCTGCACAGAAAATGAAAAAAAAAAAAGCCGGAGTGTTCTCTTGAGGTTGTAAGAGATGCTTTGGTGGACTGAAAACAACAGGAATAAGCAAAACAAAACACAAAGATATTTAATAAAAAAGCTGAGAGAATAAAATTTTAGTGTTTAATATATTTCTTCATCAACACACACTTTGCTATTTCAATTTCCTTTTGGCAATAATGGTGCATTCTTTGTTGAATGAATGATTTAATAGTGATCACTCAACCGAGAAAGTTTAGAGCAATTAGATGTGTGTTAAATGCAGAAAAAAAGGTACTTCAGTCCTTTCTTTTTTCTAGATTAAGTCAAACTTTTCTTTCACTTTCATTCCTTCTTTCATTCCCCAGACCCAACACTGACCAGGCACAGCATTTCAAAGTGTTAAATAAAGAATAGTGTAATGAAAACGGTGCTACCGTAATTCCCATTGAAACACTATTAAGTAAAGAAAAGCTACCGAGTATAAAATCTGCTGATCCTTAGGGATGACTTGGAGGACATTTTGCCTTTAATAGCTTCATGCTGTGCCAGACTATAATTCACTTACATTGCTGTCAGCAACCTCATCAGCATGTGAGTATGACTTTCATGAAAATGACTGTACTATAAAACTTCCTTGACTATGTCAACTTAATTGATTGATACATAGGAGCAGAAAGACAATAGAACCATGATACTATATTAGTTGGCCCTCTATTTCCAATAAATATTTCTGCTAAAAACAAAATGACAGTCAATACATTTCTGTATGGTTTTTACAAGCATGTTAAGAGGCAGCCACCCAAAGGCCAAGTAACTTTATCAAACAGAAATCTACAATACCACCCTACAAATGCACTGTTTGGACTGAAGTGAAAAACATTATACAAATTAAAGGCTAGTCAGTCCTTCTGAATCTTACTAATGTGAGTAGTCCCAATAAAGGAGCAATGGTCTCAAGTTGCAGTGGGGAGTGGTCTAAGTTGGATATTAGGAAAAACTTTTTCACTAGGAGGTTGGTGAAGCACTGGAATGGGTTACCTAAGGAGATGGTGGAATCTTCATCCTTAGATGTTTTTAAGGTGCGGCTTGACAAAGCCCTGGCTGGGATGATTTAGTTGGGATTGGTCCTGCTTTGAGCAGGTGGTTGGACTAGATGACCTCCTGAGGTCCCTTCCATCCTTATTCTTCTATGATTCTAAAGTCAATAGGAGTGTTCCTTGGAATAAGAACTATTTATGTAAGTAAGTGTGCACTTAGGCCCAGACATTTGCTGGCGCTTATTGACCTAAGCATGACATCAGTAATAGTCAGACAGGATGGACTAGTTTTCATGGCTGCTGACTTGACATGTTTTTTCTGTCTATTATGCTGCAAAACACAAAGGATGGTTGAAGCTCTATTGAGAAGGGCTCTGGGCTCAATTCTGCTCCCACTGAAGTCAATGGGAGTATTTCAGTGGGAGTGAAATCGAACTCAAATAGTACAGCAGGAGCACTAGAGATTAATTTTAATTTCTAGCCAGTCTTGCCCAAGGGTGGAAGGTCTCTGTTGTACTGCCTCTTTGTCAGCAGGTGACTATGCTAAAATGAGCTGCAAAGAAATTAAACTGCCTCTGCAAGATTTTGGAGAGGGAAGCTAGGCTCAAGCAATGTTGGTTGTGCTCCAGCAATATGTACTATCTTAGTGTAATTTCCTGTCCCAGTGTTTCATATCCTTTGAAAGCTTGTTAAGGAACAAGGGAACAAAGCTGTTGTCTGGGGCAGCGAGAACCAGGAATTTACCTGGTTTCTCTTTGGCAGCATCTGTTTTTTCTATTGCTATTGTTTATTGTGTACAGAAGGAACTATGAATCATTCCCTTTAGTTAACTGAACCAAAGCACCATCACTCTGCTCCACTGAGATATTAAAGGAGGATGTCCTTTTGTTTCCCTTTACTAAGGGCACTTATTATACTTTCCACAAACAAACAAACGAGAAGGCAAACAAGGAAGCAATCAAACAAACAAACACACAAAAAACAACAAAAAATCCAATACACTGACCACTTCCCAAACCCTTTCCCTCTTCCCATTCTCCGACACTGTTAGGACCATTATATGTGGCTACATTACTATTTTTAGCATGCTAAGTCAAGTGAGAGCGAACACAAGTATGTGTGCATGAGCTGGGAATCACACCCCTAGGTCATAGTGTAGACATAGCACTGTTAGTGTCATCCTTGACTCCCCACACAACCCACATTTGAATCTTGCTGCTTTTTCCTCCATACATCTCTCAAACCTAGCCTAAAATCTAGCCACACCCTAAAACTTTCATCTGGGCCCCCATCCTCTCTCATTACTCTAACTTCCTCCTCTGTGGTCTTTTCCACATACCTCTTGGTCTTTTCAGACACATTCAAAACACAGCTGCTAACACTACCTTCCTTTGGTCATCATTCTATTTCACCTCCACTGTTTTTGAATCCCACCACTAACTCCTCACTGCAACAAACAAGTGCTTCTTTTCATTCCTTAACTGTAAATCTCTTCACAATTTCGCCCTTCCTTATTCATTTGCTATTGTATCTGACGTCACCAATTATGCCAGCCTCCATTCCCATAAGCCCCTTTGAACTTTCTTCCACATCACCCTTTCTGTATGGTACATTCTTAGCTATCCTTCTTCATTTTTCTCTTCATCACCCACTTCTACCATAATGTCTATGGGAAATTGCCAGAAGGGATTTCTACTATGTATTTTATTTAGTTGTTTATTCATATCTTATAATGTATTAAATATATTTTGAAACTGATTGACTCAAAACTATCAATCTATGCACATATCTGGCCTAAGTAACTACATGTCCTGGTTACTGTTTTCCTTCTTGTCCTAGCTCCATTTCTTTGGTACACCAATTTATTGCATCTTTTTAAAATTATATTGTAAACCCTTTGGGGCACTGACCATTCTACCTTTGTGTTTGTAAAATGTCTTGTGCAATAGAAGAACTCTATGCTAAAGTTATTATTCCTTTCCCCTTTTTATCCTTATATCCCATCCATTTGAGCCTTTAGCCAAATGACTTGATGTAGAATCATAGAATCATAGAATATTAGAGTTGGAAGGGACCTCAGGAGGTCATCTAGTCCAACCCCCTGCTCAAACCAGGACTAACCTCAGCTAAATGTGCTCTGCTATGTGCAATCCTACCCATAAATTATCACCTTTTCACATAGATAGCAACATATTGACTAGAGCATTTATTACAAGACTAAAATGCTATAGCAGGGAGGATTCTTATTGTTTTCTTTTGGGTACTGGAAGACCTCATTCTTTCAGCCTTCCCTTATTTTTATAGTTCTCAAGTTGAGGTCCATGGACACAGGTAGTCTTAATATTACTCATCTGTGTCAACCACTGCTGGTCTGCTGACCTGGTTACCACAGAAAACATAAAATCTGTGATTGGTCAGAACTTCTCAGAAGCATTTTATCATTGCATTGCATGCGATAATTTGCTGATTTTCAGGAGAATGTTGTTCCTCTATATGGTGCTGTAGCCAGCAGGTAAGTCTAATAAAGCTGACCGAGTCTTGAGGTTTTGATGAAATCTTGCCTCCGTATATGTTGTTAAGGCTAATACTCGGTGCATGAAGCTGCAGGCTGGCTGGAAACCTGCTTGTTCAGTCAGTAACGTTGTTTCTACGACTGACATGATCCTTGCAAGCAATATTCTCTGCATCAGCATGTATGACATGCACAGGCACGATATGGACCAGTATGATGAGGGGCGACTGGTTGGCTTCATGGGCTTGGTACTGGAAATTACAATAGACTCACAGCAGAAGCTATTGTGTCCTTTACGATGGCTGCAAGAGATGGTTTTTTCTTGCAGCTATTTGAATGAACCATATGAAACAACCAGAATGTTCAGATTTCAGTTTATGTTACATACATTCACATGTATGTTAGCCTCAATTGTCACAGTGAATCCTGGCCTGTTTCCCTTTTAAAAAATCCCATTGATCCCAAGACATTGCCCATTGTGGTTTGGGCAATGACACAATAACTGAGAGTTCATTCCCAATGTGTATTATCACTGGACAATACTGACTGTGTGGAACATTGCCAAGAATAGTTCTGGAGATGTTCTGCGGGATTCCAAACTGATCCTTGCTGAGGAAGCAAAAGTTTGGGTGGTAGTCTCCCTTTCAGTGGGCAAAATGAAAAGTACCTCTGTCTTTTGCATCAAAAAGGAGATAGGTGTCTTTATTTGATGACTATTCTGCACGTTTCTCACTTGCAGTATGGTTACTATCATAGCCCCACATGGTGTGATGGCTACTGTAAACACCGATTTATATAGCCAGGTGGTAGGCTGTGGGTAATGAGAGCAAAAAGCAGCCTGTATTTGGTGGTTTATGCACATTAACTACTGTTGCTTTGCTGATTCTTACTGAGATGATGAAGATTCCGGAGTTGGTCCTGGCATTTGTCATGTCATAATCCTGTTCAAATTAAAAGTTGACTGGAAAAGAACCCAGTATGAAAATTACTAAGCTAATGTCCCCTGGACTCAATAAAAAGGGGTTATCCTATTAGATTCTATTATATGTCAGCTATAATTGGCCAATTGGCAACCCTAGTTTGTTAGATTTCAGCTTTAAAATATACCTTGGTGTGGGGATCTACAATCCTTACGCGGCCCTGATGCCTGGGATGGGAAGTTGCAGTGCTAAGCCCCAAGGACGTGAGAGTTAGATAAGGTTGCCTAGGCAGGTGGAAGCCGGCCAAGGACGGTGGACACCTCCCTTTCTTCTTTCTTAGCTCACTGTCCAGGAGGTAAACAGAATAATATTAGGCAGCTGTGGGAAATGTTAAGCTATCCATGAGAATCAGCTTGTGCTTGTGCTGTGTGTATGCTTGTAACTTTTAACCAATCAGTAACTGCAAGAGGAGGATGTGAGCAGTGCATGAAGTATTATATAAGATGGCTTTTGCCCTGAAATAAACGACTTGGCTTGCAATCATATTGGTCGCTGTGCTTTGTCCGGCCCGCAGGAACCCAAAACGAATGATGCCCCTGGTGGCTTAAGTGAAGCCGGGGGCAGACTGGGGACTCCAGGTTGAGTAAGACGCAACACCTTGGCACTTTGGAAAATTCATAAAAATGAACTCCCTTTCACGCTTGCAGTCAGCAACACGACAGCATGATTCTTGGATGTCATCTTTGATATGGGTTTCTTGCAGGATGATGACGTCAATCACGTTGTCTCTCATATTGAGAGTTAGTTAATCACTTTTAGATCAGGACATGCCTTCAACATTCAGTTGGCAAATTTGGACAGCTGGGTCTACGGTTCTCTTAGAATAGCTCTGGAAGGAGTAATTTTTTGCAGGCTAACTATGTCCTTTGGTGTTCAGTCTGGGCCTTCGCTGAGTGATGTTCAGATTTCAATTTGATGACACTGGTTATGCCTTAGTACGTAACAAGGCGGACAATGAGAAGATTGTTATCACCTGTGTTGTATTGATACTGTACAGTGCTAATTTTAATTAGAGTGTTGTGCGGTAATAAGTCAAACATCTTACATAAGTTTAAGTATACTAAAATTACTTAGTTACCTTTATCAATCAACATTGTAATCTCAAAGAATGAAATCAGGTTTGTTTGACAAGATCTGTTTTCCATAAAATAATGTTGACTGGCACTAATCATAGTTCTAGCCTTTAATTCTTCATTAATTAAATCCCATGTCAGCTTTTGTATTATTTTGCCTGGGACTGATGTTAGTCTAACTGGCCTATATTACCTGGTCATCCTGTTGCACTTTTCGAATATTGGCACAACACTAGCATTCTTCTAATCTTCTGGAGTTTCCCTGGTACTGCACTATTTATTAAAGATTAACATTGGTAGGCTAGAGATCTCTTCAGTCAACTTTTTAGGATTCTTGTGTACAAGTTATCGGGGCCTACAGATTGACCCTCTTTTTTATATTTTATTTGAATCATTGCTAGCTGATATAGTTTAACATTCTTTTTAGTTCCCAATAGAAAACATGTTATCATACTCATGTGATACTTTTACATCAACCTGCTTCTTTCGAAAAAAAGAATAGAAATATTTATTGACCATCTGTCTTTTCTGCATCATTAACAATTCTATCATTTCCATGTAATAATGGGCCTCTGCCATTGCTAGAGTTTCTTTTGTTCCTCCTATACATTACAAAACCCTCCTTAGCCCTATCAGATATGGATATTTTCCTTATGTCTTTAGCTTCCCACATTCATTTTCTACGTTATAAATTCTAATTTAGATAATTCGCTATTTCCCCTTTCTCCATATGTTAAATAGTGCTTTTTTATTTCTAATGCTGTCTGCCCTTCCCCACTGTACCAGGATGAGCTTGTAGGCAAAGTTGTCCTTCTTCTTGATTGTAAAATTGTGGCTTCTTAAAGAACTCCCAATTTTCTATTGTAGGTTTCTGTCTAAATATTTCCTCCCACTCAGTTTTGCTCATTATTTTCCTCCATTTTGGGAAAGACAAGCAAAATACTTCTCAGTACTACCCCCAGATAATACCTGTATGACCATCCTTAAGCAGCCCTATCTTAAGAAGTCACCACAGAGATCTTAATGATTACACAACACTTTCAAAATGTAAAAGGCTAAACTAGTGCATGGCAGATCAAGGCTCTATGCAGCTGGGGGAAAGCTTAACCCAAGGCTCAGGTTAACAAACAACAAACAAAACAAAAAACAACACTCCTCCCTTGTTCTTGAGGTTTATTTTTTCAGGGCTCCTATGTAGTAAAATATAAGAAAACCAAAACTTATCAGAATCTCTGGCCACATTCCCCTCACTCATCTGAAATAGATAAAATAAAATAAAACAAAATAAAAACCAAACTAAAGAGATCTATAAACACAACGCAATATAAACAGGATAGCTCATCTGCCTGGATTTTAAACAGACTCTTTTCTCCCTTACAACTAGTCCAGATTTTTTTAAAGGTTCTGAACCTAAATGGTTTCAGCTGCAACCAATAGCTTCTCAGCTGCAAGTACCTCATTGAGACAGCTGTGATTTAACTCAAAAAGTGTCACATCACAATCTGATTCAGAAGAATCTCCCCCTGAGGTGGGTGGAGCATCATTCTATGCAGGGCATAGAAAACCTTCTATATCCTATTAAACAATATTGGGGACCAACTCTTCCGTCCTTTCTCAAGCCAAATTGTCAGGTTTGGTGTGGGTAATTCTGAGAGGTGAGGGGTAGAATTCTCTTTCCAGACTGGAGGATTAGCAGAGCTGCTCAATGCCACAGGGCTGGGATAACATCCACAGCACTGTTTTCGTCCCTCTTCTTGGGGATTGGCTCTGAATCTGTAAAACCATTGAGACATTGACCCCATAGTGCAGTGAACAGAGATACAGATCCCAAATCCAGAACTCTTTGAGTCCTAGAACTCACTCCTACCATGCAACAGAACACACCAATTATGTTGTGGGCTGGGCCCAATACAATCATGGAGGAGAGGACATGCTGTATCCCTAAATATGATCCTCAGAAAGTTTCAATAAAAGAACAAATACTTTAAATGTTCAGTATGTTGCTGATGTGGTGGGCAGTTGATATTTTAAATTTTGCCATGTTGGTTTTCCTTCCATCCCTCTCCTCTTTTCTGTCCTCAAAACATCTGGCATCAGGCTAAGTGACTTATACTGTGATTTGAGGCGATATTGCCTGTCATGCAGTATAGAATCACAGCTCGTCTTAAACAAGAGACATTTATTAAAGAAAACAGCTACAGAAACAAACAAACTGGCTTCCACACAGCTTGAGATCTCGCTTTGTCTCCCTTGTTTATCAGGGATCCCAACCTGTTTGGTACTCCATACAGCACACAGAGACATCTAGTGACTGAATAATATTCTGCAAGGAACTATATCATTGCTCAAAATCAATTGCTCAAAAACTATATAATTGCTCAAAATCTTCTACTGGATTAACAATTAACAGGTGCCACTGTTGTACTCCTACAGTTAGTGAGCTCATCATCTTTAGATAATTTTTCCTGCCTGTGCTCTCACAGAATTAAAGGCATGCTTTCACAACACAGCCTTTTAATGAAAAAAAATGATCCTGTTTTACAAACAGATCTTATAATATTTGACAGAAAGCTTTAACTCCAGCAGTTAGGTTTTTTGGATTTTTTAATCAATCCTAGCACAAAGCATGACATGTCTTATTGTCTTGGCTAAAGCTTTTAGTAGATAGACACCAGAATTGTAAATGAATCTGTGTTGAAAAGAGTTTAAAAAGTGTATCCTTTTAATAAGCAGTACAAAGCATATAACATCTTTTAGCTTCCTGGTGTACCTGTGCTGTTTTCTTTCTCTTTGTGATTGTCAGATCTATTTCCTTTTGTGTGTTCAATGGTCTTTTGATCTTTCACAATAACCTTTCTGCTTTAGGTCTGAGTTTTAATCAGTGTAGATTTGTTTACAGACTCCTTTCTTCCAGAACTACGTGCACTGGTGTGAAGTCAGAGTCAGCAAAACGGTTAATACAGAGTGAGCTTCAAAAAAGATTTTATTCAAGAATGGTTTCTCTTTTTTTAAAGACTTTTGATCTTTTCCATCCTCATGTCAAGGGGTTCAAATTGATTTCATTCTGTGATTTACTGAACAGGTATTTTAGAAACTGCAGATTCACTTTGCTTCAGGGAACTTACTTTCTCTGCTTTTCCATTTGGCCTCTTAAATTTTGCTAAGAAATACTCTCTCCCCTCCACATCTATGTACTGCCTTTTAACAAATATTGGTCTTGATTCTGGGCTAAATTCTGGCCCATTTACATGCTCTCGGAGTGTCAAGGGGCTGCAACCCAACCTGTTCTACCCAGTGGAGAATCCCTCCATTATAAGGGCAATTGATTCCCCAGTGGTATAGTACCAGTAAACTGACCCTCACTCCTGCCACCTAGAAGAAGGAAAAGAGTGTGTTGAGAAGAGCAGTGGTGTAACCAGAGAAGTTTGTACTTTGGGTCTTTTGAAATGACAGAAACCATTGAAGCCAGAGCTTAAATCAAAACAGCTATTGAATCTGTCCTTTGTGCTAAGGTGCCCCAAAGCCTCCTTTGCCCCAATACCTGGGACCAAGATCATTACACCAAGAAATGTTTCCCCTCCCCCCATGAGGTGTTTTTCTGGGAGACAGGGAGGAGGGTGTATAAAACTGAAAACCACCAACCAGAAAGTTTTTGGCCATTTCTGTGGGAAATTTCTTTTTGACAAAAATTTCCAGGTTTTTCATTGAGAAACTGAAAATAAAAACCAGAAAAATTTTCAGGTTTTGTTTATGGGAAATATTTCAATCCTTAGTTACCAATAGTAAATTCAGTTGGGGTTTTTTCAGTTTTTTTACCAAAAACTAGAAACATTTAATTGAAAACAGCCATTTATCATGGAATTTTCCATTCTGAAAAAAGACCATTTTTCATGAGAACAATTCTTTTGAGTAAAACATTTTATTTAGATCCTATTTGAGCTCTCTTTAAAGCAACCAAAATAAAAAGGTGGGGGTGTTTTTGTGGT
This sequence comes from Mesoclemmys tuberculata, assembly GCA_007922155.1. NCBI lineage: Eukaryota > Metazoa > Chordata > Testudines > Chelidae > Mesoclemmys > Mesoclemmys tuberculata. The sequence goes on along the minus strand of ML675624.1, from coordinate 49,127,524 downwards.
AAAGCCTTCTTAAGTCTGTCATATACCACACAATAACAAGTTGTTCTGAGCCAAACGGGGGTCAGCAGAAGTGGGAGAGAGTTGCAGAGACATGTAATTACAGTGATTTACATTTACAATGATAATGGACAATATATTTTCCATAGAATGTGTTTTGAAATGTACATTTTAACATGTATAATGTCACTGCATCAAATAGCTACGATAAAGGGTGGCTCGTGCTGTGTCATGTGCTAGAAATTTCTCTCTGGACCAAATTAATCCCTGGTGTAATTTCACTAGATGTAAAATGGCTCTTCTCAAAAAATTTCGGCAGATGGAGCTAGTGTGCTTTTAATCTATGATGGTTGCATCTAGTACAAGAAAGATTAAAATGAGAAAAGACAGCACTGTACTTGGGAGTCTCCAAATCTATGTCTGGCAGTGATGGATAAGAGGACTGCAGACATCTGGAGCTGGTTCAGGTGACCTGACACAACAAAATAGGAAACATAATAAAATAGGGTTTCTCCCCAAAGTTTTCATGACATGCTGTTATTTTGTGTTGTTACTGTAGGAACTTCAGACAGTAGCATACTGTGCATCGTCCTGGGTATAAGTACTTGGTGAGAATGATTTAGAAAAAGTGCAGACAATCTTGTAGGTTCTCTGGGATACATAGACCCAATTTGCCCTGGAATATGAAGAGACCACTCTATGGTAGTCAATGGGAATTGCACCCATTTCCTTCAGCGCTGAACTTGGCCATTAGTGTACATTCTCATATAACCATTAACAATAACAAAACTTTAAAAAATGGAGGGTCCTGACTGCACGCTGCTCAGATTAGAACAGGGATACTTCAGCTGGAAAAAAGACTGAAGCTCTCTCTATTTATTGAGCCATAAATGACCAAACTCAGATCCTAACTTCCTGCCCCAAAGAGCTCCACCAATCTCACTTTATACCCAATTTACACTTATCACCAAAATCAATCAGCAGCTCTCTCTGTATTCCAATGATTTTTTTCTTTAAAAGTTCCTTAATACTAATTTTGAAAGACAAACTTTCTTCATGTATAGAGCACTCCTGTGATTGCAGCTCTTATCATTGCATAAAGATAACTCATACTGAGCTGAAAATTCTGCCCATGCTTTCCTACCACATCAAAACCATTAAAGTTCAGATGCACGGAGTAGAGGGACAGAGGCTTTGCGCAGGGTTCTATATGCCCATTATGGAGCTGTGCTCTGTGATGCATTACTTCGCTGGAACAATGGAGTTGAGCGTGCCAGGAAGGAGCAGGTCAATGGCTGATGGATCTAGAGCTACGTGGATGAACCCACCATTGATTCCCATAAAGGAAGCCATGGATGCTATCTGTCTGTGTGTTTGTGCATATGCAGGTATGAGGGAGGGGAAGAATTTGTCTTCTCCCCATCCCCATGGAACTGCCCTTACCAAAACAATCTGTTTGGGTTGGATGTTTATGTGCTCCTAATTGAATAGTTCCCATTATCAAGATATTCTAATGATAGGAGGTTTCCAAGAAAATCTCACTACCACACGGTAGCTGGAATCTGGTAGCAAGTGTTGGAATAAGCTGGGAGATGCTGATTAATTCTTACTGTTAAGTGTAGCTAGGGTATAAGAGAGGTTGGAGGAGCTCTTTGGGAAAGCTAGGATGTGATTATGGGCATTTACAGTTTTAGAAAAAAAGCTAGGAAATTGCCCACCATGGAAAAAGAGTTCAGGATGGAAGACAGGGTTTTTTTTAATTTAATTTTTTAATTTTAAATTTATTTATTTAATTAATTATTTTATTTTATATGTATTAATTATAGTAACACATCTATATTTATATTTGTATTTATTTATTTATTGTATTTATTTATTTTATATTTATTTAATATTGTATTGAATTTTTAATTTATTTTTAATTTTTAAAAAATTTTTGTTTGTTATTAGTGGCTACTTTTTTAATAGAGCCAAACTGCAGGTAGAGCGGTGATTCTGGGCACTCACCCAACCTGTGTGCTCTCCTAGCATGAGATAAAGAATCATACTCACACTTCTGTTCACACTCCTGATAGCTCTGTTTTACTCCATGGAAAAGTAGTGACTTACGAGCTAGTTCCGAGTTCATGCAATGTTTGTGTCATTAGATTGTTCCACCTCTATAGTGCTTAATGTGTGACTTACCGTAGTCCGCTAGTAGTGCAGTGAGAAAGTTTCCAAACCATCATTGGTCATCGTTACCATGCCATAACTCTGAGAAGCAACTGATGGAAAGAAAGGTTTTATTATTGTACTGAACTCTTTTTGTTACTCATTTACTCAATCAGCACCTCCATTTTCAATGGGCCTCCAAACTCTTGAGAAAATATCATTGTGGATATAAAGAATTCACTATTTAAGATGTTGGCACATATAATACTAAAAGCACAATTATAATCCTATTTTATTTTTTTTTCAGAATAGATAGAAAAAATATTTTAAAATCGATGTTACATTTTTGCATGCTCTCCTCTGCATAGCATTCAAATTCTGTTTTTACACTCAGATTGTTTTTGGTTTAATGGCATGACTGATTCTAATTTGAGTCTAGTTGATACTACTGATGTTTTGATTCTATTGATGTTTTGTTCAAAATATTCATCTGGAGGATGGGGCAGATGCATGCGCAGCAAGTTTGTAGATGACACTAAGCTGGGGAGAAGTGGTAGATACACCAGAGAGTAGGGTTAGGATACAGAGTGACTTAGACAAATTAGAGAATTGGGCCAAAAGAAATCTGATGAGGTTCAACATAGACAAGTGCAGAGTCCTGCACTTAGGAGGAAGAATCCCATGCACTTCTACAAACTGGGGACTAACTAGCTAGGCAGCAATTTGGCAGAAAAGGACCTGGAGGTTACAGTGGCCAGAAGCTGGATATGAGCCAAGTGTGCCCTTATTGCCAAGAAAGCTAATGGCATATTGGGCTGCATTAGTAGGAACATTGCCTCTATTCAGCACTGGTGAGGCCTCAGTTGGAGTACTGTGTCCCATTTTGGGCCCCCCACTACAGAAAGGATGTGGACAAATTGGAAAAAGTCCAGCAGAGGACAACAAAAATTATTAGAGGGCTGGAGTACATTACTTATGAGCAGAGGCTGAGGGAACTAGGCTTGTTTAGACTGCAGAAGAGAAGAATGAGGGGGCATTTGATAGCACTCTAACTACCTGAAAGGGAGTTCCAGGGCGGATGGAACTAGGCTGTTCTTAGTGGTAGTAGATGACAGAACTAGGAGCAATGGTCTCAAGTTGCAGTGGGGGAGGTCTAGGTTGGATATTAAGAAAAACATTTTCACTAGAAGGGTGGTGAAGCACTGGAATGGGTTACCCAGGGAAGTGTTGGAATCTCCTTCCTTAGAGGTTTTTAAGGTGCGGCTTGACAATGTCCAGGCTTGGATGGTTTAGTTAGGGTTGGTCCTGCTTTGAGCAGGGGTTGGACTAGATGACCTCCTGAGGTCTCTTCCAACCCTAACCTTATATGATTCTGTGATTCTACTGTTGTTCCAGTAGAGACCAGGATGACATTATCCTCTGCAGTTATGATTTCAGGATCCCATCCTGTAAGAAGCTGAGCAACTCCTGAGAGGTGTTTGCTACTTTCAACTCCCAGGGAAGTGAAAAGCTTTCAGATAGCTTTGAGTTGAGTGGTCTAAGAAGGACAGAAAGGGCTTCAGCACCTGCTAGAATCGAAACATTTGTTTTCAGCTGGATATTAACTGATATTATCAACCCACCTGTATTTTGTCATCAGAATTGTATTTTTGCTAAAGAAATTCACATACATCTGATGTTGGCTAAAAGTTAATAGCTACTAGGAAGGCAAAGTGGTCTAGTGTACAGACTGGGACTCAGGAGAGCTGGGATCTGTTCTCACCTCTAGCACTGGCCTACTGTGTGACCTTCGGCAAGGCACCTCACCTTGCTCTGCCCCAGTTTCTCCATCTGCATAAGCAGCATAATGATGCTTAGCAAGCTATTCATGAAAAGTACTAGGTGTTAGCACCAGACAGTTCTGCAGTGCCAGCTCCCTTACCTGTCACTTTGAAACAAAGCGATCTGAAGCCTAATCCTGTAAACGCTGCATTCACAGAACCCCCAGCAGCTGCAGTGGGCGAGAGAGATTGCAGGATTACACCCAGGCTTTGCGATAATTCCCGTGATTACCACTAAGAGACTTGCTAAAGCAATAAACAGCTCTTGGTTTTACCACTCCTACTCGTAATAATGCCATAGACAACTTCACTTCTGACCAGTGCAAAATAAGGTGTCGTGTCTGCAGCTGACATCAAATTGCTAAACGGAGTGCCTCCATTTGAATGGATACAGTGGGTCTGATGATCAAAAGGGCTGAGCATCCACCACTACCAGTGAAGTCAAATATCTGATTGGAGAAAGAAAACAGTATGTGTTTTAAACAAATTCAAGCTGGGCAACTATTTCTGAAGCAAATACAAACATCCTGGAGTGATCAGCGAAGAAAAGTTGAATCTGGGGGGAAAAAGGTCACCTTCCAGTATTGCACTCAGCTATATCACATTTACATACCTTTCTATGGGAAATGGGGCACAAAATATGGGAAATCTATAGGACCTCATTGTGCTTGTTGGCAGAGCCATGAAGAGGGGTCAATGTGGTGCCACCTAGCCACAGGAGGTGCCACTCAGGAGGCTGCAGGAGGCACTGTTTGTCCAGGAAATGCCACAGAAGGGATGGTGGACCCATTACCCGGCCTTCTTTTCACTCTTTTGGGAAAGAAGTCTGCTAATACTGGAACTGAACAATCCCTGGGCTCAGCGGAGCAGAAGGAATGTAACTGTGCATGGCACACCTCTCCAAGAGCCAGCCACCATTGGGCCCATAATCAAGAAATAAAACTTTCTGCATCATCAGTGCTCTTCAATGGTGACTCCTGATAGAAGACACATGTATTGTGAAGTGACCTACGTTTTCAAGATTTAAAAAGACTGTGACAGGGGGCTTGGAGGGCCAGGTAGTCTTGTAGTTTGTGCCCCTGATGCTCTGTGTCTCTGTCAAGGTGGAAGAAGGCAGTAGCAGTGCCTGGTTCCTGACCTCAGGCCAGGAAGGTCTGGGCCTCCCCCCCTGCATCTGGACATTTGCTCTTCAGTGGGGCATTGTGCAGGGACCCAGACCCTCTCTCTCCATCAGGGCCCAGTACCCTGTGGAAAGTAACACCAATAAGGTCCTCTCTGCAGAAAGTCTACATCCATTGCCCATGTGCTCCTTCAGTTTGGAGAATGGCCCCAGTAGTCCAAACAGTCAATAGCTTCACAAACAAAATCCAAATGAGCAGGGCCCTGTGAGACCTACTGGTTCTCAAAGTGGGTGGTGATTGGAGAAGGCACTGGCTGTGAGCCTTACCCACTCTAAGGTCTTCTCTCTGGCTCCAGCTTCTGTCCATTTTCTTAGATTTTTCTTTCCTATAGCCTGTCTACCAGCCCTCAGCTGGGCTCCTGAGCTCCTTTTAACTCGCTCCTCCAGCTGGAGCTTGTTTCACAGGGCTGTAGGGACGGAGCTAGCTGAGCCCAGCATTGCCTTTTAGGCCCGGTCTACACTTACCTTCCGGGTTTGGCGGCCGTTGACGGGAGATACGCAAGTGACATAAATCACTTGCGTATCTCCAGTCAACTTCGCGGCATCTGCTCCGTGCGCCGTCCACGCTGCTCTGCGCCGACAGGAGCAGCGTTCCCTTCGACAGTGCTATGCCACTTACCGGGGTGGTTTTCCTGCATCGATTGCTGGATCCACTGAGCAGGTCTACACAGACCACTTAGTCGATCCAGAGCAATCGATCTGATGGCGGCGAATTTGCTTCTGTAAATGTAGACCCATCCTGAGTCCCTTTGGGCCAAGTTTGGGGTTTGTATGCCCCATTATTGAGACATTATTTCATTAATATACATCCGAAAGAAATATTCTGATCAATCAGCGGGCTTCTGTATCAAATATTTGACTCCTTTAATTCTACACCTTAAATCTGTTTGACTTCGCTTAATTTTAAAATATAATAAAAACAGTGTATATATTTTTTGTAACATGCTCAGTGTACTTTAACATTACTGGCTTTTCTATTATCCAGCCAAGTGACAAATCCTAGGCTTGATAACTGCTATGTTTTAGCTCTGGGATTTCTTCTTTAAACCTAACAAAGAATGATCAGCTCTTTGAAAGATTCAATAATTCAGTTCTCACTCTGTCTGTGTGATTAAGGGGGATTAGCAGCACATTCACAGACCCAAAAAACAAGTCCTTCACAGTCACAATAATTAATACCCCGACTAAATGTGTTTTTTTCTCAAGCCTACAATCTGTTTTCTTTGCTAACTTTAAAATAGGAACTTTGGCATTTCTGTAAGATCTCCAGTATATAGATTTAACTCAAAACAAAGCTGAATTTTACTCTGAAGATTGGACAGTGTTTGAGAAGTACCTTCAATAGTATCTACATTTTGAGACAGCAATTTTAAATACATTGAAAATTAGGGATGAGAGACAGGAGATTTGTGGGACTTTAAGGTCAGTTGAATAATGGAGGTTGAAATTTTGCAATGGAAGTAAAGTGACTCTTCCTCAGTGACCAAAAATATTGTTCTGTCATAAAGTATCTGGCAGCAATAATCTATTTGCAATTCTTGGTATCATTGTGCTACCTCCCACCCCATTCTATACCAGCACTGTCAACCTCAAGCATTCCAAAATCCTGGGTCAGGCTCCAAAAATGATAAGACTGGCTTAAAAATAATGAGATTACAAAAAATAATAGTGAGGTTCTTTATATTTGCCTTTTGGCACTGGAGCATTGAGAACTCCTACTCTTAAACTTTTCTCTGAAAACGAGAGGGTGGGAAACTTACAATTTTTTTTCAATGCTAGCTAAGATTCTCAGATAAAAACGGTAATGATTTCAGCAGCTGGGCCTTAAACCAAACAGCAAATATTGTGAGACTTGTGATAGAATCACAAAAGTTGGCTACACTGCGAGTGTGCTAACTTGGGACTTCTTGCAAGTGGGGTAGAGAAGAATAGATGTAATTGGAGCATGGCAGGACGAGAAGGCTATATCAATCCTTATATTCTCTCTGTGCTGAGGAGGACTGCTGTGATCTTTGTTCTTGTTCCAGATGCTGTTGATAAAACAGGGTAAGCAGCATGGGAAAAACAGGAATGAGATATTAATCTAATAATCTCCAGTATTAATCTATAACTTAATCTAAACCTCAGGGTTTTCTATTGAGCCCACCTTTGTAACATCTAAACATTTCCTAAATAATTTAGATTTGTACTCTGTAGGCCTTACTTCATGGGGTCTTCTGCTCCTCTTCCTTTCCCGGTGGAGAGGTGTGGGGATCTACAATCCTTACGCGGCCCTGATGCCTGGGATGGGAAGTTACAGTGCTAGGCCCCAAGGACGTGAGAGTTAGATAAGGTTGCCTAGGCAGGTGGAAGCCGGCCAAGGACGTCGGACACCTCCCTTTCTTCTTTCTTAGCTCGTTGTCCAGGAGGTAAACAGTATAATAAATTAGGCAGCTGTGGGAAATGTTAAGTTATCCATGAGAATCAGCTTGTGCTTGTGCTGTGTGTATGCTTGTAACTTTTAACCAATCAGTAACTGCAAGAAGAGGATGTGAGCAGTGCATGAAGTATTATATAAGATGGCTTTTGCCCTGGAATAAACGACTTGGCTTGCAATCATATTGGTCGCTGTGCTTTGTCCGGCCCGCATGAACCCAAAATCAATGGTGACCCCGGTGGATGAAAAGAAGCCGGGGGCAGACTGGGGACTCCAGGTTGTCTAAACCCAACAGAGAGGTTCTGCTTGAGGAATACCTCTCTACTCCTTTTTTCTTATTCTTCTTCCTCACCTCCTCCCTCAACCTGCTTATGGTGGAAAAGCTTTTCAAAGAGGATGGTTTTACATGCCCTGTAAAGGTGGTCAGATGCCTGTGAAAGCTCATTTCACTGCCAAACCCTTCAACTGGGAATGTTTTGTTTTTGGTTTTAATGCATTTCATCTAGGGGCTTGTGAGCTACATTGTTCCAGAAGGACACAGCTACCTTGCTGGGTTACGGATGGAGGTGCAGTCACTGATGTAGTTGGGTCCTAGCTCACTGACGGCTTTTAAGATTAGAACCATGGACTTGGACAGGCGACAGAAATGGAATGGAAATGAGGAAGTGCAGCACAGGCATGATGTGTTAGCAGTGGCCTAGGTCTATTAAGGTGACTGGCTGCAGTGTTCTGCACAAGCTGGAGCTTTTGATTGATGTTCACCTTACACCTCACATACAGTGCGTTTCAGTATTCCTGTCGAGGTGATGTGTGCATGTGGATCAGTGTGACCTGCTCCGATTCAGCAGGTTATGTCATTTTCACCATGTAGTGAGAGGACATGACCTCCCTCTGAGAGGGACAGGGAAGGACAGCCTGACTCGGGATGGTTGGAGCCAGAACAACCCTGCCTGCCCCACCAGAAGCAGGGGGGTGGGACAGGAAGTATAAAAGTGCCTGGGACCGGGAGCAACCGCCGGCCACCTGTGACCGGGAGGAGACAACAGCCAGCTGTAACCTAGAGGAGCTGCTATCTGCCGGAGACGTCAAGAAGTTGCCAGACTTGCTGCTGGCTGACAACCCTGAAGGGCTGTGGAACCATATCCCTTGCTGAATACTCCAAGGAGACTGAAGGTGACCCAGAGAGCCAGGCACTCCAGGGAAAGGGGGAAGGAAGTAGCCCAGGGAAGCCGGATGACAGTCCAGTTGTGTTATGGCCTGCAGCCGGGTCAGCGAGATGCGGCTGGGGCCCTGCTGATGCAGTGGCAGACCCCTCTACCTCTGCTAGGGAGCTGGGCTGGGATGCAGTGGCATTGGCTAGTCCTGTGTCCCACTTCACCCTGTCCTCACTACCCCTGGTGTGGTTGCCTCCTCCTGGCCTGTGAAGCCTTAGAGGGCCAGAGACTTTGTTCACCCGGCCCAGGGCCATAGACAGTGGACTCGCCCTGCTAAGGGCTAGACTGCTGTTTACCCTGCCCTTCCTAAGGGCCGGGGCCTGTACACTGTGGACACGCCCAACCTGAAGGCTTGGGTTAGAAGCAACTTCTTTGCCCTCCTCTGCCTGAGGGCCGAGGCTATAGACTACTTCGATGCCTGTGGAAGGGGCCAGGAACATTGGTCTGAACGCTTATTCCCCTTTTTGAGTTTGTACCCACAGTGGTGCAGTAGTGAGGGGGCATGGCCTCCCTCCCAGACGGACAGGGAGGGATGGCCCACCACTTTACACATCAATGTACATTTCTGTCAATGGAGCCAAGGGAATTAGGCACCTATGTGCTTTTGAAAATCCTACTAGACATCTACGCTTAAAACATCTACAAAGACTTTAAAATATGGCTTTGTTTTAAATGAGCCACAGCTGTGGAATTCTTTACCTACTACAATATGGGAGGCTTAATCTGTCTCAGTGTTTAAGGCAAAACTTCACAGACATTATATTTGCTGTAGTTTTAATTATTCCGAAATATTGACAATCATTGTAATGCATTTATAAAACCCGGGAGATAGCTGTGAAGAATACTACATACATTTATTCTTGTTTTTCCAGTACTTTTACTTACACATTTAAATTGTTTTATTTGCTTTATACTGATCTATGCTCCCTGGTTTTCTTCTCCTATATGGAGTGTCCTTCCTTTATTGCATTGTCCTTTCCTCTAATACCCATTCCTGCCATGATGACTAAAATAAATCAGCCAGTCAATAATAAAGGCTTGAGGGAAACATAGGGATATGCAACATTATTTTATATATGTTTAATTATCAGGAAAAATGGCAAGGGTATAATAATTACATAGATTTTATTGTATCCCACCCCTCTCCCCCCCCCAATTCCCATATGACACCTTTCATTTTAGGTCAGTGATTCTCAACATTTTTTATACTGAGGCCTTGTGCTACAATAGAAACATGATTTGGGATACCAATTCATAGAATCATAAGATCATAGAATATTAGAGTTGAAAGGGACCTCAGGAGGTCATCTAGTCTAACCCCCTGCTCAAAGCAGGACTATCCTCAGCTAAATCATCCTGGCGAGGGTTTTGTCAAGCCACAGCTTAAAAACCTCTAAAGATGGAGATGCCACCACCTCCCCAGGTAACCCATTCCAATGCTTCATCACTCTTCTAGTGAAAAACTTTTTCCTAATATTCAACCTACACCTCCCCCACTGCAACTTGAGACCGTTGCTCCTTGTTCTGTCATCTGCCACCACTGAAAACAGCCTAGCTCCATCCTCCCTGGAACCCCCTTTCAGATAGTTAAAGGCTGCTATCAAATCCCCCCTCATTCTTCTCTTCTGCAGACTAAACAGGCCTAGTTCTTTCAGCCTCTCCTCATAAGTCTTGTGCTCCAGCCCCCTTATCATTTTTGTTGCCCTCTGCTGGACTCTCTCCAACTTGTCCACATCCTTCTTGTAGTGGGGGGCCCAAAACTGGACACAATACTCCAAATGCAGCCTCACCAATGCCGAATAGAAGGGAATAATCACTTCCTGCAATCTGCTGGCAATGCTCTTACTAATGCAGCCCAACATGCCATTAGCCTTCTTGGCAACCAGAGCACACTGTTGGCTCATATCCAGCTTCTTATCCACTGTAACCCCAAGATCCTTTTCTGCAGAACTGCTGCCTAGCTCATCGGTCCCCAGTCTGTAGCTGTGCATGGGATTCTTCCATCCTAAGTGCAGGACTCTGCACTTGTCCTTGTTGAACCTCATCAGATTTCTTTTGGCCCAATCCTCCAATTTGTTTAGGTCCTTCTGTATCCTATCCTTCCCTTCCAGGGTATCTACTACTCCCCCTAGCTTAGTGTCATCTGCAAACTTGCTGAGGGTGGAATCTATCCCCTCGTCCAGATCATTAATGAAGATATTGAACAAAACTGGCCCCAGGACTGACCGCTGGGGCACTCCACTTGTGACCGGCTGCCAGCTAGACATGGAGCCATTGATCACTACTCGTTGAGCCCTTTGCTCTAGCCAATTCTCTATCCATTTTGTAGTCCATTCATCCAACCCATACTTTATTAACTTGCTGATAAGAATACTGTGGGAGACCGTATCAAAAGCTTTGCTAAAGCCAAGGTATATCATGTCCACCGCTTTCCCCTCATCCACAGAACCAGTCACCTCTTCATAGAAAGCAATCAGGTTGGTCAGGCACGACTTTCCCTTGGTGAATCCATGTTGACTGTTCCTGATCACTTTCCTTTCTTTTAAGTGCCTTAAAATGGATTCCTTGAGGACCTGCTCCATGATTTTTCCAGGGATTGAGGTGAGGCTGACTGGCCTATAGTTCACTGGATCCTCTTTCTTCCCTTTCTTGAAGATGGGCACTATATTTGCCTTTTTCCAGTCGTCTGGGACCTCCCGCTGTTGCCACGAGCTTTCAAAAATATTAGCCAATGGCTCTGAAATCACATCAGCTAACTCCCTCAGCACCCTCGGGTGCATTGAATATGGCTCCATGGACTTGTGTATGTCCTATCTTTCTAAATAGTCCTGGACCTGTTCCTTCAGCACTGCAGGATGTTCACTTCCTCCCCATTCTGTGCCACCCACTGCAGTAGTCTGGGAGCTGACCTTGTGTGTGAAGACAGAGGCAAAAAAGGCATTGAGTACCTCAGCTTTCTCCACATCCTCTGTCACTAGGTTGCCTCCCCCATTCTGTAAGGGGCCCACACTTTCCTTAATCTTCCTCTTGTTGCTAACATACCTGTAGAAACCCTTCTTGTTCCCTTCACATCCCTTGCTAGCTGCAACTTCAATTGCGCTTTGGGCTTCCTGATTTCATTCCTGCATGTTCGAGCAGTATTTTTATAATCCTACCTAGTGATCTGACCAAGCTTCCACTTCTTGTAAGCTTCTTTTTTGTGTTTAAGCTCACCAATGACTTCTTTGTTAAACCAAGCTGGTTGCCTACCACACTTGCTATTTTTTCTGCACATTGGGATGGTTTGTTCCTGTGCCCTCAATAAAGTTTTTTTAAAATACAGCCAGCCCTCTTAGATTCCTTTCCCCCTCATATTAGCCTCCCAGGAGATCCTGCCCATCAGCTCCCTGAGGGAGTCAAAGTCTGCTTTTCTGAAGTCCATGGTCCATATCCTGCTGTTCTCCTTTCTTCCTTTTGTCAGGATCCTGAACTCGACCATCTCACAGTCACTGCTGCCTAGGTGTGAATTGGGAGTGCTTTCCCATCAAGCCATAAAGAAAGTGAGGATTTTCATAAACTTTTGAAACCTGTTTGTGAATCCCTTGGGGAATAGAGCCCTAAGGTGGAGAACTTGTGTCTTTGGAAGCACTTTAAGGCAAGAACCAATCTTCTGATGTGTTTGCACAACATCTAGCACAATGGGACCCCAATCCCTGGTTGAATCTCTAGATTCTACTGTAATATAAATATTGCATAATAATAATAATCATTATGGTCATCGTCAGCTAAACTTTCTTCCTACTCTGACTCTCTTTCTCTCTCTGTATATTTCCTTCCTTTTCATTCTTTTCCAACAAAATTGTATTTAGCGGGCTCTCTCTTCCCCCCCATTCTCACGGGAGTGATGAAACCAATGGTTTTTCTATGCTGTTGAGACATTCGTTTGACTCTTTCCATGTTTCACTTCTTCTTGGCTCTTCCATCCACTTTATACTCTGCCAGCATGAGAATCACATTCAAGAACAGCACCTAAGTAGAGAGAACGAGAGGCAACATAGCAGGTGTCTCAGGCCCAGCCCAGCACTATGAGAAGAGTATTGCTTTTAAAAAAGAAGTTGGTAAACAGATGGGGAGAGATTTAAAAAACAGTCTGTTAGACCAGAATCCATGCATCTGTAGTAGTTATCTGCATTAAGTTCTTTGTAGCAGCCTGCTTTTCTGGCCCCTAAATAGCACATAAGTAATCACTATGCCAACCTTTTGAGTACTCCTAAATAAGAATGAGTTCCAAGTAGTTAATGAACTTGGAAAAGGAATGCATGCTAGAAGTCTCAAAACAATCTATTGAGAGTAAAGTTCAGTGAGGGACATGCCCTGAGTGATACAAGTATCCGATACCTTTGTATTAAAAAGCAGTCAACTCTACAGTTTAGCCAAAGGAGAATAATGTCTGTCAGCAGTATTAGCTCTGATATCTTTTTTTGTGAAGCCTCCAGCAGCCACTAGGGGATAAACTATGGGAAATTACTCTTGAGCAATGTAACTTGTTAAGTCTGAGCAGCTCAAATTCAGTCCACTAGAGGTCGGAGAAACCCTTTTCCAGCAATGTTTTAAATCTTTCTGCAGCAACCTTGCTGTCTCTGATTATAGTTTAAGAGAAAAGAAACTTTTGATGCAGAGCATATTGCCTCAATCAAACAAAGAAGGACTCACACACGCATATATTCCTTGAGAAGGGTCAATTTTTAATCTTCTCAAATAGGAAGAGAATACCTTGTGGAGAAGAGAGTTCATTAACATGAAATGCCCACCCTGCAGTGCTTCTTCATAGTGCTAAATTTACTTATGTGGAAAAGGAATCACGATCCATGACCTTGCGTAGCTAATATAATTTTACACAGAAATGGAAGGACACAGGTGTTATCTGCAGAATCTAGCTAATTATGTTTAACTTACTCTCAAATTGCTGATTAAACACTTGGGTTTAAGGTTACAAATATATCCAAGATAATTACATTTTTGCAATAGAATCCCTTTCCCTTCAATGAAGTCCTAATTATAATCAGATTAAGAGAGATTTTTCTTAATTTTTAGGCTATATGGGAAATCAGTTAATTGAATGCAATCCAGCACATATAAAGAAATGAAATAATGTTCTAAAGGGCATTTGTAAATTACTGGTTTTCTTATTAAAAACAATGACTGACTTTAACAGAAAGAGCAGAACATTACAAATCATAGGGTAACTGTGGCTATTCAGAAGTATTCTGGTAGCCCCCATACACCCTAATCTTTAATACCAGTTGCTGTAGTTCAAACAGTGTAACTTTTGAGACTCAACTGAAGTAAAAATAACAAGTATTTAAAAATACCGGCATTAATTTGAATGGATTATTTTAATCTCTGCTCAAGATTCAGAATTTTACTCGGTTTCAGTTAAATACTTTATATTTACTTCATATTTAATATGTGGTTCATTTGTGCATCACTAAAGAGTGTACTGCACAATGGTTTGTGTGTGCCTTGAAATGTAATTAATGTAAAGCTGAATATCATTGATAAATGGAGGTTACTTATCAGCATTTAGCATATAGGGAAATATGAAAGGGAATGGTGTAATTTGTCTGAAGCAATTAGTTGTCTAAATTAGAGATAAAGGATTAAGGATGGGGCTTTTAAAGAACCAAACATAGAGAAATTATATATTACACATTCAAAAGTATAAACATGACACTTTGAAGTTGTCAGTGCCTTGGAAAATGATGAATGTCTTTCTACTTTTCATGGGCAAAGCTGGAAAGCACAGTGTTATAGTGATGTCAAGGTATGGTATGTATAATCACCTTGAAAAATAGTAGATAGGAAGGGGTGCAGTGAATTAAAGTCTTGAGGCATGCTTCTCCACTGCTTTATTCTGGTGTATTTCCATTAAACACTAAGCACACCCTGAAAGTGATCTTCTGAGGCAACACTGTGAGACATGGCCCAACTCCGACCTATCTCGGCGTGAAGCTGGCTCGCATGCTAACCTTCCATGATTATCTGAAGAAGGTAGCTGCCAAGATGAAGACAAGGGTCAATCTGATCCAGAAACTGGCAACACAAGTGCTACGGACATCAGCGATGGCCTTTGTGTACTCTGTAGCTGAGTACTGGAACCCTCAAGTCAACCCCAACACCTTGGCTGCTTGTGCTGTCACACATTGCTCCTCCCTCTATTTGCCACAATGTTGCAACCCTTGAGGAATTCCAGAGGATTGTGGAAAATGAATGTCTTCCCATCTACCAGGACCAAAACAATGTCCATCAACACTGCTAGAAGTTGTGTAAGCCCTTTTGGACCCATGAGTTTAACCTTCAACAATTCAACTTCAATCCTGATGGAGCTTGGAAAGCCAAATGGAGTTTATGAGAAGTTACAAATGAACACCTTGTAAAAGACCCAAAACAGAAGATTCCGTGAAGCTTTTGGGTAACCCTAAACCGCATCTGCACAAACCATGTCAGATGCAGATACTTGCTGCACAAATGGAAAATTAAAGACTCTTGTGCAACTGTGGTCACCTAGAACAGATCATGGAATATATAAAAACTGAATGCGGTTATGCCAGACACTGCTGCTCACAGCTGCCTTCAAGGTTCTGGATACCGGGTGAGGAATAAAAACACGCCCACACCAGGTAGATGCACTTATCTTTAATCACGGCTCACGCTCCAAACAGCAACGGGAGACCCTGGGGTGCACTGCGAAGCAGGCTTCTGGGGGATCTTGCCACACAATCCAAGTGCATTCATGGCTGAGTCTCATTGCGCAGCTTGCATTCCAAGCTTTTATGTACAGCATAGCATATCAGCTCTAAGGTACAGCTAGCACTGGCAAATTTACAGCACGTGACCTTGCTTCCTAACTTTCCTCCTCCTTTGGCAGAACAGACACTTTCTCACGGCCTTGCACAGCCTGTTTACCAGGCTGAGCAATGCCATTTATCAAACTGGCTCTGACCAGACCTGTCAAGCCCCTATCTCTGTTTGACGCATTACAAGGCTCTTCTGTGGCCCTACAAATGCCCAATTCACAAATACAAAGGAGGCAACACAGCAATTCACTCTGCTACTTCAGATACTATTATCTGTCTTAACCATCTGAATTTAAAATTATAGTTGTTGTTCTGTTTGCCTCAGCCATAAGATGATGATGACTTGGGGGTGAGGGTAATTTTGGTGATGCAGTCCCTATTTTGGGTCCCGGCAGTCCCTGTAGCATGTATATAGTTTCTGTATGCCATATGAAGAATCTGTATTGTTGGGTGGGATTACATGCAATCCATAGAAACATGTAATCCAAGTGAGCTGTATCATAAGCTATAGCTGCACTGGGGTGAGTGCATGAATGCAGAGAGCTTTCAGCAGCTTACAGGGAGGCAGTAATCCACCTGGAAGCTAGTACAGCACGCTGGTGATTCCCCCATGAATTTGATCCAATCCCAGGTACTGAGAGCTGCAAATTTTTCCCACAGTAAGAGCTCCAGAGGGGCAGTCACATTTTAGGGAAGGGCGTACTTTCCAGATCCTCCTCTGTAGGTCACCAACCCACTCCTCTAATAAATGTGTTGCTCAGTCACTATAAACTTGAAAACCGATTTAGCATACATGGCTGGCTTGCCTCCAGTATCATGGGGTAGAATATCCCTTTGCCATTCAGGAATCTCTAGAAGTGTTATGTCTTCCAGAATGTTGAATTTCTGAAAGGACTGTGAAACCATAGGCAGCAAACCACGGCAAGTATCATCCCCTGCCTCCAAAAAACTGAAATGATCTGTAATTTTTAAAGCTATATAATTTGTAATTTTCACCATACCATTATGTGTGAAAGCTTTATACTCTGCTTTATTCTCAATTATGTCTAGGAACTTAACTGTTGCTCTCAGAATATATTGAAGCAGAGTTTTATGAAGTACCATTGTTTGGCCTTGAGATTCCAAAGGCACTTCTGCTGCTGATGTATAGAACTTTTTCATAAATACTGAGACAATAATATGCTGTTTCATATCTATTTTCAGGATCTTCCACCTCTGCAGCCCAGCCACAATCCAGGAGGAGTTTGGGGTGGCACAGTGTAATGGTGTGGTGAAAGAGGAAGTGTGTTCCTGATGACATTATGGCAGATATCCTGAACAGGACCTACCAGCAGCAATGGTATCAAGGGGAGAAAGATCCACAGCAAGTTGAAAGACAAAGAGTCTGCAGAGTGCAAGGAGAGACTTGCAGCACAGTTTCCTGAGCAGAAATGTCACTTGAGAGAGTGCAGCAGAAATACCTATTTGAGAGGCTGCTTGTCCTAATGGCTCTGAGGGTGCAGGATCCTGGTCCACCCTCAGCTTCTGCAACAACACCATGTCCTGAGGATCAGGAAGCCTCTGGACAATTCTATAGTTGGGCAGTCCATGCAACCAGGACTTAATGCTACTTGGACAAATGTACCCTGTGCAATCCTGTATCCCCATGCAGTAGCACGAAGTGGGAAAGGAGAACAGGGGGACAATGGACACCCACATTTCATATTTTATGTCCTGGTTTCACTGTTTTGTACTGTTCAATGTTTGTGTTATGAACTTTATTTTATTTCTGTTTTGTTCTTTTCATGGCAGCTGGCCTCCCTGTCAGTTCTTTAATCTATGTGTTTGTAAGACAGCCATGTTAAAAAATAAAGACTTTGAAATCATTAAGAAAGTTTATTACCATCACTGGATCACATCATATAACAAGCATATTTCTAAGTATAAAGATAAAGATGCCAGAAGGCATAACTGGGAAATTGTATCCAAATAAAATGTTTTGATATATCATGTTTGCAATGTTGTTGTAGCCATGTGTGGGTCTGAGGATATGAGAGAGACAATGTGGTGAGGTAATAGCTTTTACTGGATCAAGTACTATAGGTGAAAAAGACAAGCTTTCAGGCTACACAGCTTGTCTCTTTCACCAACAGAAGTTGGTCCAATAAAAGATATTACCTCACTCACCTTGACTCTCTAGATATATCTTTTCAGATCCATAATTAAAATCCACCGTTGTCATCCACAAATAAAAGATACACCAAGTCCCATTTCATCCCACCCACAGTATAAACATTCATCTCATCCATAACTAAAAAGTCATAACAATCATTACCCCTACTCATAGCATTGAGTGATAGCGCTTCATTTTCTGTTGCTGTTGCAGCTGGTATCACAGATGCATTCATATATGAACTATTCCATTTGTCCAGGCAAGTCCATAATGTGGGCACACAAAGTATCTGAGTTCTGTTGCACCGGTGCAGCCTGTTCTGGTTATCACAGGTGCACTTTCTGGCAGAGTGTACTGGTTCAACAGTCCATTAATGTCAGGGCCCGCACCAGGGGAAACACTCAACTTTGAATTCCCAGAGACTGTGAAGAGCACAGCAAACCACAGACATTTGGACAGCATTGATAACACTGGAATCCAAATGATTCTATAAAACAGCACCAGAGGGATTTCTGCCTGCCAAGTGCACATCCAACTACCATGCTGCACCTACTGAGAGTGTAACTGAACCTTCCACTGCCAAGGCCTCTGAGATCAGGGTACAGCTTCATAATCCAAGTTAAAAGGGGATACATGCATCCCCTAGAATAACCATGGGGACAGTTAGTGCATTTATGACAATGTCATTCAGTGGCAATAGTGTCCTAGCCTGTCCATGACTGTAGACTCCTGATTGGCAGAAAATCCTGGCACCACGGCACTTTTTAAGTGCAGCCCAGATGGCATCCATAAATCAGCCTCTGTGGTTGACAAGGGCCAGCCTTACAATGGAGTAGTGCCCTTTGCAGTTGATGTACTCATGTGCTTCTTGAGGAGGGCAAACTGTAGGTACTTGAGTTCCATCAATGGCCCTGGTGCAGTTAGGAAACCACATTCACCCAAAACTGGTAATTGTTTATGCCCACTTCCTTTAGGCAAATCACATGCCTGTTAACTCCAGAAACTTCCGCCACCACAGCTCCACAGCTGACTTGCCAACACCAACCTGGTAAGCAACCGTCAGGAGTGGCCAGCTTCCAGATTATACCTGCCCACTGCTGAATGAGCATGACCTTCCTCCCTCAGTGTGTTCTGATGCTGGAGGATCAGACAAACTGCTCACAAAGCTTCAGAAACACTACTTTATTCATGCCAAAGTTGTGGACTCACTGTTGGTCATCCCAGGTCTGCATGCTGATGTGATCCCACCACTCTGTGTTTGTGGTCTAGCTCCAGAAGCAATGGTCTACATAATGGGCATCAGTGGCTATGCTGAGAGTTGTGAGCCACATCAGCCACTTGGAGTCTGTCACGTCCGTGTGCTCCTCTTCCTACAGGTGCCTTAGGTAGGTCAGAAAACGCTGCCAAAATGTCCACCAGCGTCTTATGAGTACTCTGCCTCTTTCTGGAATAGGAGAGAAAGCACAAGCAGGACAAGTTCCTTAAATTGTACCTCTTCCATGTGGCTGACTCTGGTTGCTGGGAGCGTGTAGACCCAAAAGCTGGCTTGGCTGGATGTGTTGGTGGGCTAAGACAACTTCCGGAAAAGTGCCATGGGATGGATAATCAAGTTTCCCCACAGTCCATCAGAAACCAAAGGCTAGAGCAGCTACAGCTGGGAGGGCACTAGGAAGCCAGGGATTGATTGGTTTGATGAAGGTCTGCATAGTGCAGTGTGGATGTGTGAGCATGGGTGTGAAACCCAGGTCCAGAAATTGTAAATCCATGATGATTATTCAGTGTGGACGCTCAAGCGTGAGTTTAGAAACACCAAAACTGTGGTCTGTAGTCCCACAGATCCAGACTTACATTTCAATGTAAACATACCCCCCGCTGCCTGGGAACCCCCAGTGTTTTTGGAATAGCTGCCATCTCATGAGTCACTGACAGGGCTGATTTTGGTTCTTTGGAGCTGTGCTGCCTCCCGGTGTGGGAGGGCTCTTCAGAAATGTCAGTAGGCAGACCTGCTGTATATTCAGTGTGTTTGAGGGGAAGAAGGGAGGCAACTTCACCCACATGATGGAATGAATTGAAGAAATCGCCATGGAGGCTTTCTCCTGCCAGATCCTCTCATTGGGTATTCCTGCAGGTGAGGACAATCTCTTCCTATGCTTTTTTAACTACAGTAGATATTTGAAACTTTCACTGTTGGGCGAATCAAGATGAATGCTGTGTTATTTTAATGAGGGATACTGGGGTTTTTTATGTGCTTGGCAGGCATGTACAAAACAATGGTCCTGCCCCAAAGAGCTTACAGTGTAAGAATACAATGGAATAAAAAAACAAAAACCTGCATTAAAATAAGAACCCAATTCCCCTCATCATTTCCATGAAGTATAATAAGGTATAATGGTTCAGTGATGTCACAAATAGGCCATTTTATGATAATGAAGATTAAAGACCCTTTGGAATAATTATTTATATAAACTTTTAAAAATAAAAGGATACATGGAAAGCGCTGGGTTGACTTTGTAAATTTGTTTTATGGGCAATTTCACAGCCATTCTCTCCTGCTGAGAATTTGATAATTGATATTGATTGTCTCTAAAGTGAGTGCAGGAATGTGTGTAATGGTATTGCAATGGTCTATTTATTTTACATGCATTGTTCTTGAGAAAATAAATAATCATCCTCATGTTGTACTACTAATTCACAGAATACTCACATTTTACATGCCTTGATTATGAGGAGAGATTTAGCCAACAGGGATGTTTTAGCAAGCGTTCTCAGATCAGCTTTTAAGTTAAAACTGTCAATTTCCACATGAATTCCCACTCTTGTTATCCAGGGAAAATACTCTCTAAATCAGACTTTTAGTTCTTGGGGGACAGGTTATTCCCCTCTGCATTCTCTCAGGGTTAGAATGTTACCTGAGCAAGGGGATGTGCCTGGTTTTTTAGCCCCAAAGTAGCAGAGATTACAATCTGTCTCCTCACTACACTGATGAGGAGGTGCACCTATACCAAATGCAGTATATGTCACCCACCACCCCACCAGAACCTTTGCTGGCTGGGCACAGAGGGCACGGTGCCACGGATCATTCCAGTCCAGTCCGTACCCTACCCCACTACCTGCTTAGAGATGGGGAAGAAGTGGCTCTGCAGAGCCTGCTTTCCTTCCCATGCTGCAATCCGTAGGATGAGGCTCAATCTGTACAAAAAATTAAGGGAGCACCTTATGCCACTGTACACCCTTGTGCAGTTGTGCAGAGGAACTAATGATGAGCTAGTTGTCAAAAAGAGGATGAAAGGAAAAGAAAAATTACCCTGTGATCCAAATTTTATCAGAGGGAGGGAAATGGAGAAGAAAAGGTATTGATGAAAATTCTTGTTGACTGTTTTCTTAATTAAGTTTGTTAGATTTTGTACCTCTCCACATTTTGATTCTTGTGTGTGTGAAACAGAAAACATCCCACATGGAAGCATTCAAAACTTTGAGCAGCACCTTTGTACAAAATTCAGTCCTTCGTAAAGTATTGAAATTACAAATATTCTTTAAAAAGGCACCAAAGGCCCTACAAAGACATCAGATGTATCATGTGCCAAACAACACATCTCTAGCTTCCAAACTTTTGAAAGTTCCCTTGGCTTTCCTATGCACACCTCTTCTCAGAGGAGGATGAACACGTGTAGCATCTTTACTGAATGACTGAACACATTTCTGTTTCTACTGATACAGAGTTCTCAGTGGTCTACCTCTAACTGTGTCCTGGAAGAAACACCTATTTAGCAAAGGCATAAACCAGATCCCTGTTGTAATCATCCCTCAAGAGGAATTTAATTTTTAATTGAGTGAAGCAGAGTGTTTACTCTTGCTGTATAGCTGATTAATCAGGGCTTTGTTATTTGTGTAGAGGAAAAGGGGTAATTTAAATATGTCTTTAATTAGATGAAGAGGAATTTACCTTCACTGTCACCTAGAGGATAATATATAACTGTAGCCCACTGGGGGAATGGTCCACTGTGTGTACAGAGTTCTGTTTAAAAGCTGTCTTAACTAGTGGCAGATTGGTACAGAGAAACCTGACCCATGTAACTGTGCGGGGTACCTGAAAAGTATTGAAGCTGAATGTTAGACCCAATTCTGCAAGGGCCTGAGCACTCCCATGAGGTGTTAAGAGACTTTCAGAGCCACTGATTTCAAGTGCTTAGTCAAATATTTGAATCTGTCTAAGCTTCATTATTGTTTTCTGAATGTGCCACCTAGGTACTTAGGAGAAGGAAGGAAAATCATGTAATAGATAGTGGTGTGATACCGCATGTGGAGCGTTATGAGTAGAGTAAGGAATGCAGTGAAGTTAATAGCTAAGCTCCCATTGACTTCAAACACCCAGGGTCTTTTATTCCCCCTTCACAGTAAGATATGCATGTCCATCTTTTAATAAGGAAGAAAATGACCTTTATTTTGTCACCATGCTGGATATTGTCACTATAGGCAGTGGCATAGAGACTTCCCTATATACCAATTTCAGGGTTAGTGCATTTTCTGTTATCATCATTTAAAACAGTATCATACATCAGTTCTGGAGGACAAAGCTAGTCAATGCATGCTCTATCTTGGGCCTCTCACAAACTCTGTTTTTTACATCAGTTGAAATGTTGCATGACCTACCAGCATGGATGCTACGTCCGAGGTGTAAATGATGGGCCACTTACTTCAATACAGTAACAGGAGCTGGTGTATCATAGAATTAGAGATATTGCTTGTATCTACCTAAGCACAGGTTGTGCACTATTTATAACTGGGCACTGTTAGAATTGAAGTGCAAGATATGTAAAATCCAAATACCAGGTTGTAAATAAAGCTGGTTGAAAATGAGATTTTCCAGCCTGGGGAAATTCTGATATTTCACCGTCTGTTTTCAGCCCTAATCAGAACAAAGAGTTGAAATATCAACACTGTTGTGGGAAGAGTTGAAAGTTCCAAAACATTTTAATTTGGAAATCTCATAATGTTTTGTTTTGACATTTTGGATCAAAAGAAAAAAATATTCACATTTGTGAACTGAAACATTTTGTTTCAATTTGTTTAACCAAATCAAAATATTTTGTTTTAGCTTGGTTTCACATTAATCTTTGTCTCCTGCAGTGCCTCCATGCAGGAGCTGTAGTTTGGGTGCTCATGCCTCATTCTCCTCTCTGGCAGACCTACCCCAGACATAATGCACCATTGCCACACGACTCCCATGATGCACTGCTATGGTTCAGTCAGAGTTGACCAGAAAACAAAAACTTTCAGCAAAATATTTCTCTCGGAAAATGTTGATTTTGCAGAAATTGCATTTTCCATTGACGAAACATTTCAGCGGACTACTCCATCTAGTTAGAGTTGAAAACAAAAGCCTTAAACATGATTTTTAAAACAGCACATTAAAATAACCAACTTGGGTATGATTTACTAGTTTAGGTTTTATTTGTTGGGTGGAGGTTGTCATTTTGAACTATGTACACTGCAATAAGAGTTTAGTTATTTAACTCCTTCCCCCTGCAACAAACAAAAGCCAAATAAAAAAAGTGTCATTTCAATAAATTATTTCTTTTCTGCAGTGTCATACATGAGAATAAGGAAAGTAACAACACAGCAGTCTGTAATAATTTTGTGGATAGGTTATATGTTGGTATTTGTATGAGCAATTCGAAGAAGAGTTCAGTTTTCTATGCACAAAAGGACTGATTTCTTGGTTGACAGCACCCATTTATTTTGGAACATTGTTCATTCTGCTATACATCACTCTCATTGGAAGACACATTATAATACTCTTTATGTGATATAAAATTGTTGGACATTGCTTCTTCGTTTTATTTAACCTTATTTCCTGAACACTTGTTCTTTTTTTCTAATTTAAAAATATTTATGAACTGAATACTCATGGACAAGGCTAGAATGACATCCCTGGAGCACAAAGTGCTTTATGTAGCCACAGAACAGGAACAGCAAAGGCATCTAGAATGCATTTAAATATATCTCACAGCTGACCTGGAGCGACTACCTGCAGGAGTGAAAGGGTAACTGATGGTTTATTGGCTTGTCCACATTGTGGCTTGGTCCATCTCAGAGAGGTGTAAATTTCAATCCACACTAGTGTGTCACACATTAACTGGCCTGTGTGGACCCTGCTGGCATGCACTAGAGTATCCTAGTGTGCATTAACAGAGTTCGATTTCAAACAATGCTATGTTAACACACAACAGGGGAACTTATAGTGTGTGCCAGAAGTGTCCTCATGGGCCAGTTAGTGCACAACACACTAGTGCGAACTAAAATTTATATCCCTCTGGTGTGGAGTAAAGCACTGTGTAGACAATCCCTCAGTGTCCAGGATTCTATAGTCCTTGATGGTCTTAGCAGGCAAGCCAAAAACAGTGGTAGGATTGTTTGAAATGAGGACACCAGTCCAGTTACAATTATTAACTTCTATTTGGGGAATAATTATACAATGGCCCAGATTCCTGGAAGCCATCAAAAGCTGGACTGCACACTTTTGGAAGTGGAGAATTTGGCCAGGTGGTGCTCATCAAGGGGACTGCAATTAGCAGATGCTGCCCATAAAGTAAACAGGGCTAGACAGGCAGAGTGTAGGGTCAGGGAATCAAGGACACATGCTGAACAACTCAAGCCCTGAGCATATTCCACCAATGGGGCTCACAGGGAAGTGGTCAGAGCAAAAGGTGCCTTTGCCTGGGGTGAATATTCCTTCAGCAGAGGTGGGTGCCCCTAGAGGTGAATCAGGTACAGAAGACTCATAGACTCATAGACTCATAGGTCAGAAGGGATCAATATGATCATCTAGTCTGACCTCCCGCACAAGGCAGGCCACAAAACCCTACCCATACACATTTATAACAACCCCGAACCCATGACTGAGTTATTGAAATCCTCAAAAGTGAGATTTGAAGACCTCAAGCTGCAGGGAATCCACCAGCAAGCGACCCATGCCCCATGCTGCAGAGGAAGGCGAAAAACCTCCGTGGCTCCTGCCAATCCGCCCCGGAGGAAAATTCCTTCCCGACCCCAAATATGGCGATCAGCTAAACCCTGAGCATGTGGGCAAGACTCACCAGCCAGCACCCAAAAAAGATTTCTCTGCAGTAACTCAGTTCCTATCCCATCCAGCATTCCCACAGACCATTGAGCAGACTTATCTGCCGATAATCCAAAATCAATTGCTCAAATTAAACTATCCCATCATAACATAACAAGACCATTGTACATCCTTCAAATAGAAACTCTGGAGGCACAAAGCTCTATGGCATTGTAGGCCGCTAAAGATAACACGTTAATAGAGGAATAAAGTGTTTAAATGGAGCCCAACTCTCACTAAACCCATATTCCCAAACATGCCTCTTAAAGAAAGTGTGCAGTATCTCAGAGACAGATAGTACAAATGTTTCACAAAATATGGATTTTACCCAGTTAAGACAAATAACTACCGTATTTTTCTTGAATGCTATAATACAGTCTCATGTAATCCCCCCACAGAACAATCAGTGGGAAGAGTATCACTTAAACCTTCCCTTCCTTCTTTTCTTTTGGGGTGGATTGTGATGTCTCTATCCAGGCACACACTACAGAAGCAACCTCTTTGGCTTTTTCAAGTGTCTCTGCCTTCCTTTTTGCCTTAGCACCACTCTAGGGATGCAGCCAGGAGTTAGTTATCAAGACACTGGGGAAGAGAAGTTAATGAACTGGAAAGAGGTACTGAAGAGTGGCCTTTACTAAGTCATGTATACATTCCCCAAATCGGTCAAGCAATGTTTCTGGAAATGAATTATTAAATGAAGACAAATTTTCACAGGAAAGCCCTTTAAATGTTTCCAGCATCACAGTTTATATATAAGGTATTGTATATTGCACTGTAGCTAGAGGGTTAATGAAAGAATATGAAGAAAAGACACCAGAGGAATCCAATTTCTCTATTTTTTTCAGAAAGATCATCTGACATATATCTGCTTATTAGGATTCAGTTTCTATACAGTAAAGCCAGTCCATGATATTCTCACATTCTTTATCCCTTCATTCAGGAAATAACAATAAGGAACACTCAAAAGCGAGACAAATAATTTATAAGAGAAATAGAAGATTAGGGCAAGCATAACAAGAATAGATTATCAACTCTCAGGAATGATTAAACACTCACAGTCCATTGTGGCTGTTAAGTGACTGGCTTCATTGCTTCAGAGAGGTGAGCTCAGGCCCATCCTGCAGGGTGGGTAAGGAGGAGTTGCAAAGACTGTACTCACCCTTGTGCTGTTGTTCAGAGGCTGAGTGCAAACCCTTTTGGGATCTCCTTATTGGAGATCTCAGCAGTGTTTAGACTCCAGAAAACAAGGGGGAAGAAGTGAATTGAGGGCTGATAATCAAAAGATTCATTAAAGATCATTTATCGAGGTCAATATTTTGCCATGCCTAAAAACGTAAACATTTACCATATAAAGCATACAATGATAGTTGCTGAAGCAATTTGATACTCCAATTTCAGGCAACGACTGTGTGTTCCTTGCATACAGTACTAGCCCTTTAAAATTCCTGCTGGCCAGCGATAAAAAAGTGTCTTAAAAGGCATAACAAACAAAAGCACCACACCAGGAACTGTTTTATTCAATGAAATTCAAGCTGCAGGGCAGAAATCCCATGCTGAATAATGGGAATTTAAAGCACCAGGGTTGTGCTTTTAATCACAGTTACTATGTTAAATCTCTATTGTATCCAAAAGGTTATCACAATGAGACATTCTGAACAGGTGTGTCAGAATGAGGTAAATTGTAGTCAAAATGTCACTTCGATATAAACCTGTACGGATCCACATACAGAAACAGGTACAATACAACACTTGGCAGAAACACATATTTGAAAACCTTCTTATTCAGAAAGATCTGTCAACACATATTGGCAGATGACAGTGAGCACAATCGAGTTGTGATGTGTGCTCTTGGAGCTCAGAGTGATCTACTACAATTTACGGCTCACAGGCTTGTTGTTCCCCAGAATGGCAAACTATAGCTCACTATATATAGGTCCAAGTTCTGACCTCAGATCCACATGCAACTGAAGCTAGTATCAGAGGGGTAGCCATGTTAGTCTGTATGCAGCAAAAACGTCGAGAGTCCTGTAGCACTTTAAAGACTAACAAATTTAATTTCTGCAGGCATAAGCTTTCATGGACTGTAACCCACTTCGTCAGATGCAGGGAATGGAAATCCATTCCATTCATTCTTCTCTTTGTAAAATAATGAGAAATCCATTCCATATTCATTCTTCTCTTTGTAAAATAATGAGAAATCTTACTTCACGAATTATGAGCTGTAAGGTTGCCAATCCCTTTTCAGATGAAGTATGGGAAGTTTATTAAAATGCTCACCTTGCTAGCTGGAGTGAGTCTTTGATAACTCTGGAGGCAATGGGACATCCCCCCACCTTTCCTCTGCTCTGGATAAAGGTAGAGATCCCAAGTAGGGGCAGCTGAGACAGTGCTAAACACGTTCCCTTTGTTCCCCCTCCCAAAAAGCATGTGTGTACAAGACCTTCCCCCTTTCTCCATGCAGGGGGGTGGCATGGAGGCAGGGGGGAGAGGGGATGAGCTATCTTTCATGGTACACAAATAGTGGAGCCTATCCTGCCAATTTCTGCTGACGTTAAACAATAGGGCCATGAGGGACTGGCTGATTGGCTCTTGCCTGATGCGGTGGGGGAAAGGGCCTGGCTTCTGCTTGCTCTTGTTGCTCATTGTTGTCATCTATCCTTCAATATGAGGATAGTGTCTCACAAAGGGGAAGTCATTGATGAAACACTTAAGATAACTGAGGAGTCCAATTCGTGCTCTACAGATTTTTCCATGTATGTGACAGGTAGTGGCTTGGAGAAAGCACAATTGCTGGCTGTGATGCTGTATGCTTTCCTTCCTCCTCTGCCATTTCTCAGCCTCTTAAGCAAGAAGATTCTCTTCAAAACAGGCTGAGGTTTGATGTATGATATGATGCCATGAAGTCTATTGCCAGCCAGCTCTTCTCAATTTGTGGGGTCTGTGTCTTCCTTCTTAAGATATACTTTCATATACTTGTAGCATTTCCTCTGTCCCCCACAGATCCTCTTCCTAAGAGTAAGTTGAGAAAAGAGGACTTGCTTTGGAAGATGAGTATCAGCCATCCACACACAATGACCAGCCCAGTGAAGTTGGTGTTTCATAATCTTCGTCTCAACACTGGTGATGTTAACTGCAGAGAGAATGCTGGCATTGGAGTGACAGTCTTTCCATCTGATACAGAGAATCTTCCTAAGGCAACGCTGTTGGTGCCACTCCAGATGCTTAAGATGGTTTTGATACGTCACCCATGTCTCGCATGCATAAAGAAGTGTGGGGATGACTACCGAATTGTAGACCAGGAGCTCAGTTTCCATCTGCAGATCTGTATCAATAAAGATATGACAGAGCAACTTTCTGAAGAATGTGCTGGCACAGGAGATCCTATGTTCCATCTCTACATCAAGATAGGCTGCCTGGGAGAGGTGACTACCTAGGTAAGGGAAATGTTCAATGTTTTTCAGGGGTTTACCACTGATGACAATTTGTGGGAGAAGGGGAGCATCTTGTGCCTGGGACAAGCTGGAGGAGCAACTTAGTCATCCCAATGTTGAGGGAGAGTCATAGATTACAATAGGTCTGACAACAACCTGAGAAGATATCCAGAGTGGATTGTAAATCAGCCTCAGTGTGAGCA
Organism: Mesoclemmys tuberculata; assembly: GCA_007922155.1. NCBI lineage: Eukaryota > Metazoa > Chordata > Testudines > Chelidae > Mesoclemmys > Mesoclemmys tuberculata. Next base: position 49,099,004 of record ML675624.1, on the reverse strand, counting down.
AAGATAGCACAATCACTGGAATACTGAAGGCTGGTAATAACAATCCTGGTGACCTTAGTTTTTGAATGAAGACACTGTAGATTGAAAAACTGGCCACCCATGCAATACTCAATCCCAATTCCAGAGGAAGACGTCATGAATAAGAATTAAGATTACAGCAAGATAGGCAGAGAAAAAGGTTGGGGCAATAATACAGCCCTGCTTTACTCCAGCATGGATGGTGAATTGGTCCATTTTCTATCCCATTACAGAGGATGGTGGCAGCCATTCCATCATGAAGTAGCCTAAGAACATGAATGAACCTCAATTTACAACCAAACCTAGACAGTCCCTTCCATAATGTTTGACAACTGATGGAATCAAAGGCCATCAACAAATGCCATAAACAACGGCTGGTGGTGTTCTCTACATCTCTCTTAGATCTGTCGTGCAACAAAAATCATGTCAGTGGTGCTCCAAGACAGTCTGAAATCACACTGGAATTCTGGAAAGACACCTTCGGCGAGAGGGAGGAGTCAGTTCAAAAGGATGTGAACAAGGATCTTCCCAGCAATGGAGACGGGGCAATACCTCAGTAATTCCCACACATTGATTTGTCCCCTTTCTTAAAAATGGTCACAATATTAGCATTCTTTAGGACGGGGGAATTTCCTCATTAACCCAAATTCTGACAAGGAGTTGATGAAATTTTTGCACATGTGCTATTCCACCAGCTTTGAAGACGTTCACAGGGATGCCATCTGGCCTGGCGCCTTGTTTCTAGTCTGAGTGATGGCAGGCCAAACTTCCTTAGAAGATGGAGGGTTGGCAAGAGATTCTATTACTGGATGCTGAGGAATGACTCAATGGTGGCAGCTGAGACTTCAGATTCATGGTTCAGTAGAGTCTCAAAATGCTTCTTCCAACTTTGCGTAAGAGCTACATTGTTCTTAAAAAGGATGGAGCTGTCCTGGGATCATAAAGGGGTTATGACATTTGAACTTGCCTTGTAGATGACTTTTTTTCCTTGAAAAAAGCTGCTGGGTAGGTAGCTTGACTCTGTTCCAGCCTCACTCATCTCTTATGATGCTGAGAGCTAGGCAAATTTGGGGGTCTGGAAGGGATTTCTTTTCATGCAGCAAAATTGGCCAACTATTTGTGTGAGGTTTTTTCATCTTCACTCCAGCATTTGGAAGGTCTAGTTTTGAGGTTTTGTATTACATTGTTGCAACTTTGGCAGGTCCTAGTGCAGTGGTTTTTAAAGGGTCTAATGTGAGGTCCTTGTAACCCATACCTGTTGGATCTGGGCCCAGAACATGGCATTGCAGAGTGAGGGGATATGTCTCCATGTCTGATACACGTGGCTTCCTTTATCTCATTTCACCTGCCTTCTGCATGGTGGAAGGCAGTGGGCTGGGATTCAGGTCTGTCTGTCCAGAGATCCTGGCTGGAAGCCAGAGGGTTTAGAGGGAGCATTGCTTCCATACCTGTCCTCAGGTTTGCAGAACCTAGTGCCACTGGAGCCCCCTCAAACTCCACACTGGAACAGCCCTGTCGGGTGATTTGGGGGAGTGATTCCTTGTTGGTTGAGGGTTTTAATAAAGTTGCAGCCTGTGCATTTAACCATCCTATCGTGTATATATCTCATTGTTTCCATGTCCACATCAATGAGTAAACTTTACTTTATCTTCCCTGATCCTCTTATTCTCCGATAGACCTAGATTATGAGCCTATTTGCTACATAGAAACTCACTTTTATTTGTTTGGGCAGCAGTGATGGCCGGGGATGTTAAGCTAGAGTGGTCAGGAGCAGCCATAGCACCTTTATGGGTGCTAGAGGGAGCACACTCTCTAGCAGCTGTTGCTAACCTCTCCAGAGAGCATAGTATGTGCTTCTCCAGCACAGTCCCCAAGTTTCAAGCCCATGGAGATGGTCATATCTCCATTCAGACAGTCCACTCTGGGCAGAGCACAATCTGCCGTGCTAACACTTTCCCTCATCTATTCTGGGAGCTGCTTTATTATGGCACACGGTGTTAGTTTCCTAGGATGAAGACTCTTTTCATTCTATGTGCCCCAGGCAGGCATAAGTTGTACTAATAAAAGCCCTTGCATGAGCAACTACATATCTCAAACCTTTATTATTTTATTACACTCCCCACCTAAGTGGCAAGCAGAATATGTGAGCTCACTCTGGTGAATGCCTTCTGCCAACAGATTGGTTCATATTTTGAGAACCGTTTTCCCACTTTAGTTCCTTCTGTTCACAGAATTTCATAAATAACAGCTTAGAACATGATTTATTGCTCTTAAACAGTGCATCTACAATACAAATTGAATAAATACACATTAGGCATAATGATAATTGGTTGGTTTTCCTCTGGGCTCACTCCTTGGCCTTCTGTTACATGCAGTGCACACAATTCCTATTTGTAGATTACAATGATGTACAATCAGTGTTATGGAAAAAATGTATTGTGCTTACCATCAACATTTTTCAGCCTCTATTAGCAACAGTGGTTTGCTGAACTAAAGTACTGAACATCCATAAACCACCTGTGCTTTAAAGCAGTTAAGATTTAGCTTTTTTAATGGTTAGCTGACTAACTACTTTTAAGAACTTAAATTTTAATTACTCTGCCTTTGAATGACACATTTTTTCACTAAAGATGCTATTTGTCATTCCCATAACAGAAGGTAGTTCTTATTTATTTCTCTTTTTGTCTTCAAGACAAAGGAGACACACAAATGAGATGAGAAGTTTTTTCTATGCTTCTCAATCTGTCTCTGTTTATAGTAAAATATGTTTTTCTCACATATTTCCCATTATCAGGAACTAATGAAAAGAATGCTAATTAGTGTCATGAATTGCTCATGCATTTCTCTCTTTTACAATTTATCTGTATATCCCATGTTTCCCATTAATGTGTATTTATTCTTTGAAAAATTTCTTTAAAATTGCCAAGTGGGTGTTCATATTTTTTGTCTCTTAATGATTTCTGTATAAAGTTTACAAGGAAAGTGATGTTTTTCTAAGTCCCAATTGTGAAAACTCAATTTAGGAGCTGGTAGTCAAGATGAATTCTTTCTGTTTTACAAATTATAATCAATAATAAAGATTCTTTAATCTGGATTTAGTGAATGATTCTATTGATTATGCATGAGTCAGGAAAGAATCCACCTCTCTCATTCATAGCTGTGTTACTTCTTTTAGCTTTCCAGGACTAATAGGAGTAAAAATGTATTTTTCTACTAAAATCAACAGATATTATTATTACTTGCTAAACATCCAAAAACATTCTTGATACGAGTCAAATCAATAGCCAGAGATCCTGACCAGGACTTAGCAAAAACAATGAGCTGAGTAGAGAAAAGTAGATTCAGGTTACAAATGTTTTATCATATGGATATTTAAGGTCGCTCCTGTATAGTCACATAAATGTAAGTAATAAACACCTAGACCAGTGATACTCAGATCTCAGTGGTTTGGGAGCCAAATTAGCAATCAACATTACCCAAAGGAGACACAGTATTGTGAATTCATTGTTTCATTTAGTATAGTACTTACTATATATTTATATTTAAACAGTACGACGGGAAATATTGTTATATATATCTATATAATTCTCACAGCAAAATGACTGACCTGTATTATTGTTTTATCAACTACAGTTGGTTAATAACATAGGAAAAGCATCCTGATTAGTTAATAACTTAGATTGGTTAATAATTGAATCACAGTGTTTTAATATCATGGGCTGCAAAGAGTTGGAGGAGACACATTAAAGAGTCACGGTCTGAGCATCACGGATCTAGACACCTGCCTGGGATGAGCATAGACTAGACTGGAGATGCCTTCAAAAGCCAATGAGAAGCTTTGGATGGAATGCCTCAGCAATAAAGGGATTAGTTTTCATTTCACTTTTTTGGGCTTTTTGAGTCTGGGGCTGAGAAGAACAGGGGAGCCTCTAATCAACTCCCACTCCCTACACAAAGGGGGACTTTGAACTTTTGTGGGATTTAGCATGTGACTGGGGAGTGCAATCACTGCTGAGAACAGCAATTAGGGATGCAGAGAACAAGCCTAGTACTGGCTGCCTCCACCCAGCTCCACCCCAGGGAGCCAGAAGAGCACTCTACTCCATCCAGGCATGAAGACACAGTAAGAAGACCCCTTTCTGTTTAAATCAGCCAACTCCCACGGTGCTGCAACACTCATCACAGGACTTATCCTCAGTGTCCCATTTGCCTGGAATAGTGCTAGGGAGGGAGGGAGGGCCTGAGTACAGTGGTGAAAGCAGAAGGTGGGGTGAGAATTTGTTATATGGTTGATGTTTTCGTGTATAGTTAATCTTTTCCTTACCTAGAGCCTTTGCTCCAGGGATCCATTAAAGTCCCTATGTTACATTGTTCTCTGTGAGTATGGCATTTCATTGGTAGAGGTTTGTGCTACTGTAATGTGTTGTTCATATGCTGGATTATAGACCTTGTGAATAAAATAGCAATATTATTTATTTTCCCAAGGGACAGTGCCCCTTGTGTCCCAGGCACAGAGAGCAGTCGTCTTGGTGGGATGTGGGGGCACCAGGCACCAAAGAAAGAACCCAGGATCCAACCCATGCAAGGATTGGAGAAGCCACTCTGACCAGTCAGAAGTCATAGGGAAGAGGCTTGAGCCACACCTTAGCGGAGGGGCTACATTTAAAATGCTGTAGTTGTCTTATACAGGTGTGATTTTTTTGTGTTATGACAGGTACATCACAAGGATGCAACAAATGACAGCAAATAAGATTGTAATAACAGCATCAGAAAGACGACACTAATGCCTGTGTTAAATGTGAGCAGGGCTACTGTGAACTAAAGGTCTCCCGAGTAGTCTCAATTCAAGATGAATGCAATTTATAAAAAGGGCTCTGCCTTCTCTCCAGCCAGCCTGACTCCAGAACATCAAAATGTTAGATAATAAAACAGAATATGTCATAATACCACTATATAAATCCCTGGTATGCCCACATTTTGAATATTGCATGAAATTCTGGTGACCACATCTCAAAAAAAGATATATTAGAATTGGAAAAAGTACAAGGAAGGGCAACAGAAATGATTAGGGATATGGAACAGCTTCCGTCTGAAGAGAGATTAAAAAAGACTCAGACTGTTCATTTTAAAAAAGAGATAACCAAGGGAGGATATAACAGAGGTCTATAAAATCAGGAATTGTGCAGACAAATTAAATAAGGAAATGTTATGCACCCCCATAACCTAACACAAGAACCAGGGGTTACCAATGAAATTATCAGGCTGCAAGTTTAAAATAAACCTTAGAACTTCTTCACACAATGTAGTGAACCTGTGGTACTCATTGCTAGGGGATGCTGTGAAGGCCAAAAGTATAACTGGGTTAAAAAAAATTAGATAAGTTCATGGAAGATAGGTCCATCAATGGCCATTAGCCAAAATGGTCAGGGATGCTCTGGGTGTCCCTAAGCCTCTGACTTTCAGAAGCTGGGACTGGAAGACAGGGAATGGATGATTCAATAAATTGCCCTGTTCTATTCATTCCTTCTGAAGCATCTGGCACGAGCTGCTGTCAGAAGACAGGATATTGGGCTAGATAAACCATTTGTCTGACCCTGTATGGCCATTCTTATGCTCTTATTTTATCCTGGTTTTGTTGTCACCCTTTCCCTTTCTTTCCTAAATCATTCACATTTTGATGTTCTGAAATCCTCCATAAGCATCTATATTGCCAGCACCTCTTTACTCTGCCAACATTTCGGATACTCAGCACTTTGAAATCGGTTATTTCATTTCCATTTTCAAATCTTAGCTAAACATTTTCATTTCTTAACTGCATTAAAAAGGAATGTTAAAGTTTTAGAACATATTTGTTCCAAAATATCATGTGGTGAGTTCTCTGCCTGCTAAACATTTTCCACCGTGTTGACTGAATCTTCTACTTTCTGCGCTTAGCTGACAATTGAGAACAAATTTTATAGAATAACTGAAAATAAAATAACCACACTCACTTGTTAAGTATGTAGTTGGTTGAGAGACCTGGATTTGGCCTTGAAGTCTTTTCTAAAAGGCACTTTGGTGGAGATAATTGGAGAATGGAGAGCAAGAGCCTTCAGAAAATAAAGAATGTCTCACTATGTTATTTCCTGCAGGCAAACTGCATTTCATCAATCACTAGGATATTTGCAGAGTTTAAACTCCTCATATAAAAGAATATCAGGCTTTGATGAAATACAAAGTTTAAGAAAATGTGACCTTTGCAGTTTTAAAAATCAAAGGCAGGCAAAAAAAAAAGAAGCTTTGATTAATAAGACATTTATTGTAAAAATATAACGGAAAAACATTTCTGAATTTGTTATTATTGTGAAAGCTTGGACAGTGTTTCAATGTTTTTCTTTACTTCACTTTCAACCATTTTAGAGTCCTTTTTTAGAATACTTTTTATAGTAATGTATCTCCTCCCACATTGAGAGTGATGTTAGAAGCAATTTCCACTTTTCATACAGGTGGTAAAATCGGTGAGTAGGTAAATTTATAGGATAGATTCCCAAGTCTACCACAGAGTTTCCAGGAAACTTATGAAGTTGGGCCAGAATAACTTCTCCTCCTTATCCTGTACCTTTCATTCTGACTAAAACACTATTCCCTTAGAATTTTCCAAAATAACTATGGAAAGCCTAAAAAAAACCAACCCAGCAGAAACTGAAAAAAAAACTATATGTGAAGAACTGAGCCTAACAGTTATGAAATACTATTTACTTTAGTAAACAACCAGCTGTATTGTATTTCCTGATAAGCAGTTGTTGAGGCTGACAGGGCTGCAGTCCAACAAAAATAGTTAATCTGATGACAAAAAAGGATTGTCCTGTAAAGCAGATGGGGCAAAGCACTCGTAGCACATTTATGAAGAATACTCGTAGTCCATTCAGAAGCCACTCTATTCCAGTAGCTTTGCCCCATGTTAGCCACTTTTGTCACCATTTACTTTGCGACAATTTTTTGAATGGCTTCAAAGCCTTTGTAAATAAAAGCCAAGATGATTGAATGATTTACTATCACTGGATAGTGTAGGATTCTCAAACCAGCTTTTTCTTATGTCAAAATTGTTGCAACATTGCTGTGTCATCTACTATAATATCCCATTAACTCCTCATCATAACAAAGCATCTTTGTGCCTAAAATGATCGATGGCAGGCTGCAAATAGCATTCTAAAAATGAGTTACTACAATTTTGAAGTATTGTTATAAATAATACTAAAAATAATTATTGATAACAATAAAGGCCCCACTCCTATTGAAGTTAATGGTAAAAGACCCACTGATTTTAGTAGTATAAGATCAGACTGTAAATACTGACAGATGCTAAGTAAGTGGTAGTCAATAGATGGACAACGGAACTAATCCGGACTGCAAGATGCTTTTGAATGGACCCCAAAATCTTTTAATTTACTTATTATTATCATTATTGTAATTTTTAAAAAATTATTTTCTCTGGAGTCTGGACCTTGACTATACCTTGATCAAGAAATTTAAACCTTGACTAAAAATGATTGGCTACTCCTGTGCTAAGAGCTTTACAAGAGATAAAAGTAGACACTACTCCTTGAAGAACTTAATAGAGAGAAAAATAGGCACAAAATACACTGCTAACTGCTCCTTGCTAATGTAAATTCATATTCTGCCCAGCCCCAAGTGGATACATAAATGAGCAATATGCAAGTAACTCACTTCTTCTGTGGGGCTTACCACAATCCTGTCATTGAATACGGTAAATGTAGGGTCAAGGCCTGAATCCTCTTTGAAGTGGTTAGTGGAGCTGGCTGGGCGCAGAGGAGGAAGAACCACAGATGGTGGACCTGCAGCCCAGCAGCATAGTAGAATCATAGTAGAATTTCTTCTGTGGACACAGGTTACTGGTACCGTCAGTGTGCAGTATGCAAAGGGCAAAATTCTAGTATTGCATCTGTTTTTATCTTAAATAATGGGTTTTTCTTATACTTCCCTGGGTTTTGAGTTGATGTCTTTAAGGATGCCTGATCTTCAAGGACAAGCTTCACTTTTTTATGGTAATTTTTTCAGGAAATAGAACCATATGAGAAAACGTACATGGCACGTAGAGCAGAAATAAGGTAACGCGGCATTTGCTATGTATCTTTTGTCAGAGGACTATTTTAAACTTTCTGAGAAACCTGACCCCTTTATGAATGTTAATAGGCTACATTAACAAGTAATCTAAGAAAATGTTCCATGAGGCAAGATAACTGTGTTAAAGGACTAGCTCTCCAGTGAAGTTTTTTCATTTCCTATAGGAATCCATTCATTTTTTCTTGGCAAGGGAGCATCTCTGCAGAGTTTGGAATAGGAATTTTGCTATCATCAGGTTCAATCTTAACACAGTTATTAATCCCCTGCAGAGTATCCAGTAGATATGAGAATAACCCGGCAACCTCAAAGGCGGAGGTGAAATGTATCCCTTATTAATTAAAGTTTGAAAAGAGCACTGAAGATGCAAAGATATATAAATGCTAAGTATCATTCTTGTGAGATAAAGCTAGGACCAGATCCTCAGCTGTTGGAAATCATGATAGTCCACTGAAGCCAATGTGGAGGAAGTCTTTCCATTTACTTCAATGGGCTTTGGATCAGGCCCTTTTTGCAGAATTTCCCCAAATGTATATTCCCAATCCCTTCATGATACTCTGCATGCTTCAGGCAATTTCTTATGTGGTCTAGTATCACCAGTATTATAGTTCACCATGAAGTAACTAATGAGTCAAATCTTGAGCTGCAGTTTATTGGAACAATTATTTTTCCAGAATTGTTCCCCGTCCCTCTCTTTTTTGTTTTGTTTTGTTAGTAATGCTGGATGTTTCCCTAATATAATAGCTGATTTGGTGTAAGCTAATGACGTCAAATGGCACTGATCATCATGGTATCAGAACAGAATAAACTGAATAGTATAAAAAGGTTTAGTATGAAAGAAAGAAGGCGTAGACACTCAAAATCTGGGATCCCTGAAGTCTTAATTTCCTTGAGAAGTTTTCTAAAAGTATAATTTCTTGACAGGGAAATAAGTATTGCAGAACATATTAGACATTGCCTAAGTGATAAATATTGCCTCAAGTAGTCTTCTTAAAGTGCCGCCTTCTCCTATAAACCTGTAATTCTTTAGAATTGGCACTTGGGACTATACACTGCCCTTGATCTGTTGACAGTGCTCATTAATATCAATAGGAGTTCTACAGCGTGATGCTATGGCCCTTAGTAAAATATCTGAAAATGTTAATACAGTCAAGTCCACGTTAGTGGATAGCCTCGGGACCAGACAAACCTTATCCATTTATGCGGAGTATTCACTTATCCGAAGTCATTAACATATGAAAATGGGCTGCCAGACTAAAAATTTTTATCCACAAAAGCGGATTATTCACTTAAGCGGTATCCACTTAACCGAACCCATTTTACATTGAAAACAGTATGATCAAAACGGGACATGGAAACAGTATCCACTTACGTGGATTATCCACTTATCAGGAATCCACTTAAGAGGAGTGGACTGTATACCATCTTGCATCCTGTTTGTCCAATATACCAACTCCCTCCCTAATTTTTACCAGCGAACGCCCAACAAATGTGGTCTCTATGTTTTTGAAACTGGCTTTAAGTATTGATGAATAATTATGGTGAATAATTAGGTTAAAAGATTAAATAGGCAATTATTTGCGCTTGTTGCCTTTGAGAGGTTCAGTGTACCAGTGTTTCTGATGGCACATGTTAAAATACAGATCTGTGTGAAGCTAAAAGTTTTAAGTTAGGAGCAAAAAATTCATTTTTCTTGTTGATGCATATAATTTCCCTCCCCCATTTGGTTTCAGCTGAATATTAAACCAGAGGAATATGGAAATTATCTTCTCCATATTACTGAAGTGTAATTCTGGTGTGTCTAGAAGCAACATTTGAGTGACATAATTGAACTGTGGTGCTGAGACTGTTTTAATTACATTAATTTTAATTACACAGTATATTTTAATTACATAGGCTAAGAGGCTCCTATCTATTAAGATCCTTTGCGATGTATTTGCATAATGTGTCCCTATTTCTGTGTGTAATGTTACACGTCTTGATGGCTTCATTATTTGTGAAAGGTGGAATTTTTAATTTCATTTTCATTTGTGTTTTTAGCTACTGAATTTGGAGATGAACTCATAAGTCCTTCCTTCCCCTTGCAAAGAAAATTAATGTGCACATTAAAACCTAATCTTCAAATCAGAAAGAGACATTTTTCATGCAGTTCCTCTGTCAGGCAGAGGTGCACAGGACTAGTCCAGAAAACCAAAAGATCAGAAACCTGAGCGCTAATGGAATGCTTACATGTGTTGCAACACTTGAAGAATGGACTCAACTGAATAGTATGTGAATAACCCTCAGCCCCAATGTACACTGCCAAAATAACTATATTAGACATGACTGCAGCCAAACCATATTATACATGAATATTCTTGCCTCTGTGGACAGAAAAAAAACACAACAATATTAGACAACTACGTCTGTAGTATGCTGAGGTATCTAGCAGGGAGAAAACATGGTTTTCTAAAATGTTTCTTTTGTCCACACAGATCTATATGAACCATATAACAACATTATTTTGCCGCAATAACATCACCCATTTATATTATGCTTGATTATTTTTGCAGTGTGGCTGGGTTCTAGATAGTACATTCATATCTAAAAATTGTAATGGAGGTTGGTGTCTTGTTCTTTTCTGTTGTGCGGTTAACTTTGCTGTATTTAAACATTCCATGACCATCTCCACTCATGTCAGATTAACTCACTGAGTCTGTCTATCCGCAAAATTATCTCTCAGAAACACGAATGTTTCTTATATTGAATTCTCTTTTCCTGTGGCAATTCACTTTTTTGTGCTCTTTTCTAGTAAGACAGTCACTGGTACATCTCAACACATATTAGTAAACAGAGCTGGGTCTGAGCTATCTTTTGGGTGGGAACTTGAATCCCCAAAGTACATGTGTTTTGAGCTGCAGTTTTGATTTGGGCTTGTCTTTAATTAATAATCCAGAATTTACAGTAAGTAAAATTTTCAAAAAACCCAAATGATTTAGGAACCTAAGTTGCATTTTCAAAAATGTCAATGTATTTAGGAACATAAATTTAATTGACTTTCTAATTGACTTGAGCCTCTTAGGTGTTTTTGAAAATGTTACTCAGTCCTTCCCTGCTTTTTCACAAAAATTACTTTCACTGTTTAGGAATCACTGTTCCAGGAAAATGCAGCTACTTCAAAAATCAAAATGTTCCATGAGAAAATCTCAATTCCACTGAAAAATTTTGTTTCCTCTGTTGGCAAAATCTAAATGAAATATTTTGTTATGGAGCAGTTTGAGCTGAATCAGAGTACATCATTTTTTTGAACTGACCCGAAATGTTCAGTTTGAAACATTCATTTCCCTATCAGTGCATTGCCTTATGGGATTTGTCATTTGGATCCCCATTATCTCCTGTAATCTTGGCTCTCAGGAGGCCTACATCTCCCATAGTGTAACATGGACTCCCCTCTGACCAAACTCTGTGTGGTGCATCATGGGAGATACCAAGGAACCTAACCTATAGTGAGGAATGGGGCCATCAAGATGCTGAGCTACAATTTCCATGAGGCAACAGGCCACAATGGGAAAATACAGTTTAAGGTTGAAATGACTCAAAAGAAGAATTTTGGGTCATTTTGGTTTGTTGAAACAAAACATTTCAATTTTAATTTCATACAGTACCAAAGCTAGGCTGATGAACGATTTTACACACATTGTTTTAAAGGGTGTCATATATAGATTAATTTATAAAGTGAGAGATATGCCTGTTTTAAGATAGATTTCCATTGTAAAGCCTACAGGGGGCCTTAAATAATGATTTACTGAATACAGAGAAAGACTGAGATCAGATACTGTATTACATAGTAGAAGTTGAGTTTTATCATTATTTTGTTTTCTTAACATTTTAATTGCTCCTATAAATATACTTTTAACTGGAATGAAGATAAAAATCATTCATTAAATTTATTATAAACCTCAGGAAAGAAAGGGGCTTTAAAATGTCTATTTATACCAGCTCAAGGGCTAATGACGTTTGATGCTCTATACTGCTTGCCTGCTGCTGAACAGACAGTTCCATAAAATTATACTAAAATTATACCTACATCTTCCAGTGCAACTGTCTGAAAATCAATTTTTATTCTTTTCCAGCAAGTCAGTTGTTAAATATTGCCACAGCATAACCAATCTGCTGTTTTCCTTTAGCTGAGTTAACCTACTAGAAAAGAAACTGGGAAGTTTTTATTTTTTATCTTGACTGTTTTACTTTGTTTTCTTTCCCCAGGTGGATTTTGCTCTCTCCTGCACTGTAGGTTGTGAACTGGAGTTTAGCTCAGAGAACTGCTCATTTTAGAGTGTTATAGATTTTTTAATAGTTATTTTTTGCATTTACTCATAGCATTTTCAAGACTGATAGCTCTGATCAGTGAGGTTATCCATCAGTGCTCTGAACCCTAAATAGCCAATCAAATCTGATACATTCTTAGTTTCATTTTACAGGCTCAATTATAATTCTCTGTTACCAATCAATTACAGAATAAATAGAGATGTGCTGACTAGTTTGGCAGATTAATGAGTCCTGGCAGTGAAGGACAATGGACAGAACAGGTGTTTGATGTCTGCCCTTGGCTAGCTAAATCACAAAAATTGGGATTAGATATTTGCTGCTCATGTTGAGAGCAGGTATAAAATCTGAAACAAAAACATTTTCTGGTACACTGGCTCACATCAGTTCTCTCTCACCACTTACTCAGTTGAAGAAACAGCTCAACAACATTTTTCCGGGTAGGTGATGCCTGACCTGATTATTTTTGGAAAGCAGGTTTCACGTTGCTAGCATACCAATAGGACATATTTTCCCTACATGTATGTATATAGAAATATAATTTATGTTATATGTGGAAGAGATGGTTGCCCAGACAAATAGATATGCATAAATAGACATAAAAGAGAGGAAAGTTATCTTCAGCAATCATTCCTTCAAACAAAAAATTTTGACCAGCTCTAGCTGCAAGTCATCACCCTTTGACAGAACCATTTACTAGGTATCTGGTACTCTACATATCAGGCTTGATTCTGAATAAAAGATAAACTTTTAACTTGGATAGAGACTTCCAACAAAAAAGAGAGAGTCCCAAGAGCAATGAATGAGCAAACAAACCATATGGGATCAAATTCTGCTCTAAATGACATTGGTGTAAATCCACAGCAACACTACTGCTTTTACATGGGTGTAATTGGGAGAAGGATTAGCTCATAGTACTTCACAGTCACAGCTGCTTGCATAAAAGCCTCATTAAATTTGGGATGTTTAAAATGTCGTTTTTGTGTGTGTAAAAAAAAAAAAAAAGCAAACATCTTAATGGGTTTCAGAGGAATGCTGAGTTTATTGTATTTTCAGAAAAGGCATTTCAGAAATACAAATAAATTACAAAGATGACATCTGTAAGTTATGAGACTTTCCTTCTCATAAATTTATTTGATCTCATTTCCATATGTTTTGTTTTTTAAAACACCAAACTTCAGTCTATAATGCCTTGAATCTAGCCTACAAATAGAAGGAAAACATTTCCCTTGTTGCATATATTTAATAAACAAACATGTGTGAACAGAATTACTAATTGAGATCACTAGATCTGAAGACACAACAGCAAGGGTATTGAAAATAAAACAGTGTTTAAAAATGTCATGTTTTTGGAAATTATATATGAAGAAAAACAACTTTATTCACCATTAGAGAGTAGTTTCAGAAATGTTTTGGAGAAGAAACTTTTCTTACAAGCTTCCTTTGCCTTCAAGGTATTTCAGCCTGCAACCTACCCCTGCTGCTTTCACCTGCTCAGTTCTTATTGATTTGTGGAACTCCTGCAGTACAGCTTCACTTTACTTCACCAAATACACTTTTGCCAGGTGTCAATTTTGTTGAAGTAAGAGGGAGAGAGACATGGATATCGTGCATACTGGGGTTTTGCATTACCACCATGCACTCTTGGATGTAAGCCACCAATTACCTTTGACAATTTCAAGTGACATGTCTGTGAGACCCCTGCATTGAGGTTACTGGGTCCTGGTTGGCTTAGCTAGCTCTCCAGCACCTACCTTTCCCTGCTGAAGACAGTCTTCTCCAGTCATTTGGTCTTTTGACCAATTCAAATGTCCTCCAGTTTTACAGCTAGCATCTGCTGCCAGTGCAGTGTAAAGCAGCTGCAGTAGACTTCAGGATCTGACCCATGCTATAAATAAGAACCCTTGTGCACTCAGAAGAACGCAAGTCTCCCTGTGTACTACCAGCCGGGCTTGTCACTGGCCTTTGTACAAGTGTGTGGGGTTATAGGGACAGGAAGCATGTGAGTACGTGTCACTATACAAACCTGTTCTGAAGGGAATCACAGAAACTGTTCCTTCTGTACTCCTGGAGGGACACTCATTGTCACAAAGGAGGTGGGGAGGCAGCAGCAGGTGTAACACTGTATAAACAAAAGATGTACACTGCTGTTAAACCACTAATATACCAGCATGGCGCTACAACTGCACTCGGTCTGATACAAGGTATGTCACGTAAAGGTGTCAATGGAGAAGTTGCAATCTGCTAAGTATGATAATCCTGTCTTTATGTATATATCCATTGGAAGTTATGAATGTTTGCTATGTATTTGTGTCTCAAACATATATTGTGTTCCTGGGTGACAGCTCCCAGACAAATTTTCATTCAGACTAGCTATCACTGCTGGTTGGGCCATTCATGTGGTGATGGGCTATTGAAGGGAATCAGTTCTTCAGTGAGTCCTTCCTGAAGATGCCTCAGACTGTGTGGAACCAAGGGGTACCCCTCCGGTTCAGCAAAGCAGGTAAGAACATGTGATGAGGACATGTGATCCAAGACTCCATCTTTTTGCCAGTAACTTTCCATGCACGTGAGCTGAGCTATAAATTGCAGGCACTAACATCACTGCTTTGTCTTCATTCCTGCTTCTCATCTCTGGACCATGGTTTTCTAAGGAAACTTTGAACAAAGGACTGAATGACTCCAAACCTGCTTGGACAAACCAGAGAGACTTATTACAAGTTAGCAGATTTAACATCATTGCTACTAACCTGACCTGCAAACTTTGAAAATCAACTGTAACATATATGATTCCTTAACCATTTAATAACTCTCTTATTTTCTTTTTATATCATTAAACATTTACATTTTAGTTACTAAAGGACTGGCTACAAGTGTGGTTTTGGGGCAAGATATGAGTTATGTACTGAACTGGTTAGGTGGCTGGTCCTTTGGGATTGGAAGAACTTTATATACGATGAATCTGGTTTTCAGTAACCTCTCATCATAAAGACCAGATGTCTGGGTGATGATAAGGGTGGTGTTTGGACTTCTTCTTAACCAATGTGATGCTACAAAAGCTCATTTTGTTACTGGTTTGATTAATCTCATTATAGAAAAATACCAGTTTTGGAGGTGTTTCTGCCCTGTTTCTTACAGTCTGTCCTGAATGTAGCATACTCAGTGGTGATCCATCCCAGGCACCGGTCCACAGCAGGGTCACGGCCCTTCCATTCCTTTCCTACTGCACAGTAAGCCCAGAACACCAAGGAGAGAATGCTGTAGCCCCTATGGGTATCATTGAGCTGCAATTAAACACCCATGTCTGGCCCAAATCAGTTGACTTGAGTGTGTGGGACTCAGGCTATGGGGCTCTTTAACTGGGGTGCAGGCATCCAGTCCAAGCCTGAAAGTCTACCCCACAATTAAACAGCCCAGTAGCCTGAGCCAGGTGACAGGGGCCTGCTGTGGGCGTTCAATTGCAATATACACGTACCATAAAGGGTGTCACCACCGCCATGCTCCCTTTGAGCACTGGAGAATTGTATGGAATTCTGCTTTAGGAAGGTCACTGGGGTAGCAAAACTCCACAAGGCCCCAATGTAAAAATAGACATATAGGGTAAAATCATCTCTGCACACAAGGCCACCACTTAAGACAAATCTTGAGGTTTTAGGAGTGGATTAAATGATGCATAATCCTTGTGCTATCTCTGAATTTCATCCATAATGCACGACTAAGCCCTGTGCCAGTAGGATCTTAAATGCATACAACTAATGAGACAGCTATTATTAGACTACTACAATACATTGACAGTGATGCCATCGGACACTAAAGAATAGCCGGCACTCACTGGTAGCACCCATGCTGTGAGCCATATGCGAAAACTGTAGGCTTGTGTTAATAATGCAGACAGACCCCACACTAATTCTATAGGCAGAAATAGATTGATCCAAGGACAATAGGAGGGTTCAAAAGCAATTAAAATTCTAAAGGGATTTGATGAAGTACACCTCAAAGACTTAACATGCTGTGCTCCACAGAGGGCGGAGGGTTCGTGATTTGCGATCTCGGTGGCCAAAAAAAAGAGTAGCCGGACAACAAGAACTGCTAAAATATAATAATGTTTTATTTAGCTGATGACCTAAGAAGCTGTGCTATAAACACCTCCCACACCAGCATACACACCTGGTAGGTGAGAAGGACAGTTATTAACACAATTAAGATAATGAGCGATGTCATGGTTTCAAAAGCAATAGCAATAGCAGCCACACACTACTGCAATCCCAAAGCACAGGAAGAAAGCACCTACCAACAACAGAAGGGTGGGGAGACCCATCATCCACCTTTTAAGTGAGTCGCAACCAGGGAACTGACCTGCCTGGGGCATCCGATAAGACCTTGATGGATCTGCAGAGAGTCTCCCCCGGGGGCCTCCAGAGGGGTGCCTAATATATCCCTTTTTCCTACAGTTTAGCAGTAAATTCTACCTAGCAACTCATTACTGAACTCTCAATCCTTTTAGGGATTGGGCCTTATAATTTGTTTTTCATTAGTCTATTGGCTACTAATTTCAGGTGGCTAAATCAGCAGTTAAAACTAGGAAGCTGACCTTGATCTAAAACTGGTCCTGTGGTTAATCATCTGCCGGTTTGCAGTTAGCCATCTGCTGCTTATCTCAGGGACTTTTATGCATGCCTGGGATATTTTATGCAAGGCTAAACTATTCTATATAAAAACAAGCCGCTGGTTAGTTCCACATTTCCTCTAGGGGCTTTCCACTCGGTTATTTTCCAGCAGGGCCTACTCTTGCTCACAGCCTGAGCTGGTTTTCTATGTCCTACTCTTTCCAATTGCATCACAAAGTTCTTCCGCACCCTACATGTGTCTATAATCATTGTGCCATTAACTTGTCTTCATGAATTCTTTAAAACTGGCACCAAATCCCTCTTCCTCAACAGATTCATCTGGCTGCAACAGTCTCAGCTCACTGATGGTTTTTTCTCTAAAAAACCTTATGGTTTCTGTTGCAGGTCAGTGATAAAGGGATAGAAGGGTGCTGGTTCTGCCTCTTTAGCACAAGGTTTAACATAAGGAAATTCTGAAAATACTGATTATTAAACTGAAAACTTAAAATCGACAAGACAGCAAATTAGTTAGCTCCTGCTAAATCTTAATAGGCCTGAAGTTGCCTGAGGATTGATGATGGAGACTGTCGTCTCAGAGTGGATGAGTGAATTGTTAGCACTCTTGCACAGGTTGCTGTTGTTTTGAAAACACTGCACTGTATCTATTTCCGTGGATATCTTCTGGTCTGCGAGTCCTGCAACACTTGGCTCACTGGGAACTAGACAGCATATGGTTATGAAGTCAGTAGAGTTCAGAGCTCCATAAAGTAACTGAAATAGCTACAGGGTGTTCAAATATGTCTAAGCAGATTCCTCATTCTTTGGCTTTGCATTATACGTGACTTTGCACTGTATGCATCAGTCACCCTATAATGCACCTTAAATGTATGGGATGGCAGCAGATCTTATATCTGTTTTCCTGTAGAAGAATGTTAAACAAAGAATGAGTTGGTCACTGATCTGCTTCAGGTTTGTTCTTTTATTTAAATGAAAGACTGTTTAAAGTTGCAATCTTCTGATGATGTCTAGCAAAACTACTTTGAAGACTATTCTACTCTTAAAATTACGCCCTGGATTTAACCAACGTCAGTCAAGCAAAGCAACCACGAAAAAAGAGCAATTCAGAAAAGTATACATTTGGTCATCTTCACTTATACACAAGCATGCATCTTATGGAGTTCACTGGTTGGTTTATTATCTAGTTCTTGTGAAAAGGAAATGTCTCATTCTTGCATTTATTTGAAATATTTCATCCCTGAATCCTTTCCCATTCACTTATATTAACCACATGATCAGTCTAGAAGACTGGTGGTTGTGTTGTATACTGGTAAAAACTCTTTTATGGGAACTCTAGGGACAAGGACTGTGGATGATTTTTCTCATTGACTATGAAGTTTAAAGATCATATGGCATAATACTCAGCTATCATGTATATTAAAAGAGTTGCCTGTTCTATTGTTTAATTGTGCTATACTCTGTTGTATGCTGTCTAGCCAATTTATCTTTTCCTTCTAACTCTGGGCAATTATTAAGGAGTTCTAGTACCAAAGACACTCTTCAGCAATGTCTGTTGTGTTTGTTACACACTGTGTATGTGGTATGTGCTCCAGTAGTCTTTTCAATTCAGTACCAGGCAGGATACAAATCTGTTTTTGTCTTTTCAAGCACTGTATAACGTTGATCTGAAACTGTGCAGTAATAGCCAGCTTTTCTGTTCTTAAAATTAGAATATGTCACTGTTTCTTTCATTTTTAGACATCTATCATAATTATCCAAATGATAATATGCTCAGAGAAGCTGACATCCTGCTTTACATTAATCACACCCACTCGTCCGAATTCTGAAGAGGAGGAAAAAAAAAACTCAGCACAAGCTTCATCTAACAATCATGTTAAGGTGAGAAAAAAAATGAAGTGGCCCATATTTCATAACGCTCTATGAAAGCGATTAGCATACCCTGAATGTAACTCACATGAGAGAAAGTCTGGCTCTGGGATGATTAGGTACAATGGAGCCCATTTTTCTATTCTAATTGTTCATCATGGCACATTTTGCATAAAGCCATGGAAACTCTTAAATTTTGAATTAATTGAATATAAATGAATAGTCCATTGAAGGGAATGATCTGTTTGGAGAAAATGGAATAGGGCTAGACCCAAGGATGCAAATTTCAGATGGCAGGATCTAACCTGAGGAAATGGGAATACCAGTTCACAGGCGTAGTTAACAATTTGGAATTTGCAAATATCAGTCAGCATGCACAAAACTAGTTTTTCCACAATTAGTTGCACCGTATGCACATTTATCACATGCAGCTTAGGAACCCAGACTTGGAAGCTTGGCACAGAGCATCAGTAAGAATCTCCATGCCACTTATACGAGGATGACATTTGTTTTGTTTAGGCTGTGTTTGGCAGAATCCTTATAAAGTATTACAGTATTTTATGGTAAGGTTCTGACACACTGCAGTTTACACTAGTGATACTCCAGTGTTCAGGTTAGTATTTAGAAGGGAAATACTATGTTACAAAGAGCAAATGTGAGAGTCAATAAGCCTGTTTGACAGGATGGTGGTTTTCCTGCAGCCAAGATTTCTATAAGCCACAGAAGGGGAAAGCAGAGTCAGTTGTTGCTACTTAACCACCCAAATTTTATTTTAATGTTAACTGACATTGAGTCATTGACCTATTTTTCTTTGGTTTTTGGTTGGAAAGCTCAAGGCCCTTGAACTTTTCCTTTTTTTGGCCCATTTGGATGTTTAATATATTTTTCAATAGCCCAACGTTCTAACTCTACCCTTTGGGAAAGAAAATGTCCAGTATAAACGCTCGTGTCCAATATGTTCTCTTTCTGACACTAAAGGCAGTTTCTGCACCGTTGTCAGAAGTTTGTTCCCATCCAACGAAGTTGTGTGTGTTCAAGAATGTGTTTTTCTTTTGTATTTCTTTGCAATTTGAGCTGAGAGCCACACGCGTTTGCAAACCGATGACTTTTACTACATTCATGACCCTGAATCGCTTGTACTGGATACCTTTGTGTGTTGTTGTGTATACCTGTCCATGTTCATTGCAAATCTGGTCTCTGTTTGCTTATCCTGGTATTCTGTCTCTCTGCTTTGGTATACATTTTAAGCAGATGCATATAAGTTTTTTCACTGCTTGCTTCCATTTTAAATAGGGAAGCACTATTTTCACTAGCCCTGTAAATACCCATTGTGTTTTGTAAAGTCAAGTTCAGTTTTTTACATTTATCTTGCTTTAACCTGACTACAGGTTTTACCACAAATAATTTGGTGTCTAATGAGTCCATGTATTAACTGATCAAATTCAAATGACAACTTGGTTTTTTGACCTAGGTTTGTAACATAAAGGTTAACGTAGGCACCTGTTTTCTTATAAAGAAAATGGGCTTTTCTTGAGTATGAATCAAAGTATCCTTCATTTTTTTTTACTGGCTTTCATCTAGTTACAACCCCCTTCTTCCTCTCTCTGGAATCTACTGCAAGTCTTCAGTGTCTCAGGGCCTGCAATGAGTAGCGAAGTGGGGGATTTGACTTTCTGATTTTTCTGCAAGGCAACTTTTTTGCAGAAAAATTTAGAAGAGCTGCAATCATTTCCTTCAGTTCTTTGTAAATTCCCTGTGAGACCAAAGAACTTCAATAGGCTCTGTTGTTCCAGTTTGATAGAGATGTAGTTTACAATTGACACCATGTAATAAAGGTGCGAGATGCAAGAGTGCTGGTAAAAGACTGCTTTTATTTCCTGCCTCAGTCACCCGACTGCGGGGTCAAGATAACAAATATCTATCCTTGCCAGTAAACTAGCAGAAAGCAGCATCCTCCATCTCCAACCTGGGCCAACCTGTATCTCCTCTGTAAGTCCTTAGGGTTTCTCCACATAGCATAGAAACAGAGATGCTTTGGGGATTTGTAATTATCGAATAACTCTCTATGGCATTGTCTACAGTAGGAAAATTAGTATTTGTTTTTCATCAAGATTTCTTTTTTAGAAAAAAAATCTTCAATATCTTAAGTGTAGAAGTGATTAAATTTTTTAATTTTTTGTTAAAAATATTTCTTTCACATACTTCCTGTGGGTAAAGAGGAAGGGGGAAAAGGCTTGTAGGGGTTGATATGCCATGATTTCTCCTTTACTAGTTACATTTTCATGCTTATCCAATTTTCAGACAATTATGTCAAGGCATTTTCCCCAGCTCTTACGTCCACACTCCTATCACAAAGTTCTACAATGTTTATTAAGTGTTCTCCTTATGTCACTTTTCCTCATCTTCATGATCTATGAAATAACTAGATTACAACGAACCAAAAACCTTTGGCAAACCTCACTCTAAACTCTTTGTGAGATTCAAATAGCTCTCAACATTTTGTTTGTTTATGACTCAGCTGGAACCACAGTAGCAAAGTACCTCATGAAACTTCTTTTCAAAGGTATTTTCAGCGTCATAAAAAAAAACAAAAAAAATCTGAGAGTTAAAGAAAAAGAATTATGCTAGGCATCCAAATTTTGGGGTGATTACTAAACAGACCCAGATCATGAACCATTTTTAAACTTACTTCACACTGCATATATAGCACTCACTCTAGACAAATGAAAGGAGACTCACATTTTATATAATTGAGCACTCTGTTTTCAAAGAAGACAGAGGCATGTGCTAAATTTGTGTTCTTGAATTATGTTTACTATCTACATATACAGGGACCATAATCAGCTGCAGGGTGTTATTTACTGCTGAACAAAGCCCTAAATGAGGAAATTAAACCATATGAATATCTGTGCATTTCACTAATAATTGATCATTTAACCTCCATGATACAATGCCCTGGTAAATTGTCTAATGTTTTGACCTTTTGCTGAAATATAATACAATTTGCGATTGCTTAGGGAGAACAATTAATAAATTATGCTGTTTTAATAATGTTTTGGTGTGACACAAAGAAAGAAACATTAAAAAAAGAGCAGAAAGTTTGCAAACTGTCTGTCTGTATATCATCTGATGTATGCTGAGGTCTAAACAAGGGGGTTTACAAAGACAATTTAGCTGTTCCAATACAGCATATTAAATTATATTCATTCCTTTCAGCTGACAGTGTATTAACATTTGACAAAGAAGCTCAGATCCACATCCCTGATCTATAACTCCCCATATCACCATATCTCTGAGAAGAATATCTTAGGCTAAATGGATGGGGTAGACCAGGTTTTCTTCAGACAATTAGTGAAAGTTTCCATGTCATAGGATCTGGTTCTTATGGGGGACATCAATCACCCTGACATCTGCCTGGAGAACAAAACAGCAGAGCACAGACCATCCAGGAAGTTTTTGGAGACTGTTGTGGACAACCTCCTGGTGCAAGTACTGGAGGGACCTACTAGGGGCTGTGCACCTCTTTACCTGCTGCTCAGAAACAGGGAAGAATTGGTAGGGGAAGTAGAAGTGGGTGGTAACCTGGGCAGCAGTGACATGAGATGGTCGAGTTCAGGGTCCTGACAAAGGAAGAAAGGAGAAGAGCAGAATATGGATCCTGGACTTCAGAAAAGCAGACTTTGACTCTCTCAGATACCTGATGGGCAGGATCCCCTGGGAGGCTAATCTGAGGGAGAAAGGTGTCCAAGAGAGCAGGCTGTGTTTTAAAGAAATCTTATTGAGGGCTCAGGAACAAACATCCCGATGTGCAAAAAGAATAGCAAATATGGAAGGTGAAAAACTTGGCTTAACAAAGAAATCTTCGGTGAGCTTAAACACAAAAAGGAAGCTTACAGGAAGTGGAAGCTTGGTCAGATGACCAGCGAGGAGTATAAAGATACTGCCTGAGCATTCAGGAGTGAAATCAGGAATGCCAAAGCTCAAGTGGAGTTGGAGCTAGTAAGAGACGTGAAGGGTAACAAGAAGGGTTTCTATTGGTATGTTAGCAACAAGAAGGTCAGGGAAAGTGTGGGCCTCTTACAGAATGGGGGGGAGGGGCAACCTAGTGACAGAGGATGTGGAAAAAGCTGAAGTACTCAATGCTTTTTTTGCCTCTGTCTTCACAGACAAGATCAGCTCCCAGACTATTCCGCTGGGCAGCACAGAATGGGGAGGAGGTGAGCAACCTTCAGTGTTGAACGAACAAGTCAGGACTATTTAGAAAAGATGGACATACACAAGTCTATGGGACTGGATGCAATATATCTGAGGTGTCATGCTGACTGGATTGGTGGGGGGGGCGTTTGTGTTATTTGACATCAGTATGTCGAAATCATGGTAATCTATGTGAGACATGCCCTATGAGGTACTGTTAGAAAGGTTATAATGTGCTGAGTAAGATGATAATATTTATGTTCATGTGTTATATCTGTAAGGGAAGTTATGGACATCTTTGATATACCTGTATTTCAAACTATGCTGTATAAGACACACCCCAGACAGAGAGGCGGCAGGACAATAGCCCACTTAATGGCCCCTCAAGACCTTTACAGAAGCCAAAGGCCGAGGAAAGAACTAAAGGCATACCTGAAGAGTTACCAGGATTGGCCCATGTGACTCTGGACTCCATTTTAGTTCTTGTAAGGGCCTACAGGCGGCATGGCCAGAGAAAGAGGGTATATAAGATCAAACCACAGAAACCATTTTGTCTTTGTTCCTGTCCAGCTTCAGACACACATCTATCCACCTCTAGCTCAATTCATTTTGCAACTGAACTGAAGGACAGGTACTGGATGTACACCAGAGGGACTATACAAGCCTGCAGCTCCACATTTCTTTTAGAAACCTGATATATATATGGACTTTCAAATCATTTGTATGTATCTAATTGCTTTAATCCTTTAACATTTCTCTCATTGTTTGTTTTTCTTTTTATAATAAACCTTTAGTTTTAGTTACTAAAGGATTGGCTGGCAGCGTGGTATTTTGGGTAAGATCCAAACTTATAGTGAACTGGTACTGTGGCTGGTCCTTTGGGATCAGAGGGAATCTTTTGAGTAAAGAGCATAGAGTTTAAATAACTGGTCTTTTTACTGGACCTAGTGTCAGTTTGGGAGCCAGAGACTAAAATGCAGTAAAGGGGGCTGTGTGTATTTGTATAGTGGCTTCTTGATAACCAGTGTGGGAGAATCAAAAGCACTGTTTGTGGCTGGTTGTGGAGTCTGCCTTCAGTGTCACCCACCAGCACTGGGAGAATCTGCTCTCCTTTTACAGCCTGCCTTGACCTTGGCATTATCAGTGGGCTATCCTGGGCATGGACGGGTCACATGATGGTGCTGAGGGAGTTGGCTAATGTGATTGCAGAGCCATTGGCCATTATCTTTGAAATCATGTGGCAATTAGGGGATGTCCTGGATGATTTGAAAAAGGCAAATATTGTGCCCATCTTCAAAAAAGAGAAGAAGGAGGATCTGAGGATTAAACTCACCTCAGTCCCTGGAAAAATCATGGAGCAGGTCCTCAAGGAATCAAATTTGATGCACTTGGAAGAGAGAAAGGTGATCGGGAACAGTGAGCATGGATTCACCAAGGGCAAGTTATGTCTCTTCAACCTGATGGCCTTCTATGATGAGAGAACTGGCTCTGTGGATGTGGGAAAAGTGGTGGACGTGATATATCTTGACTTTAGCAAAATTTTTATACAGTCTCCCAAAGTATTCTTATCAGCAAGTTAAAGACGTATGAGTTGGATGAATGGACTATAAGGTGGACAGAAAACTGGCTAGATCATCAGGCTCAACAGGTAGTGATCAACGGCTCGATGTCCAGCTGGCAACCTGTAACAGAGTGCCACAGGGGACTGTGATGAGGCCAGTTTTGTTCAATATCTTCATTAATGTTCTGGAGGGTGGGGTGGATTGCACCCACAGCAAGTTTGCAGATGGCACTAAGCTGTGGAGAGTAGCAGATACCCTGGAGAGTAGGGATAGGATACAGAGTAACCTAGAAAATTGGAGGATTGGGCCAAAAAACAAAACAAAAAAACAAACAAAACAAACAAACAAAAACCTGATGAGATTCAACAAAGACAAGCGCAGAGTCCTGTACTTAGGGACGGAAGAATCCCATGCATTGCTACAGACTGGGGACCAACGAGCTAAGCAGCAGTTCTGCAGAAAAGGACCTGGGGGTTACAATGGACAAGAGGATGGATATGAGTCAACAGTGTGCTCTTGTTGCCAAGAAGGCAATGCCATGTTGGGTTGCATTAGTAGGAACATTGCCAGCAGATCAAGGGAAGAGATTATTCCCTTCTATTTGACACTGGTGAGGCCACATTTGGAGTACTGTGTCAAGTTTTGGGCTCCCTACTACAGAAAAGATGTGGACAAATTGGAGAGAGTCCAGCGGAGGACAACCAAAATGATTAGGGGGCTGGAGATCCCCTGAGAGGGGATTTGATAGCATCCTTTCCCTGAAAGGAGGTTCCAGGGAGGATGGAGCTAGGCTGTTCTCAGTGGTGGCAGATGACAGAACTAAGAGCAATGGTCTCAAGTTGCAATGGGGAAGGTCTAGGTTGGTTATTTGGAAAAACTTTTTCACTAGGAGGGTGGTGAACACTGGAATGGGTTACTTAGAAAGGTGGTGGAATCTCCATTCTTAGAGATTTTTAAGGTGTGGCTTGACAAAGCCCTGCCTGGGATGATTTAGTTGTGGTTGGTCCTGCTTTGAGCAATGGGTTGGACTAGGTGACCTCCTGAGGTCCCTTCCAATGCTAATCTTCTATGGATTCTATATATAAACTTAAAAAAAAAAAAACCAAGAAAAAACACACACACATAGGACAGGAAAAAAGGAATATTCTCTCTCTCTTTCTCTCTCTCTATATATATGGATACAAAAATGAAAATTTTAAACTTAAACACATTTTTCTATTAAAGTGACTTACTTTGTATTTATCCAAGAAAAAAAATAGGCTAGCTTGTTTACTTTGAAATAAAGATTAAGACCTATTGTCCAGCTTTTAGTATTAATGTGCATGCACCTTCCCTGCTCACTTTTCCTAATCTTTGTGCAAAATTGGAATCAAAATATTCTTTCCAAAGCTAAGAATATACCATTGGTAAACATCAACCTAACAATCACAGTTCTATCTGATTTTTTTTTTTAAATCCACTGGTGTGCCAAACAACTCCCAAGATTGCTAGTCTGTTTTTTCCAGTTAGTTCTCTTTATACAATTGACAGCCCCAGACTACCTAGTCTATTTCACTCCTACCTCTGTAGTCTGTCAGTCAATATCTCCTTTTGTTTGTGAGGGTATTTCACAAAGCTAAAGGGTGTAAGGAAAACATTTTAAAACTAGGAAAATGTCATTTTAAAACAACAAAAAATTGATAGTCGAACTCAGGTGTAGGTGTAGCACCTCAAAATACCTTTAACTCATTTTTTTTCCATTGAATAGATTTCAAGTTGTCAGCATCTCTTTAATATGCAGCATATCAAAATGAAATATATTGTATTCTCCACATAGTATGAAATCGTGAAGAGATAATGTCCATCAATGTTGTTAGACAGCTATATACTGACTCTTCTTTGTTAAAGTTATGCATACGTCTTAGAGAAATGAGGCTTGTCAGAATTAGAGCCCAGAATGTTTGTAACCTTTAGTTATTTAGCTTATGTCAGATAAGCAGAAAGCTGTGACTGAATGTGTTTATGCACAAACTGGGGAAAACCAGAATAAATATTTTTT
Source organism: Mesoclemmys tuberculata (assembly GCA_007922155.1). Lineage (NCBI taxonomy): Eukaryota > Metazoa > Chordata > Testudines > Chelidae > Mesoclemmys > Mesoclemmys tuberculata. The sequence continues at coordinate 49,072,275 of ML675624.1, read as the reverse complement.
GTATGGCGAGCTTGCAACCATTGCTGATACCACTTGACAGAATTGGGTAAGATTTCCCATGTAAATAATGTGTCTCTCGTTAAATTATATTTTACTGCAGACAAATCACCAACAAAATAAACTTCTGTTTCTCTTAAATACACTGTTTAACATTCACTGATTAGCAAAATTTAAGAGTTTAAGATAGCCCATTTTGCAATTAAAAACAAATGAACCTGTTAATTTGCACAGTAGAGTTTATTTTACTCAGCCTCCTTTTAAAGCTAAGTATGATCTCTTCTAAGAACAGACTGTCAGTCATTTAATCTTATTTGTTAGAGCCATTGATGCTAAACAAACTCCTTAAATCTCCTGCCTGAAGACGCACAAAAAAATGAGGTTCATGACACAAGAACTTGCAATATCACACGGTGAGGGTAATTGGTTCATGAGACATATCCTAGATTTTTCTTGCGGTACAAGTCAGACAACAGTCTGATCTCAAGATAGGCTTGATGCTTCTTCTTGACACTGAAAATGATGAGGCCAAAAGAACAAGTGGGCAGCACACGTTATAACTGCAATTAATGAGACACACCTTATTACAGTATGTTTTCTGTTTGGTTTAAACTAATTAAATGTGACATTCCCAGCACCTATTACATGATTTTATATATGCTGCAGCAAAAATATACATCAGGTAATCTAAGCTAAATGTGCACACGCTGGAACATGGAATTTTATGGATGTGTATCAGTTTTGGGGAAGTAGAGAGTCCCAGGTTCCAGTGAAATGCAGACAACATGATGGATGAAACTAGCTTGAGCATCTCACTTAGCGAAGCCCTAAATATTGTCTGCCTCCATGTCGCACTCTAACCCACTTTCTGTGAGATCCTGTAGAGTCTCTAAAATGGCACCTTGCCACAAAAGATGTGTGTGTGGGAAGATTTGGCAGATGCAAATGTGCAGTTATGTCCTCTTCTGACTAAAAAAAATGGTAATGATCTTATGGTATCTCCATGATTTAATATTATGTGGAGAATTTGGTATGTTTCATCTTGATAGACTACACATTAAAGGGATGCTGACAATTTGTCCCCTGCAGAAAAACAAGACAACAATTTTCATTACACCTGGGCTTAGGCTGCTCCTTATTTAGGGGGAGATCTTCACACACATTTCCCCCTGCAAACATGTAAATGTTAAATAAGATGCTATTTAATGACAGCTCATTGTAATGTCTCCTTCTTTGCTTGTGCTCCCCGTCTGTCTGCCTGTAGCCACCTGTTATCTCTTGTCTTATAACTTTCCCCAAAGAGCTACCCATCTATCTTTTTGTTCTATGTTTATACAAGCACCTAGTATAAAGGGACCAGGTCCATGACTGGCTCCCAGACACTACTACAAAACAAATAAATGATAGTGTTAATTATAATAATGATTAATAATAAGCTGCTTCAAATGTCTCTTCTTTAAGTAGGGTTTTATATGCTGTGAAAGCAGTTGCAGGTTTTTTCCCTTCTATCTTCCTCCCCTTACCCCAAGGAAAATCAAGTCAAATCCTTTAGCTACTTGAGTGGAGCAGCCTCTTTCATTCTACCTCTCTCAGATAAGGGATCTGGTGTTCCAGTTAGTATTCTTTGAACAGGGATCCCTACTTGAAATCACGGTGTGTTGTTTTTTTGTTTTTTTCCAGGATGCATAAAAGGCTTAGTGCACAAATGCATAAAAAGTTGCCACAGTTTAATCCAAAAAAATAAGAACATGATGAAGGAAAAAACTGATCAGATTGGAACAATATAGTTAGAAAGGCTGTTGTCCAGCAAAAGTGAAAAATAATTTTACTCCTCTTGCAAATACAGCACAGATAAGCATTGGGACTTCTTTATGAGGCTTTTAATGTTAACTAAAAGAGAGAGGGATTCAGGGCTTCTTCCATCAGAGAGTCCTTCTGATGTGGACCGTGCCTGACTAGCAGGTGTGTGAGTATGCACCAGGGTCAATTCTGTGCTACCCATATTTCCTATCTCCATTCCTCCTACCACTCCCAATCTCACTGCTACTGATTCTTCATTTCTTGAGGCACTGCTTCTTGAATCTCAGAACTGACTGACAATAGCGTGCTATTACAGCAGAGGTAGCTGGCAGAATGTGGAACATCTGTATCAATGTGGGACCTGGAAGCCATCCATATGTCCCTTCGTTGTGCAAGGTAGCACAGTATTGCTGGCTAGTACAGACTGATGTTTTACTGCAGCACTTGCAACATCTTCCTGGATGTTTTATTACCTCAGCCTCTCTTTTACAAGTACTATTCTCTTGCAGCATCAGACACTGAGACATCACTTTGTAAACCTCAGCATGCAGAAAAAAGAAATCAGATCATTTCATGGTACAGATCTGCTAAATGGTTTCTAGAAAATTCAAGTGCAATAATATAAAGGTGTCCACAAGAAAGTTTTGGAGCACGGTGGCCTCTTCTACTAACAGGGGTCCCTGCATAGTGCTTCATTTTCAGCCCTACTTTTCAAAACCTGAGAATCCCAGCTCTGTTTCTCAAAAATACACATACAACTTCATGTCTAATTTACACATGCAGTTTCCATGGTTGCATACACTTATTGGGCATCTACACATTTAACTGGCATGTTTTTGCAAAGCAGACCTGAGTTGTGCATTAAAATACACTAACAGTTTTCACAACTGAGGTGCACAATTCCATTTGTATTTTGGTGCGCAGATATAGGATTCTCAGGTTTTCTAAGTCAGACCCCACGTCTGAACCATTCCAACATTAATTTTTTCTCCTTTGAACTCCATGATAAAGATTGTGAAAATGTGAGTTTAGACTTCGTGCTTCAATGTGCAGGGTAATATCCTAGTTCTGTTCTATTTCCATTGCTGCTGTTACTACAAGCATCTTTTATTGACATCCCCCCTCCACCTGATAGTTCTTTTTTTATGCTTGTCTACAGAAGGGAACACACAAACAAGTGGGAAGTAATCAATAATGACACACTCACAAACTCCAAGTAAACAAACAAACAAACAAACAAGATTCCACTCCCAATTCTAAAACTATAAAAAAATCACTCCATAACATTTTATACTGACTACTTAGTGCTCTGACTTTTGCTCTCTTCTAGCCTCTCGTTTAACAGGGGCTCCTGTTATTTCAGAGATGCGGGAGATAGGTGGTACAAAGGTATCCCAGGGACTTTAAAATGCCACTTTGCATCTAGGCACTCAAGTGTTCATTAAAAAATTATTAACTCTAAAGGATCAAAGTGCATGTTGCAAAGAGAAATACATACAAAGTGACATCTCACTGGATACTAATTATATTGCCAAAAAAACCCGCTTTGGTTAAAAAAAATATTGCTTTGGGTTTCATTTGAGTTCTAAATATGCACTTTTACTGAAATGAAGCTGCAAAAATATGAATGTATTCAATTGCAGCAACACCTACGCAATGCACAGTGATCTTGATCCATTAGTCTGAATCATCTGCCCTGTGCTACTCTTCTCTGTGAAATTAACAGAATGGCATTAAGTTGAAAGCTGGAAAAGGCCTGAGGTTGATTGCTGGAGATCAATCCCTGGTGGAAAACCTTTTCTATGAGGTGGTGGAGGTTAACTTTAAATCTATCTAATGATGCACCCCCATGCCTTAGTGACCTTCTAATTGTTCCCTTCTTTTTGTGCGCTCCTTGGCTTTTGCCTCACCACCTGGCAGAACTGATTAGGAATGGGACTCCCAACCACCTGCATGACCTGCTATTCATGTCAGTATCCACTTCTAATTCTACCTTCCATGAGCTCAGAGCTCATCTTCCAGGTGGAGTCTACCACTGTCTGAGAACATAAAATCTAGTAAAACACTCTGGAAACATTGGCTAGGCCAGCGGTTCTCAACCTGTGGGTCGCGACCCCGGCGGGGGTCGAACGACCAAAACACAGGGGTCGCCTAAAGCCATCGGAAAATACATATTTCCGATGGCTTTAGCCGCTGAGAAGTCGCGCTACCATCTGTAGCAGCGCTATTCAGCTGGAACGCACACCGTTATGGATGTGCGTTCCAAACTGAATGCCTGCGCGCATGCGCAGACGTGATTGCATCATCCGTCCGGGGCCTAAGGGGCGGGGGAAGCGGGGGGAACGCTCCACAGTCCATAGCAGCGCATTACGTGTGTCCGGCGCTTGCTGACGTCATCAGTTTTGAAGTAGCCACCAAAATTATTTTTTGGTTTGGGGTCACCGCAATATGAGGAACTGTATTGCGGGGTCACGACATTAGAAAGGTTGAGAACCACTGGGCTAGGCAGATTCTCATCTCAGTTTATAAAGTGTTGTTTTAGCTAGCTGAAAACTGTTACTAGGAAAATGTGCCTTAATGATGGATGTTCTTCACTCTGTGCTGGCCTAGCATTTTGGTCACATCTTCAGAAAGACGAATCTGTTTGCCAAACATACATGAACACTGAAAGGATTAAGTTCTTATTAAAACATGGAGCAGGATGATGATGTTCTGATGATGTTGACTGACCCTGTTAGCTGGATTTTGAACCTTGAAGGAAGATGCTGCTAGATTACTATCGACTCACTGTGATCTATGCAGCTCTTAACTGTCACCTGGATACAGGTGCGGAAATTGAGGTTCACTCTGAAACTTCTCATGGTATTTTTCCTAGGAGACCCTCATTCAGTTCAAAATATGAAGCCTTATAATCTCAATGGCAGCACCCCTTATTCAGGACCTGATGCATTTCTTGTGCCTCTCTACACAAAAAAGAGATCAAAGGTATAACTCGGGACTCCTCTTCCTTTTTGCTGTCATGACCACCGGCGCCAAAGTGATCACATAAGCTTTTAGGTCATGGTCTGACCCTGGTTGGGCACGAAAGACCAACCTACTGGCATCCTGCACAGCACAACTGGGTTACAGTAGTTGCTTTTGCTCATATTGCTGCTGTTCCAGTTGGGTTACGCTCTGGGTTCCTGTCATTCCTACAACTATTGTCGATGGGCTGTAGTTGTGGCCTGCTATTCCTTGCATCAAGATTCACTGTTTCCATTCTTCCTTCCTTCATTTTAGGACTTCCTCTCTTTCCTCTCTTTGAGCAGATGGTCCTTGGAAATTCTATTTCTGCCACCATCTTCCTTACAGCCACGATGGAATTGACATGCTGCACTTGCCACAACGAGGAAGCAGAAATCAGTCAGGCTCTCTCTATAACAGGCTGGGTCTGGAGAAGTACACTGCTACCCTGTTTCAGGGGAAGTTCGTTTTTAAAAATCCACTTTCTGCAATACAAGAATGTATGGAGAAGTTCCTGACCAGTCTGGCACAGAATGTTCACAGCATTAAAAACCTGTAGGCTGATAAAAGGTAATTGTCATATTTTTAGATCCCACTGGCTAGCAATTTATACCTCCAGATACAGTTAATCTGTCACAACTGGTCTCTATAGCTTCATTTTAGCCGAAAAACATTTAGAAAACTGCTTTGCTGTATTGCATAAAATGTGTTTCTCATCACATAAATGCTTTGTTGAATAATTGAGCTATTGGCCTGTGCAAGTCACTAAATATACCCATATTAATTTGGAAAGTCAATACGTTGCGCTTAAAAACATCCTCTTGCTCATTCCACACAATTCAAACAAGAAAAAATGTCCACGATGCCAATAAACCCATCTTTTTGCAAAGCCCATCATTCAAAAGTCCCACTTATGTTCTTCGATAACAGCCTTAACTCAAAGTGTCTGAAAAAACACAACAGAAAGAACCCCAAGCTTCTTTGTGAGGCCTTATACTCCTCTGGGATAACTTCCTGAGCACCTATTTCCCTTGTGCCAATCACGTTAACCATTAGCCAGTGGCAGAATGGATAGGCTTAATGTTAATCATTGCCAGATGTGGCATGATATTCCTTTATGGGAGCAGTTTTGATGGACCTTAGGCATGTTGGAGTATTTGTCTCTGGCTATACCGGGTCCTTGTGGCTGTGGCAAGGAAATTTACATATACTGCATCTGGCCCCCAGATCTAGAAGAAATCTAACAGTCTATTTCTATTCAAAGCTCCAATGCTGCTGTATGTTTTTCTGAACTTTAACCCACCCCAGCACCATAGCTCATTTGCTTTTAAATGCATAAAGTTGTGAAATGCTTGTGTTAAAGTTGCATGTTAGTAAAACTATCACATAGATATGGAAGAAAAGTAAATAACAGGAAAATGTAAAATAAAAACTCCTGGGAAAGAGATGGAGAGGTTAGCTGGGACACAGTATGGCCAGTAAAAGGCAGCCCAATCCCAATTGCATTTTCACCTATTTTGGCTTTCTGTGACATATCATCTCCTCTGTTTCTTCCCTGGGAAATTACGCAAAGGGACACCATCATCTTGAAAACCACATTTATGTCTGAAAGTTTTGTATCTACTTTTACTATAGATGAGATGTAAGATTACTAAAATTAAAAAAATGTTAGGAAAAACCACTCTATTTTGTCAGCTGTTTTGGTTTATGGGCCGTATCTGCAGCTTGCATAAGATGTCATGACAATTCACATGGGGGGAGCACCTGCCACTATGTATCTGACATCATTTTGTGTATAGGTAGTTTCCCTGTCCAGTCAGTTCTTAAGGGGAAAACTGACTGTCCAATAAGACTCTTAGACTCTTAAATAGGGAACAGAAAAAGCCTTATACCTGTTATTTTTTAAGGATTTTAGAAATTCTGGGAATGTTGCTAAAACAACACTCTGTAAGATAAAAGATTTTTAACCAATTATTCAATTAAAAACAATGAGATTAACAGTGTCCCTTTCACTTTTCATCAGACCAAAGCCAAAGTCCGATACAAGATAGAAAGGATGCTTCTTCCCTCCCATTAAATCATTTATTTAGAATTGAATAACCTACTCTGTATGCTTCTGCTCTGCAAAATTTTGTTTAGAACAGTACATCTACTCCTGCTGCTTCAGTGCTTTCAATAAACACCTCTTCTAAAACAAGGCTCTTTTCTGTACAGATTGCAGAGTTTGGAATGGAAAATGTCTGTGACAGTGATGATTTGTTGAAACAATCTTTAAAAGGTTAGCGCAGAGTACTATATAGGTACTGAGCTTTTCCTAAAAAATTAGCGAGACTGACTTCAGGTGCCAAAGATGCAGCAGTAGTTCATGCTTTAATTTTCTTCTTATATACACTATCTGTTTATGTTGGGGGTTTTTTTTTTTTTGCTAAAGAACTGGTCCCGTTCAATTAAGAGAGAATATATTTAGTGGTAAATTAGGGGCAGCTAATGGTATAAGTCCAATAAAAAGTCAGGCCAGTGGAAGCTGGCAATGCACTAGTGGAATTGGTTTTTCAGCTCTAACATTCAAATATAAATCTGTGTAAATTAATTAAACTAACTTTAATTCCATACTGCAGCTAGGTTGGTAAATCAGAGGTATATACAAGATTCAGTGTCCAGTCCTGCACCCTTTGCCAATGGAGAACTTTCTTAGGTTTCAGTGAGAGTTTTTACCTGAGTAAGAGAAATATGAGCTGGTGCATAAATTGCAAGACATTACTGTAACTCCTCCTGTGATTATTCCCATTTACTCTGTTTTACTTCTGTTTTTTATATGGTGCCTAAAAGTACCTGACAGCTGTCCAGGATTTCTTCTTCTTGAAGTTAATGTTAGCATTATCAATCATTCTCTTAGAGTGAACAACATTAAACAATGGGGTGGATAGAAAAATCAAATCTTCTTAAATGAGATAGAACACTTTTTTGTTCCCTAAAAAGTTATCCAAAAGAAGTGCAGAAAGAATTTTTTTTTTAAACAACAAAAGCAAATATTATGCCAATCCAGTATCTATTTGCTATTCATCTGGAGTCTGATCCAAAACCCACTGAAGTCAATGAAAAGACTTTTTTTGCGAATAATTTTTTTTTTAAAAGAATGGTGGCACTGAATGGTCACTTTTATGTATCTAAATACAGAAAATCTAAATTTTATTCTTTTCTGCTGGAGAAGTCATTATACAGACATCACGGTCATTCAAAAGGATAGTTATCTGCAGTGATAGACACAGCTTTATCCAGCTGAAACCTGATGGCTTTTAAACCCTACAGTATCAGGGTTTTAATGAGCAATGAAAGAAAAGAGGAAGATAAAACATTGTGGGTGTGAAATGACTGCAGTTCCTTTAAAAGTAATTGCTTTTGATCTTTCTTCAGTTCTGTAGCAATATGAAGCATAAAAATAAGAATTCCTGGGATTTGCTGCTATATAATAAAGTGTTAAGATTGTGATCGATTAGTTTTCTTATGATTTAAAGAGATTGGTCCAAAAGCAAAGAACTGTTATATGTTGGTATTCCTATGGGTCCTGTATTCTCAACTGCTCTATTATGATGCAATTCCCTGAAGTTCTGTACCACTTTTAGAAGGCAATATTTTTAGGGATTATATCTCCAAATAGTTTGTGACTTATTAGCATATGCAAAACTCAAAATATTTAGGGAAACTGACCAACGATATTTCACTACCTTTCCTTCCAGTCCCATGCAAGAGCAGGAGTTTCAGTGGATTCATTAAAAGTATTCCAAATCTTTTTTTAACCAAATGCTAAGAATGTCATATCTTCTTGGATAAGTATTAGTGAAATACAGATCCAATTTCTGATGTACACTATGTCCCATAAGGATATGGTATCCCTTCATCCTCTCCCCAAATTTCTTTCTAAAGTTCTCTCTAACTTCAATCTCAGTCAAGACATTAACATACCTGTATTTTTACTCAAGACTCATTCACATCCACAAAGGTCAGGCTTCATACCTAAGACATCCAGTGGGCATTAAGCTATTGGGAAAGATTCATGAGACATACAGTTTTGAATAAAAACAGGTGAGGAGGAAAAATGAATACACAAGAGAGATCAAATCAAGTGACTCAACAACAACTCGTAGAAATGTCCAGGATATTACTGTCCAGGGGCTACACACACTGTCCTCAGCCACTGCTCAGCAATCTGCCAGGCAGTGCGGGATGTTTCCTTCCCAAACCATCTGGGATCCCCTCTGCAAGGCCTGTTTATACTGAACTTGTGTGGGATTCAGATAGAGCAGCAAATGACCCACACAAAAGACCCAATAAGTCTTATTCCTTGAATGAGGACGCACAGCTATATAACCCATTCTAAACCCCGAAATTCTGATTAGAATCAAGTCTGTCAGTCAGTCAGTTAGGAGCAATAATGTAGGGCCGTGCACAGGGGTAAACGATAATTTGCTGGGTTTCCTAAAATACGTGTACATTTTGATTATGTTACTATTTCAGTGTTTGTTTTATATGCTCTGCTAAGTCACTACTTTTATCGATTCTTTGTTGAGTTCTGGGAATAGCATGACAAATCAATGGGGTACTTAAGAAAAGAAAAACTGTCAGTTATCTTAAAGTAGGCTGAGAATGATGCATTTTTGACATCTTTAAAACTAAACAATCTTGAACGGCTTGAGTGATATGTACTGAACTTAGGCCATGCAGGAAATTACGTGCCCCTTCCTAAATGCCTTCATATAAATGTGCAGTACCTGCCATTCTCATAAATATTTTGTGAAATTATCAGAGCTTTTCAACCATAAGACCAGAATAAGTTCCAAAACACCTGTCTATAGCCTTCCAGGTATTTTGGGCCAAATTCTGCTGTCACTTAATAATAATCATTTATATAATAAAATTCCAGGATTGTCATTCTATTTGTGTGTCACCTTAAAGCTTAGAATATCTGTTAAGTAAGTGTAAAGTGATGGGAACAGCTACAAGCATGGTGGAAAGCTCTTTTTGTTTAGAACAGCACCAGGTTCAATCATGGGGATTTGCAGTTTGTTACAGCCATTTTGATTTAATGAATTACACCCATACAGCTACAGTAAGGGATGCCTCTATGCCATTCCAAGAGTCAGAGGTAACTCAACCAATCATTACCCTTATTCTATGGCTAATTTGCATGCAACAATACCATTGGTTATATGAGGGAGACTGCACAGATGGTGGCTCATTTGGCCCAACTGCCAATCTGTGTGACAGCACAGTCTTTTACCGACCAGTAGTAAATTAATACTTGACACACTGATAATGCTTTTTCTCTGAAGAGCTTAACATACTTGATAAAATATGGCTCAGAAAATTGAGGCACAATATTTAAAGGCTGGCTAGCAATCTGTCCTGAGGAAGGAGGAGCAGTGCCAATCCGCATTGCTGTAGGAACAGACCAAGGACCAAACTGTAACTCAGGAAGACACAACTCTTCCCCTGCTCCCCCACGGTTCTGAGGAGTCCAGGACTATCTCCTTTTCATAGAACAGTTCACTCTGCTCTATGAGCATGGGCAACTACTTCAGTCAGCAAGCAGTGGATGTCGAGCTAGTGCTCTTCACACTCCTCACTATTTTCAGCCCATTACCAACTTATTGACAGCAGCGACCCTCAGGCAAATAGCTTCCGCTGTCCCCACTGTAGCCAGAGTTATAATCTCAGTGGGACCTTGATCCATTTTCCTCTCCTGTGTGGCAGAGCAAGAGTTGTGCCAATCTATCCACCCCTAAATGACTTGCCCAAGGCTACCCAATGAGTCACTGGCAAGGCTAGAAACAGAACTCGTGTCTTATTCATTAGTCACTACCCTACCCATTGGACCACACTGCCTCTGTTACAATCTATTGATGTCATATAACTAACCATTTTTGTGGTAGTGGATTAAGATCAGAATCTGGCCCTCCAACAGAAAACCTAACTGCAGACTCTATACACACTGGGATTCCTAGTATAAAGAACTAATCTTATTTGCCATGTTCAAGTCTCAGAATGAAAGGAATTATTTGTGGTTGTGTGCTTTGTATTCTAGTTTCCTTATTTCATATAAAATATTTAATCTTTTGTGTTTTGGTGCTTTGCTTACCTTCATTTAAGCTGATGTCCAAGGTTCCTGTATTCTTTTAGTCTACTGACAGTATTTCCAGGTGAGCGTTAAGCTGAGAAATAATAATACTCAGCATTTATTTATATACAAGAACAACTCACAACTTTGAAGTATTGTACAGAAATGGAAGAGAGTGAACTCCAGAGATTAAGCAGAAATGACATTGTAGACCACATTAATACCTTTATTCACACTGAATAGCACCTTGCTCCATGATTAGACCCAATAATTTCATTTGGACTTCTTGTGGAATAAAGTGCTTCTCAGTGTGAGTTACATAATAGACAGTCTTGAGCAGGTGTTTTTATTAGTGCAAACATTATTACCATCAAGTAAAGCAGTGACCACTGATGAATAATGTATGATCAGAGGTTTAACAGAAATCTTGGGCCAGAGTAGGAAAAGAACAGGTTCAGGAATACTCAACAGGCCCTGATGAGATTCACTCTTAAGTACTTAAGGAAATACCTGATCTAATCACTGAACCATTAGTGATTATCTTTGAGAACTCGTGGAGCACAGGTGAGGTCCCAGAGAACTGGAGAAGGACAAACATAGTACTTAATTTTAAAAAGGGGAAAAAAGGAGCCTGGGAATTATAGACCCTAACTAGCTGTTTTTAAGAAGAGGACAGACAGACACCTGACAAAATGGTCTAAGTGTGTTTATTCCTACCTCATCACAGCAAAATACACTAGATGATCTCCAGGTCCTTTCCAACCCTACATTTCTATGCAGTGATGTTGCTGAAAGAACTGCAGCATCCTTGATACTTATGGTGAAGTAAAAACATTGTAACTCACCAATAGTAGAAGAATAGCCTGTTTTGAATGCATTCAACAATACCAGATATGAAAGTCATGCAGAATTCTCACCAACTATCCTCACAGATGCAGTTAAGTGAGATCTGACCTCACATTATATACTCATTGGTAGGGGATTTTAAATATGGTAACAAAGCCATTATGCAGGAAATTCTGATCTTTAATGATACTCTTAGAGAAAAGTTAGGACCAAGTCTGCCTATATCTGGTCCTCATTTTGTTTTTTCTAAATAAAGAGCTTGGGTTGCATGTTTTAGCATGATAATAAAGCTTAGCCTGAAAGCTTCCTTAGCTTTATCCTATGTTTGGAAATATTGACAACTGTTTGGTTTTTCCTTTCTTTGAATTCTCTTTCCTCTTTCTAGCTTGAAACAGAGAGCATACTGATTGGAAATTTAGTTTAAAAAAGTTTCATTCCTAAGCAAGACCCCCAAAATGCATTCCTACCTAAAACATCCCTAAAGTTTGTTTAGTAATAACTGTTTTGAGCAACTCGATGTTGTGGGTTGTCCAGGATCATCACAGATCTACGAAGAAACATTTGATTTTATTGCTACTTCTGGTGAATATGATGAATTCAAAGGCAGAAAAACAAATCAGTTAAAAGGCTAGAGATCAGAGAAATGAGAAAACACAACCCTGTGCTTTAACTTTGTGCATATGAACACAGAACTGTTCCTTGTGGAAGAGGCACTTCAGTTGTAGCAGGATGTAATTACCATACAAACCCTTCCCTCTGAGCCATTTTCCATGCTTCTCATTTAACATTTCCCCTATGTAGTTTTATTGCTGTTTCCATATTAAAAACATCATGATAAGTTCTCCAACACTGACCTCCACTTACAAGATGCACTGTGTTGAAGTTTGAAAATTGAGATTTCAAGTGTTAATATAGAAATAATTGACTCTGTTCTGTGGCCTTTCAAAACCCTTGGAGAGTTCCTCTACAAAAATCACCATGGTAACTGAGATAAAGCTAAAAATTTCATCCAAAATGGAATGGCATTAGAATTTTGCATCCAGAGCTTTCATTTCCCATCAACTTCTTATCTGAGTTCTTATATTAGTGAATTACATAAGCAAATATTAGTTAGCTAGCATCTAATTCTCTGTGCTGCTGTTAGATTTGAATTTGCTTTTTAAGTACAATATTTGTTTATTTTTAAAAAGGAAAGAAGTGTAGCTGAGGCTCTGAATTGCTGTTCTGTTGTTGTGAGAGAAGTTTATTTGACATAAATAAGAAATAGAGAGAAAGCTCCCTATTGCTTTGTTCCTGCTTTGCTGGGCAGTAGCAGTTTTGATGTTCTGAAGTGGGTCAGCTCATCACTAGAAGAAAACAGAGTGAAACAGGGACTCAGTGGATTTCCTCTGAGTCCATTCAATAGACTGTGTGTACACAAGTACTGTTTATTTTTCAGAAAGAGGGCAAAAACAGCAACAAAACTACGTAAAGGTAATCCCAGTTGCAGAAACTTCAACTAAGACAGACAAGTAGTGAGACAGGAGCTGCTTTTCTGGATAAAGGGCTGAGCTTCGTGATGCCCTGTCCCCTGAACTGTGAAACCTCTAAGCCCAAAGCCACATGAGCCAAGAGTTCTCAAAGTTAAGCATGGACTAGTTCACATACTCCTGAACTTCCACTTTTTTTTCCCCTCCAGGTGCTCTGCACAATAAAGGAATTCCTCAGACAGGTTCAGCTATAACCAGTGTCCACTGGAGCTGGTGCCTCTGCAAGTCTCCCTTGGAGACAAAAAGGAATATTTAACCCACCACTAACTCCTCATGACTTTGGCTGTTACAGCAGCCAGCTTTTATGTGGTTCTTTAGGCAAGGCTCTCCAAGTTTAACTCTGTCTGTGGAGAGTTTCATATCAATAACTTGCATTTCATTACTTCCTTTGCTATAATGCTACCACTATTTCTTTGTTCACAGTTAAGCAGCAGACAGTGAAAAGACACATTTTATTGAGATGAGTGAAAGTCTTTCAAAGTACTTAAACAAGATTCTCTCCATGCATAAAATACCTGTCACAAAAACATTAGTTATACGAGCATATGCATTGGATCCATCTAATTCTGATGCCTGCCACTGGATTTCTCATATCTCCTTAAATTGGTGTTTTTCTTTGCCTTACAATATACTGTATTAACTACATATGTACTGGCAAAATACGTAGGATAAATAATACCTTTTTAAACAAATATCATCCAAGCTGTTAAAGTGTAGTACAGCAATCGCACTGTAACTAACAGTGACAAACCCCTTTTGGTACACCATGGTAACAATGATAGGTGAGCAGATGGAAACAATTAAGGATTGTATGAAAGTGCCATTTGGGGTTTGGAAGATGGATTGAAGGAGACTTGGTAGAAATAAGAACACTTAGCACTTGTAGAGAACAAGATCTTTTCAAAACACTGTGCAAACTTTGTCCACAGAGTTAGTACTGGGGTTTTGAGTCACACCTGTTGGCATTGGAATGTACAAATGGCATGTCCCCAAAAGCAGCTGCACACTTCCAAGTAATTACCTGTGGGCAGACAGATTGTGTGTACCCTACCCACCTGCTGTCTCCAGGGGACACAGCTTTGCTCTGCTGTTGGGGTTCTGCAGCTGATGGAGGTTGCCCAGGAGGTGAAAGGTCCGAATGACTTCCCTGAACTACCTCCCACCAGTCAGTGCTACCCACATTTGGGGCGCTGCAGGAGAAACTTTCCTTTGTCACAAGAGGAATTACAGCAGCCTTATTGTGCTGCTGCAGCGGCCTCCTGTGTGAATGGAACCAATAAAGGGGAAAATAAAATACATTCCCCATATATTAGAAGAGAGGTTTTCTGTAAATAGAGGAAAACAATTTAGCCACACTCATGGCTAGGTTTAGCTAGTATAGAGGTAGATGGTTGCAAATATGGGGCCCTGTTATTTGGGTGTAAGGAATTTGACATTTTTTATGAGTACAGAATTCCATTAAAATATTACCAGGTAGACTTTTTTGTTTTGGTTTGGTTTTATTTTCAAATTTTTTTTGAAGTGTTCTAAACCTTTTACAAATCCAAAAAGTTGCAGCTCATAAGTCATTATTTTTCCTGTGGAAGGAGGACATCTGGGCCCTTATCTTTTAATTTTTGTTTCCTTTCTCCTTTGTTTGGCTAGCTATGGGCCCAGCGAACATGGGGCAGTGGAGGAGGCAGTCACACATTTTTATTGGTTTATTGGCTCAGTTTTATTGGTTTCAGGGCATTCTGTTCCTCCCACAAACTACCTGCATAGAGATTGTGCTTGTCTAGATCCTACAGCCTTGGTTCGTTTTAACATTCCCGATAGCCTGAAGGACAGGCTGGGGTAACGATATATCAAAGCAAGGCCTGTAATTGTATGTAGTGGAAAACTGGAGATTCATTTTCTCTTAATTAAAATAACTTCAATCATCTTTGAAAGCACTCTTTTTTTCAGAGAAAAGATGCCAGAACCGAGTGTTTTAATTGTTTACATGTCAGAGTCTTATAATGGTTAATTTAAGAGAGGAAGTCATTTTATTCATACTTAGTTACTG
The DNA here is from genome assembly GCA_007922155.1 of Mesoclemmys tuberculata. Taxonomy (NCBI): domain Eukaryota; kingdom Metazoa; phylum Chordata; order Testudines; family Chelidae; genus Mesoclemmys; species Mesoclemmys tuberculata. The sequence goes on along the minus strand of ML675624.1, from coordinate 49,056,941 downwards.
CCAATAGTAATCAGAGCTATCATCTGTGTGTGAGGCATCATAGATGCAGCATGTAATATAGCTACTAAAAGTGATCATGAAAATGCTCAATTTTTTTTCTATATTGATACAAAATCTTTTTTCTAATATAGGGAGATTATATTTTATTAGCTCAGAGGTGACAATGTCTAAAGATAGGGCTGTGCTGAATTAGTAAGAGCATTGCCAGCAGATCAAGGGAAGTGATTATTCCCCTCTATTTGGCACCGATGAGGCCTCATTTGTAGTACTGTGTCCAGTTTTGGGCCCCCCACTACAGAAAGAATGTGGACAAATTGGAACGAGTCCAGTGGAAGGCAACAAAAATGATTAGGGGGCTAGAGAACATGACTTATGAAGAGAGGCTGACGGAACTAGGCTGTTTATTCTGCAGAAGAGAAGAATGAGGGAAGATTTGATAGCAGCCTGTCACTACCTGAAAGGGGGCTCCAGGGAGAATGGAACTAGGCTGTTTTCAGGAGTAGTAGATGACAGAACTAGGAGCAATGGTCTCAAGTTGCAATGAGGGAGGTCTAGGTTGGCTATTAGGAAAAACGTTTTCACTAGGAGGGTGATGAAGCACTGGAATGGGTTACCTAGGGAGGTGGTGGAATCAAGGTGCAGCTTGACAAAGCCCTGCCTGGGATGATGAAGTTGGGTTTGGTCCTGCTTTGAGCAGGAGTTTGGACTAGATGACCTCCTGAGGTCCCTTCCACCCCTAATCTTCTATGATTCTAAGATTTCAAAGACTGGATATTAACCCCATTCTATCCTAGTTACTTTGAACAATGTGGACAAAGGCTAGGATATACTGTTTGTTGTACTAGAAAACTGAATGCCTTCTAGTTTTTTGTTCAAAAATAGCTTTCTAATTTCTACCAAAAAATTTTATTAAAAAAATTTAAAATGATTTTTTGACTTTTGAAAACTGTTTCTGCCCCCCATAAAAAACCTGTAAATGTCAGCAACTTCTTTTTAAAAGAAAAATTTTCTTTTGATATTTTTCATGGAGAACACTTGACATATTTGACCACTTCTAATGCCACTGGAAATAGTACAGAAATCCTTAAGGCTCTGATCCCACAACTAGATCCCTGTGAGTGAACACTTCTGCTCATGTGGAGCCATGTGAAGTAATCAGGGCTTGCTATCAACTCAGTTCTCTGCTCAGACAGATCCACTTACAGAACTGGAACCCATGTACTGCTGTAAGTAGAATTTCTAGCTGGCATCAAATTTATTGACAGAAACAATATATATTAGCAATATATTTTTAGGAAGAAATATTCCTTCCTTCATATATTTCAAAATGTTATTATAAAAAAAATATGAAGTGCTTTATAGAAACATGTAAATTGTTATAAATGACTTGATTTTCAAGATTTTGCAAAGCATCAGTATCTATCTGTATTATTTTGATGGAAGGAGAGTAAGCCCAGGATACAGCATAACTTGATTTACTTAGCAACCTAAAATTCATAGTAAGAAATATGACAACTAATTTGTATCACAGTGAATTGATTTCATACAGTTATGCTTAAAATTCAAAAGCATAGTGAGTATAATAATGTTACCTCAGCATTTGGAGTATTGATTATGGGCCAGATTTTGCTACTCTTACTCAAATTGTGTAGTACCTCACTCTGGTAGTAGTCCCATTGAAATAAATGGGTCCTTTGAAATAAATGGGACAGGTTGTGCAGTAAAGTACTACTTCAAGATAGTAAGGATGACAGAATAGGCCCTATATTGGCCATTCCCAAATAAAAATATTCAAGGTGAAGCAAAGGTCATAGGCACATATGAGAGGTTAGAGTACATCTCTCAAGAATGTTGGAGTTAAAATGACATTAGAAATCAAGGTAATTTAGAGATAAAGTTGGTTTTCCGTAACTTGTAATAGTCATATTCTGCAGAAAAGAGCATCTCCTGATAGTCAGGGACTTTGGCATGTGAAAAGTAGAGCAAGGAGGCCATACTCCTGTGAAAACAGATAAATCAGCAAACTTAAGAATTGGGAGTGGGAGATATTTAAAATTGAGCTAAGATCTAGCAAAAGTAAGAGTGTTGGAATAATTCTGTAACTACAGCAAATGCCATCATTATTTGTCTTAATTTAATAGCAATTCATGTGTTTGTCTTCAATTTTGCTGGAATAATTCTCTGTCCATTGACAAATTTCCCTAAGACTTGGTTACATTTTGCAGTCCATCTGGACAAGGAAAAGTGTTTGAGAATTGCTTTATATTTTTAAATGAAAGCTTGGGTCTTCAGCAGTTCTTTGACACCTCAATTTAGTTTTAAGTTTGTGGGAGCCAGTGAGGCATTCTGACATTACTATTTAAAAGCTTAATTTTAAAAATAGAGTTGAATCAGCTCATGCTCAGCCTGTGCCCTACGCATTTGGACTTCAGTAAATACAGTAGTAAGACTAAGTTTCTTTCTTCTATTCTCTCTTCTGTCCCACATTTGTTTTTGCTCTGTAAAAAGTGACCCATTCAAATCTTTGGAAGTCTGGCAAACAACTTTATTTTTAGATAGTCATAATTCAACAACTCTTTGTCCACTTCACTTCAGATTTCCTAAAAAATTTCTCTCAGCCCTCTACCTAATTTAATAATTTAGAGGTTAATATTTCTTTTTGAGCAGATTTAATGAGAGTGGTAATGTCAAAACAGGCTCAGAAGAAAAACTCAGCTGGCATTGCTAACTATGGCCTGGGTACTGGACTACTGAAGATACTAAGATAACACTATTTAGCAATCTAAGATCATTGGACCATTTTAAGGGTAACCAATGTATTTCATTCACCCCTGTAATGGGGCAAATACCCTGTCCCCAAAACTGTTCAGGCCCTCTTTCCTTTAGCGTTCAGTCTCTTTTATTCCAAACCCTTCCACTAACATTAGTGCATTGCAACAGCATAGGTTTTTAATCCCTAAGAGAAAAAGAGGTGCACCCTCCCCCCCCCCAAGTACTCTTTCAGTTTAAACTGGTCTACCCTTCAGCTGGTCTCAGAACCCTTCTTGGCTTTTATCAGGTCAACCAGCTGAGAGCTAATTAGTTCCTTACCTCTCCAGTAAATAAAGAGTGGTGGGGTGTGTGTGAGACAGAGTGCTGAGGCCTCTCAGGTGAGTCAGCTCTCTGATCACAGTTGCCTCAATTAGTTTCCCAGTGATGGCTGATTGACCAGGTGGCTAATCAGGATGAGACACTTAATTTTTAAAGGATCAAATTCTACCCTGATTGCGTCTCTGGTGACCCCATTAAAGATCACTACCTTTCTCCTGAGAGAAATGAGTCCAAGATTTCAAAACAGCAGCTGAAGATAGGGCTGGGGCATCCCAGTTATACGTCCTTTTCCCTTCTATGTTGGCAGCAAGAAGGGTCATGTAGCATAAATGCTCCTACATCCACTCTATACCCCTGGAAGAGCATCTTTTTATTATGGTGATCCTACATGCTCCAGTTAAGCTGTCTATTGGGTCTAATTTGTCAGCACAAAGCAGCTCCATCACAACAGAGAATCTGGCCTAATCTCTATACTAAGAAATGGTTCACATTATGAAAAGGTTTGCAAACTCTGGTTCTACATGAATCAGTGCAGACTAGCATTACAGATGTCACTGCACATTGTCAGGCACTAGCTCTTTTTGCCATTGAAAATAAACAAATGCTGACAAGCTTTATAGTTAATACATTTAATAAAGGTCAAACACTTTTTCTTCCTTCCTGTGCTCTGAAAAGGTCAACTGTAACTTTTATGATACAGCGTCCTTGGAAAAACTATTACATATCTCTGGCTGATGTTCTTCAAGCTGTTAAAAAGGCCCAAGTAATAAAGTGTTGGGCTCATGCTTAGACTCATCAACAGAAGCTGTAGCAAAAAAAATTATACGGATATTTCTGGTTTTTCAATATTTGCCGAGAACAGATTGAAGGAGGCCCTTAGAAAACATAAGTTTCAGCCTAGGAAGAGAAATCATCCCCCTTTCTTATCCAAAGGGAAGAATTTATCTCTTCCCTCCCAGCTAAAATGCATATTTCTTTGTACAGCACTCAGCAAATGCTGTCCATGTCAAAATGAGCCATTTGCTTTAACTTCAAGCAGTGCAGTAAGAAGAAAAGGATCAATCTTCCTCAGATACTGCACGTCAGAGATAGTTAATTTTCTAGTCATTTGTCACAAGGTGTGCACAAGATTTGTCTGCATTTGTATTAAAAAAATGTTCTCAGAATCCTGATCATATTTTTCAGTAAATGTATAAATAGGCCAGCATAGAGGGCAGTATGGGGGCCCTGGCTCTGCATGGATCTGGTGGCCTAGACACATTACAAGAAGTGGAGAAAGTCAGTGCTAGGTAGGACAAGGGTGAGTTGAGTTGCAATCCTGCACCTTGGTTCAGATTGACTGTGGACTGATGTCACTTGCCTACTCTCCCACCACTGGGCCACATTAAGGAGGCTCTATGCAGAAAGAGAAAACACTTTGCTTATTCATTTTTGATCCTGTTTTAGATAGACAATTCTAGAGCTTGCCTTTCTCATGCAAACTTCCACCCAAATTCTGTCAGACTATCTAAATATCTTCTTACATTTATTCTAATAAATGTATCAAGCCTATCATCAGCAATACATACAGTTCAATAAGATTACACAAAGCTAGGCAATCACAAGCTGATATATAAATTATCCAGAGAGTACTTCACACGCCACCGTACTCAGGTTCTGATTTCAGAATTCACACAAATCTGTGCGTTTACCAGGATATCATTGACAGCAACTGAGCAGAGTCTTATTAGAAATGCCATCCACCTGCATCAAGGGTGGGGCAAACTTTTGTGTGTGTGGGGGGAGGGGAACAATCCCAGTAGCAAGGAAAGGAAAAACTCACCAAGAACAACAAGTAGCTCTTCCTCCTGATGGTCTCTGGCACCCATCGGTCAGCTGGGGTAAGTGGTGCTGATTGGCCAGCATTCTCTACGTCCCAGAATTTAGTCCAGGACAAAGGCAGTAGGCAGCTTTTATTGGTTCCACTGTAGTAGCCTCGCTTGGCCACCTGAAGTAGGAATGGGAACCTGGTTTAGCCAGTTGCCTGTTTAGGGGATCAGGAAGTAATTTTTTTCTCCCAAGGGCTAACTGGCAGAAAATCATGCTGGGGTATTTCTGCCTTCCTTGCAGGACTTGTAAAAGAGATTGGGTTAAGAAGGAAGGTGCGTAGTACCTAACTGAGGTACTGGGGTGGAGTATTTAGTCATTGCAACTTGTAGCTAGTTGCCAGTGTGGTTAAGAGAATGAAATAAACAGTTCCTGGAGTTAAATAACCTGGGATTTTGGTGTTAGGCCTTGGCTTCATGAGGTCTTTGTGGGCTGAAGTCTCCACTCAGCTGCACCCCTTTCCTCCTCATGGAGGGAGGGTGCTAGGACTCAGAGAGCTGAGTCCTGTGGGGTAGGATGAGGAGAGCTTATCCCACATTATAGGTTGAGGAGCCCTTCAACCCCTACATTAGAACCAACTAAATAGCTAGTATAGGAGACTATAGGTGAAGGCAGGGGTGCTACCTTCCTTTTGCTAAAGTTGAGAGATAGCTTGCCCTCTTTATAAAACTCCTGATTGCAAATGAGATGCAGATGCCTTACAAGATTCAAAGTTCAGTATGATGCAGCTTTTTTTGTTGTTTTTTAAATCCTCTCTGAGCTGAGGGACGAACTCCCTTGGGTCAAAAATTATGCTGGCGTTCTCCTGTATCATTGTCTGGTTTGATATTTTCCCCTTATTAGGGGAACGAGATTGGGCAATCTCATAATAATGATGGTTCCGTTGTGATGCCCTGAGGGACCTGTACTTCCTTTCAGATCCTCTTGGGTGAAACATGACCACTATCGGACTGTGCACAGCCACATTACATCACAGATTAGGTCAGGAAGCAAAAAATACCTTATGTGAAATTTATCATTAACAATTGACCCAGCGTGATGCTGTTTAGTTTCTGATATTTGATGAGATCACAGTAAAAGTTGAGTTTGCCTACAAATATTTGTGCAATTATGTATTCGCAGTTGCAAAATGGATTAAAACCACTGAAATCAGATTTATGGTAAGTAGAACAGGTAACAGATTTTATCTTGGTGATTAAAGCTATTATATTGATCTTCCATAGACTTCTTGTGTTCAAAATTCAGATACAGTGTAATGGGACAATTAAAAAAAGGGTTAAATATTTTTACCATTGGAACAAATCCAAATCTGATGTTGTTTTAAAAATCTGGAGATGAAAATACATTTCACATTTAGGAAAGAGTGTAAACAGTTTTTCTTAGTCCATGTAAAAAAAAGCATGCTAATGCCATAGAGCATTGAATAGCAGAATTAAGACTGCCCCTACAACCTTAATTTTGCCTGCTTGTGCATATGTCTTATAATCTAACCTTTACTTATATAATCACATAATATTATTTCTTCAGGTTCTATGGTTTGAGGAAGAATACCTTTCTAAACTTTCTAGGAACTTGAGGAAAATCCTGAAGAGTCAGATCATTAAAAACTGTATGTATAGTGGGATCATAAGGAAAAGATATTTGATCATCTCATTAGAAACTGTACTGTAATGTGAACAAACAAGAGTCATAGTTAAGGGTGTTTGTTCAACCTTAACTTTGGCATTTTCTATGCTTCATTTTGCAATCTTAATGATGAATTTTGATGAATTTTTAAAATAACTTTCTACAGTTTTTTGTTCCTTTATTCTATATTAGAAAAAATAAAATAAAGGATACTATAGTGGCTAGAGAGAGAGAGAGATTCTAGAACTGAGGTAGTCTGAGTGGCTTCCACAGTTAATCTGAGTTAAACCTGTTGGCAGTTGTCAAATTGAGAAGTGATTTAAAATGTGGGATGAAGGCTGGATCCACATCGGAGAGGAAGGTGCATAATCTGTTTACCAGCTGTTGAAAGAAAGTGGTCTGGTGAGTGATACACTATTAAAGTCTAGAAGCAATGCTGAATCTAGTAAACATTGAGATTGTAGACCACTTTGATTGTGACCAAGCCAATACCCTTGCTGATGGGGCACTTATAGATTACTCTGGGTCTTCAAAATAATTCTCCCTCACATTCAGCATTAGCCCTAGCTTGTTCAGTTTATCCAACTGTATTCAATTTCTGTTTGTTGTGGTACTGAATATAGATTGAAACTGGGTCTATTCAGGAGAGCAGAATTCAGAATTTCTGTATGCATATTAACAGTCAAGGTAACTAAGGTTATAATAGATGTCATGCTTAGATTTGACTTTCAAAGCAATTTAGTTTGTAATCAATACCTTATCAAATTTTGCTGTGCAATCTGTTCTTGAAGGGGATGCTCAATAAGTGCAAATCTATGCAGGAAAGCCTTAAAAATGAGAGGAAAAAAAGTTTAGCCTTTCTGATACACCAGATTTGTAATTATAAGTGATCGGTACACTGAATACTGCAATCAATTTCTTCAGAATAAAATCTATTTCCAGTCATTTAGCTGCAGTAGAATCATTTTGTGCTGCTTGAGATTTTCTAAAATAACATGTTATAGGAGAACACCAGCTCTGCTGTAGTTATAGTTAAGTGCAGCCTTCTATTCAAAGCTTGACAATTCTAAGTATTTTGAATGCCTTGAAATTTGATGGGGGCATAGGTTGGGTTAGTGATCCAAATGCGAGGCCATTTGACCAAGGTGTTCCTGAGATTCAGTTCCTTCTAAAATCAGCTTTTCCAAAGGCTGACACATTTTTGCAACTTTTTTTGTGCACAGGTAGGGATCAGCACTTCAGGGTCTCAAATGCTCTGGAGTTATACCAACAGAGTGCATGCTACCAAGTAGCCGTTTAGGGGAAGTCAAATTATAACATTATTAGAAGAGTTTAATTCTCTTTTTAGGTGCATGCCAAAGGCTCATGCAACAGATAGATTGGACTAGGCATGGATTGGGGCCAGGAGGTGTTATGGGGACCAAAAGCTTGTCATGGGAGAGGTGTGACTCAAGGGTGGAAGCAACAGTCATTAAATGTGAGTACTGCCCGTGAATTGAGAGTTCAAATCCAACCCTCGGCAGAAATATGGGGGGGGGGGGGAAGAGGAATGCTTTTCCAATCTGATTCTGGCAAAATTGTTTTGTAATCTTGAAGAAATATAACCTGAGTACAACAGAATATTCAGGAGGTGCTGAAACTATTGTTAAAAAAAAGTAAATTACACATGCAAATGTTGACTGGAAGAGGAGGGGAATTGGTGAGAATTGTGAATTGGGGTGGAGTAAAAGAATGGGCACTTATTGGGGGGATAAATGGGAATGTATGCTTAAGAGAGGGGTTGGGGACTGTGCTATACAATATGTTCTCCAGGAAGTTCAGAGATGCCATACTTCCTGCTTTCTCTTTTAATGGCTTTGGTTTCCTGTGACCCATTTCCTGCATGGCAGAAACAAACAATCTGAGGGCTGGGCAGTCACAGGTTGCAACTACACCGTGCAGTAGGGAGTTTTATTACCTTATTTTTGTACATAAACCCTTTATCACAAACAGGATTTATTTTGACACTGGTCTGCTCATCACAAAGATACAACGTACCAGAAGTGGAAGGCACACTGTGCTGCAAGACCCAGCGAAAGGTGACCTTGAAATGGATGCTACAGAGCTTATGTAGAGCTCCCCCATCAGCCCTGAGAATCAGGGGAAATGCTGCATAAGCCCAGAAAAGGTTCAAAAGGAAATTTGAACTTTATATGAAAGTCACAGAAGCAAGTAAACTGGAGGATGAGCAAAAGATTGCTCTACTCTTGACAGGGGCAGGCACAGAAGCCCTAGATGTATACAATGCATTCCATGAAGATAGGGCAGGGGCAGGATGAGAGAGGAAAGCTTTGCAGAAATAATAATGTCTGAGAATCATTGTGACTCTAGAAAAAAATGTAACTTAGGAGAACTAGATGTTCAGAATGAGAACACAGAATGATGGGGAAACAACAGAGGAGTTTGCCACAGATGTAAAACTAACAATTCAGTCCTGTGAACATGGCAATTAAAAAACTCTCATTAAAGAGAAGATTGTCCTGGCATTTAATAAAAAAAAAAAGTCTGTATAGTTGAGGGAGATGGATCTGACAGTAGAAAGAACAACATGTATGTGCCAAGCAGTTGAGATAGACAGAAACAAATAAAAAGCCTACCAAAGGGCAGAGTATATGACCGAGTACTAGGCTATACCAACAAGTGAAAATGTCACAGAAATTAAATCTGGTGGTGGCCAGAAATACAAGAAGAAGGAAACAATGTCAGCAATGTGGTAACCAGCATCTTTTTTTCATAGATTTCAAGACCAGTAGGGACCATTGTGATCATCTAATCGGACCTCCTCTCTGAGACAGGACACAGAGCTTTCCCAGAATAATTCCTGAAACTTTTCTTTTAGAAAAATATCCCACCCCTGCTGATGGGACTGCGGGAGCAGGGTGGTTCATGGGTGACAGGGCGGGACTGGGAGCAGGACTGCGGGAGGAGGGGGTCCATGGGTGGCAGTGCAGGATCCGGACTGTGGGGAGGGGAGGGAGAGTCCATGGGTGGCAGGGGCAGGAAGTGGCAGACTGTGCTGGGACATGAGCACCCCCCCAGCAGTCCCGCTCCTATCTCTGAAGGCAGGATTGATGACTTGGCGGGTCATGGATGGCAGGCCAGGATCAGGACCACAGAGTGGTGGAGGGTCCTGGGCAGCATGACCAGGGCTGGCAACCATTGTCCGCAGGCTATGCCAGTCACCCTCCATGTTCCCTGGTGCTGGTTCCAGCCCCTGGGGATTCATCGGTTCACACCCACCTGGTAGGGTGGTGGGGAGCCCCAACCTCCCAGACCCAGCCCCACCAAACATGGTGTCGCTCACTGGCTGCTTCTGCCTGCCCCACTTCAGGGCTCCCCCCACATATCCTTTTGGCTGGGACTCCTGGGAGGTCTGCTGCTGGGGTTTGCGGTGCTCAATTTTCCAGCCAGGGGCCCCAAACCACCTCCCTAGTCCTAGCCTACCCAGGCTTCCTCCAGGACTTACCTGCTGCCCGGCAGCCTGGGGTCAGAGGGAGCCTGGCTGGGAGCTGCAGCCATGCACAAGCCATTGCCCAGGGAGGCACAAATTAATGCAGGTAGGGGGAGGAGAGGCACTGCAGGTGGGGTGGCCCCAGCCCCCAGGTGAGCAGCAGGGGCTGGTGGTTCTATGAATTAATGCCCAGTGCGGCAACCACTCCAACCTTAACCCCTTAAGGAACTTTTTGTTTGTTACAGTGCGGGGGCATGGCTTGTGTGTTGTGCCCCTCCCTGGCTGGGTGCCACCCTGAGGCTGCCAGAGGCTGGATTAGAGGCCAAAGTTGGTGCCTATGGTTCCCATGGTTAATTATTCTAATGGTTAATTATTATTAAAGTAGGTCTTATTTCTCATCTGAATTTGTCTACCTTCAACTTCCACTAGCTAGAGTGAAAAGCCACCATTAAATATTTGTTCCCTTTGTAAGTACTTATAGACTAATCAAGTCACCACTTAACTTTTTGGTTAAACTGAACAGATTGAGCTCCTTGAGTCTATCACTACAAGATAGATTTTTCTAATCCTTTAATAATTCTTGTGGCTCTTCTCTGAACCCTCTCCAATTTCCCAACATCCTTCTTGAATGGTGGGCACCAGAACTAAATGCAGTACTCCAGCAGTGCTGTAGGAGATGTCCAGCCTTTGGGCAAATATGTACAAAGTGTAATAAACCCAACCATTATGCTAACATGTGCAGAGAAAGCAGGAAATGCATGTACTAAGTGCAGTAAGGAATTCTTTTCACTTTGTGGTTAAGAAAAAAAAACCTAGGAAAGTAAATGTCAAAAAATGTGATTGTCGCAGAGTTATGCCTCCATCCTTCCACGTCTCCATTCTCCTACTGTGAGCAGTAAGGAATTCTATAATGGATAAAAGCAAAATCTCCTTCTGGGATTCAAGTGACATAAGATCTGATCCAAAGCCACTGAATTCAGCAGAAATAATCACATTGGCCTCAATAAGCTTTGGATCAGGATCATGGACAGCTCTACTGAACATCAAAAATGAGAGACCTGAAGTACCTTAAAGGCTAACAAATTGTTAGTCTTCAAAGGTGCTACAGGACTCCCCTTGTGTTTGCTGTATACAGACTAACACGACTACCCCTCTGGAACTTTCTACTGAACATGGGTGTAGAATTTAACAAAAATATAAACGCAGATTCTCATTACTCCGTGCTACACTACTCTATACATTTTATGATACCCATTAAATATTTCTCTCTACCCACTCCTTGGTGGTGTGGTTTGGCCTGGCATGAACACAACACTTGTGCTTAGCAGCTTGTCTATGTGGCAAGCTAATGAGTGGCAAGCCAGGGTGTGAGTTGACAATGAATCAGCTTGTTGTAAGATGGCTGTAACTTGCCATGTGGCCCCTGCTACAGTGCAATAAAAATCCTGGAGTGTAGTTCAGACTGCTATGCTTTCAAGCAACCGTGTGTTAAGCCATACTCTGGGACTTTTGTCACTGTAGCATAGTCTCAACAAAAAGCTGCTGCGTGGCAAGCTGGGGCACTGCAGATTCATGCCCTTTCATCCAAGAATCTCATAGTCCTTTACAAATGTCAGTAAGTTTTATTACCACCATTTTACAGAAAGGGAAACTGCGGCATAGAGTGGTTAAATGAAATGTTTGATGACACGCTGTCAGTAGCATAGATGAGACTAGAACCCACATTCCTGCCTCCCAGTCCTAGCTTCAGCTGGTGGAAGTATTAACTTTAGTAACTACAGTAAGGATAAATTTATATAGCAGGTTTCCTCATCTTACCTCCTTCTTTGAGGGAGAGAAGGTCAAAAAAAAACCCCCACCCCTCCCCCAAGAAAATTGGGGGGGGGGGGAATCTGCAGTTTTTCTTTTAAAGTGCCAGGCTCTAAAACCTGTCAGTTACCTTTTTGTAGGATTTAATAGGAGAAAAAAAGAACTGATAAGATTTCTAATCTGCTGCACTAGAAAAGCATGAAAAAGATGGCTGAATGCAGTTGAATAGTGACAGCAAGTTAATCCTGAAAGGGACATGTTCAGCTCTTACAGGGAAATACTTGAGTGGCTTGAATAGAAAAATCACATTTATAAAAAAAAGTGAGAGTCCTGTGGACGAAGTTGGTTTCTGCTCATGAAAGCATATGCCCAAATAAATTTGTTAGTCTTTAAGATGCCCCACAACTCTCACTGTTTTGCTAAAAACAGACTAACATGGCTATCCCTCTGGAACACATTTATAAAGTATTTGATTTTTGTATAAAAGCATCTGTGCCATGTCTCTATGCACATCTGAAGCCTCTTGAGCACTTCTAATCAAATAAGAGGCCAGGCAATTTGGACTGAATTTTCAGAAGTGCATGCCCACACTGTCCATACAAAACATACATGTGCGCATCCATGTGCAAACTACTATTTGACGATGTGTGTGCAAAATCTTTAGTAGCATCTTTCATATGCAATTATTTTCAAAACTAGTTTCAGGCTGGAAAGTACTTGGCATTCTCAGTTGCTCGTGTCAACTGGAGAACGCTTCCGGGATTGATTGAGAGGATCTCCACTGCCCACTCATTTGATCCCGCTGCATCGACCTTAGACATACCCTAAGACTCTACTTAGGAAAACTCCCATTACACTGAGTAAATATTTAATAAATATCTCAGAAATTGGCCTCATTTTTCAGAATGTATCTACTCTCAATCATTTGAGTAAATTGCTTCGTAAGCCTCCGTGACGCTTACATGTGATGGTACTATTTGCCAGTATTTGAATAAACTCTGAATTTTTCTATATTGCCTCCGCTTGAATTCCAACTGACAGCTCTAAACTAGACCTCAGATGGGTTGCCGAGCATAATTTTCTGACCTGCCTTGTTGGTGTGAATCAGTCTTTTAATAATTTCACAGTATAAACAAATCAGTATGGAAAGGAAACATCACAATGGAGGTACTAGAATTTAAAAAACAAAACAAAAAATCAAAATCTATCAAACCCAACGCTGTTAACAACAGCAAATTTTAATGTGTGTGTCAACAAAATGTGACTTTGAATTGCTTTTGTGCTAAATTGGATTTTTAAGGAAATTAAGTTACAGATACTGCCAGTTCTCGTACATTTTTGGCTTTATTTCTTTCTGGATTTCCTATCTACACTACACTGCACAGCTGATTATCATGCATACTTCACAAGGTGTCAATAAGTCTCTGGCAGCACCATGGGAAGGAGAGCCAAACCTGCATCTAAGGACACAGTTGAAGCAATAACCAGCATTAGCTGAATAAATGAAACTCATTAATTTATTATTTCATGTGCAGACAATTCATCCTGGGCTCCATCAAGGTTAATCAATTTATCACTCTAAACAGATCACAGGGGAATGAAGAATACCAGCTGTTGAATTAGAATTCTGTTTATTACTGGTGATTCAACAGAAGTCAAGGGACTTGTAAACAATTTAGATCTTATTTTTATGATAAAATGACAGAATTATCAACATTTGCTGGTACCCACTCTACATGCAATTTTAGTGACCTACAAAACTGGAAAGAGGTGGTGATGACTGTTTTATGGTTTACAAAATAAATAATAGCTCTTCATAAACATCTGCAAAACACAGTATTCTTCATCCCTCTTAAAACTGTTCTTTGCCATGAAGCCTACAAAAAAACTTGACAATATCTAGGCGGCTGATGTGCTGAGACCACAGCCTATTCTGCCGACCAATATTGTCTCATTGTTTCCTTGTACTCCTCTCCCTCTGTCTGTATCCATCTCTTGTCTTATACTTAAGATTGTAATTTCCAAGGCAAAGGGATTGTATTTTGTTCTGTTTGTATTGAACTTATCACAATGGGGTCCTCTTCCAGGACTGGGGCTCCCAGTTGCTATGGTAATACAAATAATAAATATATAGTGAAATACAGTGTATAATAATATGGTGAATAAACCCAATCCCCAGTAATATTTTATTACATATGGACCAATAGGTGGAATCTCTGGTTTGTATGAGAATCGTAATATTTTGGTTCCTAATTATTCAAAATTAAGCGTGTTCCTCTTATAGAGGAAGAATCACTGTTGAGTGTTTAAAGGGACCTTGCATTTTTTCTTATTTGAATTTAATTTTAGAAACAGAATGATTTTTAAAAGAGCCTAAATTCCATGAACATAATAAAGATAGTAATAAAATAATGTCATGAGAGTCTTTAATGAACAATTAACTAAACTGATGTGGGAGAAGGCAAGTCTATTGGCCACATCAGTTATTCTCAACCTTTCTAGACTACTGTACCCCTTACAGAAGTCTGATTTGTCTTGTGTACCCCAAGTTTCACCTCACTTAAAAGCCAGTTGCTTACAAAATCACAATACAAAAGTGTCACAGCACACTATTACTGAAAAATTGCTTACTTTCTCATTTTTATCATATAATTATAAAATAAATTGGAATATAAATACTGTACTTACATTTCTGTGATAGTATATAGAACAGTATAAACAAGTCATTGTCTGTATGCAATTTTAGTTTGTACTGACTTAACTAGTGCTTTTTATGTATCCTGTTATAAAACTAGGCAAATATCTAGATCAGTTGATGTATCTCGTGGAAGTCCTCTGCATACACATGTACCCCTGGTTAAGAACTACTGGTTTAGAGACATACATAAGTGAATAGAATTTTAAATCCTAGTTTTCTCTCTGTTTTTTTTTTTTAAATGTCGTAAGTATGTTCCTTTTTTCAGCCTCCTACATGGAACAAGAACTTATTCAGCAGCATTTGAGCTCAAGCTGAATTTTCAAATCCATCCTGTCTGTGTGTGTTTGAAATTAAGCGAAATGTATTTCCTCATTCTAAATTTATACTGTCTTCTGTATAGATGGAGTAGTGAAAAATTCAATTCTGTATGCTACATTTGTTTTTTAATTGCTGCATGACTGATTGCAATTTGGGAAGAATGGTGTGTGTAAAAAATTCTTCTATTTCTGCACTGAACAAAGCAATTGAAAATCCCTTGTGTAACTTCACTCATGTCAGCCTTGGATGAATTTAGCCCTAGTAAGTCTTGATCCAAAAGCCCACAGAGGTCAGTGGAAAAAATCCTATTGACTTCTGTGGGTTGTGGCTCAGGCTTAAATCTTGAAAGATTAAAAAATGTAAGCTCCTATTCTCCTTTGTTAAACAATGGCATACGTACAGGAGCTTGACTATTAACAGGCCTGTCCTCCTTCCTCCCCTTCATAAAAAAAGGTAGAAGTAGGAGTTGAAAGGACCAACTACACATTCTGGTAATTCACTAGGTCTACTGCTCTGTCGCACATTAGCATATCAATTCAGTTCAGTCAATGGAACTATTTTCTGTTCCTTGAATCGAGACTGGTAGAAATACATAGGAGTTACCATTTGCAAAGCAGAGTAGTTATTTGAGTGAATTCAATATTAGAATTTGAAATGTATGTATTTAGATTTATACAGTGCATAAATAAGAAGTACCCCAACTTTTGCTCTAGCCTAGCAAAGAAATGAAACTGAGAACTGTCAACGTTCTAATTTTGGACTCAGAGGTCACCTTAAAGCATGTATACTACATTGGGCCCCACACAAAGCACAACTGAAAGAGGGCACTGCTTCCTTCTTATACCCTATAACTTAGTGGTTACAGCAGTCACCCAGGATGTGGGAGAGACAGGGTCCAGTCACCTGCCCCCCTTCCTGATGTGAAGCATGGACTTTAACACAAGTCTTTCATTTCCCAAGTGAGTGCCCTAATCACTGAGCTATGGAGTATTATGGGGTGAGTTCTAATTACTCCGGTTGAAGCTGTTTCACTTTGTATAACTATAACATATAACGATAATATAGCTAATAACACTATATATATATATTTTACACAGACACACACACACTGGGCCAGAGAGAGTGAGAATGAGTAAAACCCAGTAGTTAGGACACTCTCGAGATGTGGATGAGTCAGGTTCCAATCCCTGCTCCAATGCAAATTTAAAACTCTGATGCAGACAATACTTAATATATTGGTTGATATTTACTTCTAGGATTTCACACTCTGTTTTGTTGGAATTTATAAAATTTTCTCTACATGGGTTTGATACAATAAGTGCAAAGCATTCTGGCCCAGATCTAGCAAAGCATTTAAGTACTTGCTTAACAATAAAGCTTTTGAATAGTGTTGTAAATGTCAGTGTCAATTCATGCACTTAGATTCATAGATTCCAAGCCAGAAAGGACCCCTGTCATTATCTAATCTGACCTCCTGTATAACACAGGCCATAGAATTTGCCCAAAATAATTCCTAGAGCATATATTTTAGAAAAATATCCAATCGATTTAAAAACTGCCAGTGAGAGTTAATCCACAAAGACCCTGGTAAATTGTTCCACTTGCTAATTATCTCACTGTTAAAAATGTACAACTTATTTCCACTCTGAATTTGCCTACCTTCAACTTCCCACCATTGGATTGTATTATACGTTTCTATGCTTAAAGTTAAGCACATGCTTGATGAATGGGGCTAAGACTATTAGCACTGCACACATCTGAGCAGAATAAGAAACAAGTCAGAACCAAAATGTTCAGTGCTTCATATTAGGCATTGTATGGATTTTGGTATCTGTCTGTAGAAACAAATATTTGAATTAGATGTATTATGCTTACTTTCATTTTAGGAATGCTATGTGATGTGTTTTCCCTTACAACAGTCCACCTGCTGTTGACATACAAAAATTTAGAATGAGTAAAGGAACATTTCAGGGAAAAGATTGAAAATGCTGGAAGCTGATAGTATGAAGTCATTTGCTGCTAGATATAGTGGATGCTTTATGACTTGCTTGGTTTAAATATTTTCTTCATTTCAGAATGCAGGACTGCATTAACAATTTCATGCTGAACACTTTCAGTGCATCAAGGATTATTCTCATGTCTAAGCATTAACATATGTTATCTTGTTTAGTCCTCAAGCAGCGTTATATTGTCATGTAGAACCTTTGGATTTTCTGAAATGCAAAGCTATAAATTATCTTACTTTTTCTATCTGTGGAAACTAAAAAAGGTGGTGAGAGCTAGAGTATTTCAACTATTTTTAAGATGCTTGTTGTATTACAAAACCAAAAGCCCTTAACCAAATACAAATCACCCCCTTGGTGAAGTTACAGCTGTAAAGAGAGATACAGTACATCAAAACAAGAGATAAAATTTATATGGATGTTCAAAAAAAGAAATTCAGGGACTGTTGTAAGATGGATACCCACTGGGGCAACTTAAGGAGTGATCTATAAGCAGATATAGTGTGAGTTAAATGTGAGTGAGTAAGTATCAAGCTCAGGGTACATGTACTCTAGCAACTGCACATGTCCATGTACAGACTTGTGTCATAAACCCCCTGCTATCCACATAGAAACTCCTGAAACATGGGGAGTTCAAGGTAAGTAGAGGGTGAACAAGGTAGTATGTCTGAGAGGTCCAGGCAAGTACCTGTGTTAGCTGTGGCACACCCTATCTGATGCCAGTTTACAGAGTGGATGGGGAAAGGGGCAGGTACCAGGTGTTGAGTTTCAAATAGTTTCCCTCCCCCTCATTCCCACAATGCTCTGCGTCCTTTTCTTCCTGACCCTTACCCAACCAATAAATGTCCCTGTCCCCCTGTTTTCACCAGTGGTAGCAAGCTGCGCTGACCGCATGAGAACAGTTTTCCACTGCACTGCACTCCACACAGAACAATACAGGTGCACATGGACACAACTCCAAGAACAGCTACTCAGCATAGCTGCGTGCTGATCAATACCTAGGCAGAGTACGCTGTCCTCCATGATTTTGGATGAGCAGCAGGAACACTCACCTGCATTAGGACATTTCATGGCGGCTGGAGGGAGTGGGCATTGAGCAGACACCACCCCTGTGCTGGGAAGAGATTAAGCACTTGATCCTCCAGTAGGGGGGGGTACAAGACTCAACCGTCAGTCTGGGAAGGCTTATCATGCATGCTTTTTCTATGAGGAGCTTGACCAACTACTGTGAGGGACCCCAAGTACTGAATCCGAAGTGGCTCACAATCTCCTTGTAAACCTGGCTGGCCTCATTGTCTGACAGGACGCAGAGGAGAGTCAGAGCGAGGAGGCAGCAGGGACTGCGGATGATCTCCCAGGTGATCCAGAAGTCAAGGAGGGGGTTACTCTGCACCTTTCCTCTCAGATCCAAGTTGCAGAAGCCCCTGATGATGAACCTGAGGAGACCCCTACACCGCTGCAGGTACTCAGACCCCCAGCTGGAAAGTTGGAATGGTCCATCACTGTCGCCTCATGTTGTGGTGCTAAATTCCCAGGTTTAACATCCTGGGTATTTGACGCAATGTGCACTTATTTTTGGTCCCTGGATAACGGGCCAGGCATGACTGTCTGTATATGTAAAGTTATTGTCACACCTCATCTCCTTAGCAGCCTCCCACAACCTTCTCCTCGCCCTCCATCCAGCCCCTGCTCTGCTCCAATCTAAACCAGTCCTCAAGTGAGAGTTATAAATCAAGGATTTTACTGATTTCTGATGAACCACAATTACAGGCTCTGCATCTTGGCTTCCATGTTTTAAAACATTTCTGAAAGTAAAAATCAGCGTGACCCTGTGTCTATGCAGTTCTCAGCCCCTGTCAAGCAGTTAGGGGTACATGGCTGTGTGGCCCAAAGAGACGATGGTGGGAAATGTCACATGGGGGGAAGGGACCAAAGTGATAGAAAACCTACAGATGGTCGTCTAAGGAAGAATTACTTAAAGCACTGTTTTATCCCTGGTAAGTTTTCAGACTTATACTTCTCCCAGCAACTTGATCTTCCCTCCCCATAAAAAGCGTGCCTTTGCAGACTGGGGGCAGGCAGGGAAGAAATGTTCTGCTTGGGGGAGAGAGTAAGGTTTCAGATAATTCACAGTTTGTTGTTTAAGAACAAGTTAGGTCTTTTCTCCTTGGGAAGTTTAGAAACTTACAGCGTCTGTTCCTGGTTTATGCCTTCTCCCTGAAGAGAGCCAGGTTGCGTAAGCGGTGGGGAAAAAATTCTGATTTTAAGCTCATAGAAAAAAGCAGGGCAGTGTTCCTTTCCAGTTGTCTGAAGGGAAGGCTGGGGTGCTGACCTCAACTTTTGGGAAACCTAATGAAGTTGTTGTGGCTCTTGCTCCCTGTCCATTTCACTGGCGTAGGGCAGGCACAGGAGTTTCTAGTACAGCCAGGAAGAGGTGTGGTCATGGGTCAGCTCTCCCTTTGCATGAAGCCCTCACATCCTAGCCCAGAATGTAGTCTATTTCCATTTGAATTTTCTCCCAATCCTACAAGCCTATTTCAGCAAATTTTTGTTGCAGGAGGAATTTCAGCTGGTTCCTGAGGTTCACTGGCATGCAAATTTGCTTGCCAAAACCCTCCATTCAGCACTATTGACCCAGGTAGGAATTTCCCCATCTCCCCCAACCCCTTGAGACAGTATAAACATTTTCAATTGTTAAAAACATGACTTAATTTTTCTCACTGTTGTATGCCTCTGTGCCTTCCTTACAGGCTGCAAAAGGTTTCTGAGAACCAAGAAAGTTGAGACAGTTACATTCCTGGAATGCACAAAAGAAAAAAAAAGTCAAAATTATGGCCTTCTACAGTACACTTATGTTATGTGGTGGTGGAATTTCTCAGCTTGTTCCAAGTGCCCAAAACATAATTCTCTTTCTTTTTGAATTGGCAGGACCTTGGATTCCCAAGAGGAAAGCCATGCCCTCAAGAAGCAGAAATAGCAGACAAGGCCATGGAGGACCTGTTTATAGGCATGGCCAGGAGGAATCAGGAGCAATTTGAGTTCCTCGTGACAAAGGAGAAATGGTTTCTTCAGCAGAAGGAGAGACTTCTAGACAAGCTCGTGGAGGTGGAGATGTGGAATAGAGAACGTGAACTTTCCCTAATGGAATGCCTAATTGGACCGGTGGCTGACGGAGTGCAGCATCTGCCTGCTGTAGAGGCCCCAGAAACATACCCATCATTTCCTTTGCTTCTTCTCCAGTTGGCACCCAGAGTGCTATTTTGCCTGGAGAGCCTTATTCAAGTACCCCTCCAACCAGCCAGGAGGATAATGAAGGGGAGCCTGCAGCAGGAATCCCAGATCACTAGAACACTGACCACCCTATCCTCTGTCGCAAAAGTCATCCCCATATTTCACTGGAAGTCATTTTTTCCTCATTGTTTACTCCTTCTCATGACGAAGGGAAGAATACAGGTGCAAACATATTAAAAAGTGGACTGCATTTTTGGTTTCGATTACTTAATTTTTAAAAATATTTTTTCCCCAGAATATTTTCATAAAACATATTCTAAGGACAATTTCACTCTGGAATTTTTTAAACAGTTTATTTTTGCATATCAGAGAGGTCTCATACACTGTGCCTCCTTTTCTCCTAAATGAGTCTAGCTGGTGGTAGAATCACTATATTGATCACCAGCACTACATGCTTCACACATGCCTGTGCCATGATACTAACAAATTACTCATTTTTAAAATCAGATGGTGCCATATCGATATCTAGATGTTGTTTTGGATTTGTTAACAGTCTTGACTGCATTAACCAAATGCAGTCTTACAGATCCATGCAATTAAACTTTTCTATATAAATAAATACAAAGTCAAAAAAGCACTATTGCCCAGGTATTTCTCATGATACCTTTTTACAGCTTTTCTGATGGCAAGTAGTTTTACACACTTGTGTTCTGCATTTTGATTTTCCTGGGAGCAGTATGTAACTGAAATAAGGGTAGTACAGGTCTTAAATGTTGAGCACTCATCTCCAAATTAAGATATAATACATCGAGACTGCAATACCTCACAAAATTAGGTTGTACTGGAAGAACTCAGTAATATATTGGTGAATAGATTAGTATACATTAAGATTTTCCATGATAATTCCTTTTATTGGCAGACATTGTATCTTTAAATACTGATTTATCCAAATGCAAAATCCCGGTTCATATCAAGGAATGTTGGTGGTATAATATGAAGACAAGTGTGAAGCTAAGAAATACAAAAGAGAAAACTGCAACCAAAAATTTAAAAACATCTTGTATTTTATGATTGCTCCAGAAAAAAAATCTGAAAGATATACAAATATTGGGGAATATGGCAATAATATATTCCTTTCAGGAATTGATTACAAATAGAGAGACAAGTTTTGGTAGAGCAACACATGCTATTTACTAATTCTAAATATTGTTAATTGCATGTGGATCAGTAAATATGCTTAAACTCAAAGAAAGGGCACGAAAATACAAGTTGGCCCAGGGAGCCATTTTCCCTAAGGCCAGCCTTCCCCTCATAACAGTTGGCACAGATACACTGATCAGAACAATAAATGTTCCCAAGGAATAAAATCTTTTCTTCCACATCCAAGGAAAATCCTGATCTTCTCAGCTTGCTGGGGTCATGAACCTTTCCAGTGCTCTCCATGTGAGTATTCACGAATCTGCTTCTATGGTCCACTAAACCTTGAAGAATGATGGAATTGTAACCTTTTCAGTTCACATACTCACTTGCTCTTAGTGATGGACAAACTCTAATGATGTGTGCGCAATCGATGGCCAGTGCACAATTCAGAAACTCCAGCCTGCAAAAACCAGCTCTTATTTCTCAAACTTTTTTTATGCCAACCTCTGTGGGTAAACCTTAGTGTTAATTGCCACACAAGCCTACACAGCCACAACCTCAACCCCAAGGATTTTCCAACCCCAAGGTGGTTTGGAATGGACCTATTGTAGTGTGAGGTTGCCAACTAACATAGGACAATAGCACCCCATTTCTGAACCAGTATGGAATTCCTGAATTGAGTGTTCTGGCACTGGAGGGTTGGTGCAAACTCCTTATACAGCTCCATGAAGGTCTGTTTGTTCATGAGGAAGTTCTAAAACCCCTGCTGGTCATCCCAGGTTTCCACAATGATTTGATCCCACCACATGCTGTTTTTCCTGCACCAGAAGCAACAGTCAACCAAAGGTCATAACTTGCAATAACAGCAGTCGACATACCTATCCAGTGAGACATA
The DNA here is from genome assembly GCA_007922155.1 of Mesoclemmys tuberculata. NCBI lineage: Eukaryota > Metazoa > Chordata > Testudines > Chelidae > Mesoclemmys > Mesoclemmys tuberculata. The sequence continues at coordinate 49,034,775 of ML675624.1, read as the reverse complement.
AATGGTCATTAATCCTGAAGGTCAGCCAGTTTCAACATGTCATAAAACACTGCCAGATTCCATTCAGCATCTTGAGGAACACCTATTCTGTTGCACAGATATTTGTCCCGCAATGAGGAGTGGGAGCAGGACATGGTTATCCCACTGATCCAGGTCTTCAACTGTGTTTTTCAGGGAAAAAAGTGAGGGGCGATGTGACCAAAAAGTGCCACCTGCAACTGTCTGAAGGCAGGGAACATTACCAACACCTCAGAACAAAGTGGTTCCTTGAGTGTCTCTTTGTGATGTACAGAATCCTGGGATACCACTCTTGAAATGTTAGTACTATCTTCATGTACCTAGAGTGGCAATGTATATGTGGGTATACCTGTGTACACTGCATTATGCACATGTTCAGCACAGTACATGGGGACTCTTGGGCATGGGCATGTGCATCACAAGTGAGCACGAACACGATTCAGTACTCGGACATGTGCACCGCTGTAGACATAGCTTAACTGACCAACTGACAGTCTAAGACAGTCTGGGTGTTACATTTGTCTGTCTGAAAGTTTTATACTGCCACCCATTACTGTAATATTGCACACCTTCCATGTAAAAATCAATAGGAACAGGGAAGTTCTGTATGGACTTCATGGAGTTGCTGACACTTCTTTTTCAGAACCAAAATTCATCTTGGGGTAAGGTATAGATAGATATAGTTTAATATATCATACCTGTGCAAAGAATGCCACAACTAATGCCAGTGAGTAGAAAATTTTGCTTTTGTAGTGATTGACACCCTGTTTGCACAGATATAAATGCAACAAGGGCAAGATATATAGAGGAGAGTCAGGTCCTTTGAATATAAGTTTGTATAATTTACAAAGAGATAAGGACAGAAGAAACCCTAAATCATACAAGTTTATACTCCCTGAAACTCATCTCTGAATTTGGGCCTATTGATCTTATTACAAAATCTGTTTTGAGTACTCAGTAAAGTAGGTTCCAGGAAATTTTGTTCACATGCAAATATTATGAACTCAAAATTTTTCTTTGTAACTTCAAAGTTTAAGTTCAGTTGAGTAATAAGTTTCCTTTTTAAAAAAGTAAAATTTAAGTAGCATTATCTTTGTAAACTGATTCTAATGAAATTCAATGCCAGAATGTAGTACTCCAGGAAGAATTCTCCCATTGGCACTCATGAACACAATGGTGGAGAGGAATAATCTCCTCTCAATCTTAAAAGGGTTTCCTTCCAAACTGCAGTGCAATCTTGAGAGGGGCTAAATATAAGTCACTGCTCCAATTACATTAATGAAGCTGTTCATAGAGCTATGTGGGAAAAAAATCATCACTGTACAGAAAAATCCAGTTTTATTCAGGTTTGCAAAAACCGAACTTTTCAATTTTCTTGTAGAAATCCCTCATTGCTAGGCAAAATGGAAAGAGTTTTTGCATGTGAAACATTGTCATTTTGGTATATGACTACTCATTGTGGGAACATAGATAATTTTGCATAGCTCTGACTCACTGTAAAGGAACTGTATACAAAAAAGTTAATCAAATATCTAGTGTTAATCGAGCATCATACAAGTCTGTATGTAGCAGCTCCTTGAAAATCTGTTCATTTTCAAATAGAAAGATTTTCTGAATGAAAATTTGCAATATATTTATGACATATAAAGCAATAAAAAAAAAAGCCACTGCAATTTCTCAGGCACCTATCCCTGAAAGGTTTGAACTGTGAAAGCCTGGATTTCACAAAAAATTGAATAAGCTAGAGAAGTATCTCAGAGACCCGATAGCAGTATTAACTCTGCTTCTTTGAAGGCCTCTAACCACAAGAGGGTAATTTTAATTATTTGCTGCTACATTAAGTAACTTAAATCTAAGCAATAGAGTTTCAGTTGATTAGTAGACAGAGATGTCCCTGTGCAGCACTATTCTGAATTAGCTCACAGAAATACTCCAGCAGTCCTAGGATCGGTGATATAGCAATTTAGTAGTGTCTGCCATCCTCACCATTCTGCAAACATATGCATAGCACTCCCATGGAAGCATGCTTCAGGATTGCTTTTGCAGCACTTGAGCAGTACTAGCGAATAAATTTGTTTTCGATTCCTTGGCAGTCTTTTAATAGAATGGACCTTCTTTGCCAGTAATAACATCTCTTGAGTAAGTGTGTGAATATATCTGGGGTAATAAGACTTAAGTACAGAAGAATGATATATGGAATAAAAATAACTATGACTAATTACATGTATCTAAATCCCCTAGACTGCTTTGAAAATCCCTACTCAAGATTATGAGTAAGGACCATGTCAGCAACTGTTAGTGCTTGCATCACAATGATTTTCAAAGTGCTATGATACCAGTCTCGAATTGTGATAACACCAGATAACACTTACTCCTCTCTGATTAATATATGACAGTTATGGCCTTTCTAGTCTTCTGTTTAGGTCCTGATGAAGGAAAAGTTACCCAGAGTGTCAATATTGCCAGGAATTAGTGTCTAAGGCACTTACAACAGCAAATGAGAGTTTGATCTTCACTTGCCTTAAAGTTCAATTAAAAATATAAACATATATATGTATGTAATTGTTTTAAAGTTAGTCTCTTTCCTCGCTATTAGTTTCTGAGTGTGATAAGCAAACCTTTTTGGGGTGGGGGAGTGTATGTTTATATGTGTTTGTGTGTTTTCCTCCTTGTGTTTGGAGCTAGGTCAGAGGGGAAAGGGTGCTTGTTTGGGATGGGGTCTTCCATCATGCACTGAACTTTATTGGGGATGAGTGGAAGTGAATGCAGCTGTTAGTAGAAGTTAGTTCAGAGTACGGAGAAGGTGACTGCCCCCATGTATGTAGCAAGCAGTGCTATTAGAAGAGAAAGACTGTACTTCCATAGTGAGAGTGGGGAATAGGACTGCACTGTTAAGCTATCATGTTGCCAGGATACAGGGACATATTTTGGTGCTGTAGGGACCAGGTATCATAGCACGATTATGCTAGCACTGATAAGGTGCCTGCAATTTTTATAGATGCAGCCAGTGGGGTAGCTCAGATCTCAGACAGTCTAATGCTAAAAGAACTAAAAAAAAAACAAAAAACCCAAAATAAATCTAGTATCTCCAGCCAGGCACAAAGATACTACAGAATATGCTGAGGAGAACGTCTGCGATGCACAACTTAACATACTTAAAACTTCCTTCACCAAACAAGGACACTTCACCAGAGAAGTAGATTGCATCATAAAATGAGCCAGCCAAAAGACCCAGAGAGAACCTTGCGGGGGAAACAACAATCTGTGACAGCAGACTGTTGTTGTCACCTACCACCCCACATTGGAACCCATATAGGGTATCATCAAGCAGTTATAACCAATACAAATTGGGACCACATCCTGAAAGAAATCTTTCCAGAACCCCCTATTCTGGCCTTCAAACCAACCCCCAATTTTGCCAAGCTCATCATCAGAAGCAAGCTCCCCACTGACTAGGACACACCAAATCAAAGTGGCATGAAACCCTGCCAGAACAGATGCAAAACCTGCAGACCTATTTCCACTGCTATGATGATCAATAGCCCCATAACATACCTTTCAAGATCCATGGGTTCTACACATTCCTATCATAACATGCGGTTTACCGCATTCAGTGCATTAAATGCCTCCAAAACACCTATGTGAGTGAAACACACACAGAAAAATTATAAACAGACAAAAACATCCTAGCACCTGTGGGTGAACACTTTTCACAAAGTGATCATTGCATATTGGATCTCTCAGCCCTCATCCTCAAAGGAAATCTGCACAAAACCTTCAAAAGATGAGCATAGAAACTTAAATTCATAACTCTGCTAGACACTAAAAACCAAGACTTCAAAGAACATGGCTACTATATACACACAAGATGAAAAGTCCAACTTGGGCAGCTATCATAGTATCTTGTTACTTGCCATCTCTGCAAAGTTTCTGGCCAGGGTACTCTTTGATTGTCTGCTACACAACATTGCAATCACATGCTATTGGAGTTGCAGTGTGGTTTCAGGCCAACACAAGGCACATCAGACATGATATTTGTAGTTCGTTAGACACCATTTGACACCATCAGTGGACCTGGACTTTGGCAACTATTATATAAGTTTGATTGTCCTGAAAAAAATCACCAGTGTTCTGAGGCTATTTCATTATGGAATGCTTGGATGAATGTGTCGATGGTGTTCTATCGGACCCATTTCCTAACACTAATGATATTAAGCAGGGCTGTAAAATTGGTCCAATCCTGTTCAATATCTTCTATGCCGCAACACTCAATGAGATTACAAGAAACCAGAATGCTGGTATCAGGATATGTTTCCGATCCTCTAGAAAATTATTCAACCTGAACATGCTGCAATCTGCCATGAATGTCTTTGAGGCAACTATTCATGAGCTGCCATATGCTGATGACTGTGCTTTAGTGGCACATACTCAAGAAGAGATATAAATGATTACAGATTCACAGAGTGGGCAAAAAGGTATGGACTGACAAGCAATCTGAAAAAAAGATAGAAGTCATGTATCAACCTGTGCCAGGAAAGCTACATGAAACCAAAAGTCACCATAAGCAACACATAGATGAATGCTGTTACAGACTTCTGTTCTCTTGGCAGCACATTGTCAAATACTACCACTATAGACAAGGAGCTGACAATTTGCATCAACAAAGCCAGTTCATCATTTGGCAGTCTATTAGGCAGAGTCTGGCAACAAGGTATTAAGCTTCAAACAAAACTAAAAGTCTATTCAGAGGTTGTGCTGTCCAATTTGTTGTTTGGGTGCAAGACCTGGACCTGCTACCAGCAACATATCAAGCTTCTAGATAAGTTCCATTTATCACATCGGTGTGCTGTACTCTGCATCAAATGATGAGACAAAGTTACCAATAAAGAGGGTCTGGAACTCAATCACTCCATAGGTACTGAAGCCAAGTTTATTGCATCACAGTTACATGGTCATGTGCTGAGGATGGATGAGACCAGAATGCCAAAGCAGTTACTGTCCAGTAAACAGAAAATGAGGAACCGCACACAAAACAACCAGAAGGAACACCTCAAGGACGCACTGAAGCATAACTTGAAGCAGTGCAATATTGATATCAACAGCTGGGAGTCATCAGCCACAGATTGAGCACGCTGGCAAGCAGCAGTCTACTATGGGGTTATTCATTTCAAGATTACTCACCATATGGATTTTAAAGCACAGAGGCTGGATTGTAAACTGAGGCAGATTCAGTAGACACAGACTAATCCCTTCCTGGACATCATGCTACATATGCATTCAACGTGTAAAGAACTGCCATTCATGCATCGGCCTTTTTAGCCGCAATCATTCTCACACGGTGTAATACCACTGCCAGTATTAACTTTGGTGATGAAAGACAACACCACTTTGTTACAGTGCTACAAGGGTGAGAAAAATGCACATTATGGCATTGTGTAAAACAGTGGTTCCCAAACTTTTCTCTGCCATGGCACACTTTGATACCTTTTATTATTTTGAGGAATACCACCATATAGTTTCCAAATGAACTCATGAAAATTTATGAGCCAATTCTGAACTCTTCAAGTAGTTTTTCAAAAAGTCTGTGGCACATCTGCTCAGGCCTGATAGCACACCAGTGTGCCATGGCATTCGGGCTGGGAAACACTGGTGTAAAGAATAATAATATATTAAACCAAATGATCAGTTTCTAAATTCAGATCAGATTACTCTTAAATAGTTCTCTACTTTCCTCTCAGATTGATTCCAGAGGGAGAGGCTGGGTAATTGCTTATGATTATCTTCTAGTCTTTCACATGGAATTCAACTAGGTTCTTGTTCCACATGCATCTAAATCTAAGATAATGACTGATGTTGCGATGGATGGATGGATAGATGGAGGAATGACTTGCTGCCTACCTATGTGCTGGTGGTTGTCATAGCACAGCTATTTCCAGAAAATTGCCCTGACTTTGTTTTTGAGTGCAAATGGAAGTGCTGGCATTGATCTATAGAGCCCTATATATCGTTATGCTTTGATCACTGTACTTGTCTCCCTTCGGCTAATGTGTTTATCTGACTACTATGTTTCTCCCCAAGGACAACTAAAATATTTAGTTCAGTTGAGATACTGTTATTAAGAGTTCTTAAATTTGATGGTACCAGTATTGCCAACTCCAACTGCTCAAAAAGCCAAGAATCAGAGCCAAGAAATCATAAAAGTGTAGGACTAGAGGAGATTTTGAGAGGTTCTTCTAGTCCAGTCCCCTACACTCAAGGCAGGACTAAGTATTATCTAGACAATCCCTGACAGCTGTTTGTCAGTGGGAATTTTTAAGAGCACATTAGACAGAGATTCCACAATCTCTGTAGGGAATTTATTGCAGTGCTTAAGTACCCTGACAGTTAGGATGTTCTTCCTAGTGCCCAACCTAAATCACCCTTGCTTCAATTTAAGTCCATTGTTTCTTGTCTTATCCTCAGAAAAGAGAACAATTTTTCTCCCTCCTTCTTGGGAACACTGTTATGTGCCACCCTCAGTTTTCTCTTCTTCAGACTAAACAAACCCAATGTCTTCAGTTTTCCTCATTATGTTTTCTAGGCCTTTAATAATTTTTGTTGCTCTTCTCTGGTCTTTCTCCAAATTATCCATATCTTTCACGAAATGTGGTGCCCAGAATTGGGCGCAATTCTCCAGTTGAGACCTAATCTGCACAGATTAGAGTGGAAGGATTACTTCTCGTATCTTGCTTACAACAGTCCTGCTAATTTACATCACACAATAATGTTCACTTTTTTGCATCAGTGTCTAACTGTTGACTCATATTTAGCTAGTGGTGTATTATGACCTCTGGAGCCCTTACCATAGTACTCCTTCCTATACAGTCATTTCCCATGTGTGCAACTGATTGTTCCTTCCTAAGTGGAGTACTTTGTATTTGTCCTTATTGAATTTCATCCTATTTACTTCAGACCATGTCTCCAGTTTGTCCTGATAATTTTTAATTTTAATCCTGTCCTCCAAAGCACTTGCAACCCCTCCCATCTTAGTATCATCCACAAACTTTATAAGAATATTCTTTATGCCATTATCTATTTTAAAACATTGAAGACATTGAACAGAACTGGACCCAGACCTAATCCCCATGGGACTCCACTCAATATGCCCTTCCAGCTTGACTGTGAACCACTGATAACTACTCTCTGGGAATGGTTTTCCAACCAGTTATGCACCCACCTTATAGTAACTCAATCTAGGCTGTATTTCCCTAATTTGTTTATGAGACGGTCATGTGAGACAATATCAAAAACCTTACTAAAAGTCAAGATATACCACATCTACTACTTCTCCCCATCCACAAAGCTTTTTTACCCAGTCAAAGAAAGCTATTAGGTTGGTTTGACGTGATTTGTTCTTGACAAATCCTTGCAGACTGTTACTTATCACCTTATTATCTTTTAGGTCTTTGAAAATTGGTTGCTTAATTATTTGCACCATTATCTTTCTGGGTACTGAAGTAAACTGGCTGAAAAATTAAACTGGCTTAAAAATCATGAAATTTAGAAAAAAAAAATGTTCAGTTCTGTTTATTTGCCTTCTGGTTCCTGCGTGTTTAAAGGTGCACCTTTTCATGCTTTTTTCTGCAATCATGAGGGCTGGACACATATTTTAACAAAATAAATAGAGATTAATGATGTAATTACATGATACTAGGACCTGAAGCTTAAAAAAAAAAGTCATGACGCTTACAAGATAATCAAAATTGGCAGTACTGTTGATCTGAGGCGGAGGGTACTGTGCTTCAGCCTCAAGACAGACGTGAAATATTCTTCACTTTTGGCCTGCCATCGTCTGTGTCCGTTTTCAGTTAGAGATTGGTATAACATCCATCTTTTCCTCAAAAATGTTGACTATATGGTAGGGTAGGAGTTCTCTGTTTTGGAGTGAAGGAGACTTTTGTTTTGTGCCAGATTAAGAGCCCAGAACATTGCTGCTGGTAGCACGTAAGATACCATAATTAATAGTGGTAGTTTTGTGGTCTCTGTAGGATGGGCTGGTCCTCTCAAATGAGTACCTGGTTGACAAGTATCTGTATCAGAAAGTCATTAATTACTGGTGCCACAATTGGTATCTTAGTTGGCAGTCAACAGAGAGGCTAAAGTAGCGAGGGGAAAAAAAAAAAAAAAGAAAGAAAAAAGACATGAAGCCTGATCTGTCCTCTAACTTCTGAAAGAGCTCTGAATCCTATATTATGGGGAAAAACATGTGAAAGATGTAGGGGAACTTGGCACTGCTCTACTTAATACTTAGATACGTGGAGAAATCTGCATTTCTCAACTGAAAATAGATTGAAACTTAAAATTAACTTTTGGTACACACTAGCACATTTTTTATTTCAGGCAGGAGGCATTGAATATATATATATATATATACACACATACATACACACACACACACACACACACACACACACACACTGGTTTTGTGTGAATGTAGACACGTATTCCACTCAGAGGTGTGTGTGCGTATGTCCAACACACCGGAACTGGAAAAGTTTTCCATACCAGTAGCCTTTGGGGCAGCGCACTTGCCCTGTGCCTCCTTTTGGCCCCTTCCAAGGCTAAATAAGGGTAGGGCCATCCCAAATCCCTTAGTTCCTTCTGACTTTCATGTGGTTCTCCTCACAGGTGTTTTTTATTTTTATAACGTCATTAGCTCTTAGCTTCATTAATTTGGTTAATTTTGGTATTTATTCCTTACAGCATGTACCCCCCCACATACACGTATGTTGCTTGCTTTGTCTCAGTGAGGGACACAACAGGGAACTTTGACTTTGCTTTAGGAAACAACCTGTGAGGGTGAGTATCCAGGACATAGTGGAATACTTATTGTCTTAAAGCCTTCTGGCCTTTCCTAAAACTCCCTGAAGGTTCGCTTTGCAGCCATTTCTGCCATTCACCCTCATTCAAGGGAGAACAGCATCTTCTAATCCTATGGCTACAAGGTTTCACAAATGAATTATTTGTTTTTTTCCACCTGCAAAAGCATTAGTTCTGCTTTGGGATCTTAACACAATGCTAGTCACTCTCATGGGTCCTCCATTTGAAACTTTACTTACTTGCTCCTAGACACATTTGTCCCAGAACAAAGTCTTCCTTTTTGCCATCACATCTGTGAGGAGCATAGGTGAGATACAAGCATTAGTGGCAGGCACTCCATACATTTGTCTTTTAAGACCAAGATGGCCTTGAGCCTCACCTCACATAGTATTGGCTTTCCACCGTAATCAGAGGATATGTCTATCTGTGTTTTTTCCAAAACCATATCCTGGTTCACATACTTTGTACACTTTTTTTGGTGTACAAATCCTTGGATGTAAGGAGGACATTGGTCTTTTATGCAGACAGAATTAAGCCATTTAGGCAGCGTCCAAGAAGCGCAGGCCCACACAAGTGCTAAATGAATCAGGTCCTGTATTACACTACTGATTACAATGCGGCCAATATAACTCCTCCAAAAAGCATCTTTGCCCACTCAATGAAAGCTCAAGCAATGTCTATAGTTTTTCTGAATGATGTATCTATCCTGGCATTTGCAGAGCTGCTACCTTATCCTCCATACATACATTCAAGAGAATTCAAACTCTGGGATGGTGATACGTCAATCCCTGTTTAAACAGACTCGAAGCCCAGCCACCTATGATACAGCTTGTGATTAAAATACACATCTGGATCCACAACTCAAAGAACAACAGCTACAATACAGGTAAGTAACTGTTCTGTAGTTTAATCTGGGAGGAGGGGGAGAATGAAGATCCACCTTAAATGTTAACAATGCTTCAACTCAGATGAAAATAAATCATAGTTTCCTGCTCTAAATTCTTTTGGCTTTGAGATGTGGACAGGGAAAAGGAAATGAAGTAGAAATAACACCACTGGCATAGAATAATCAAATTCTTTCTGAGGAATGTAGCAGGCCATCTGGTTTTAGATAACATGAAACTAAAGCACAGTATTTAGAGATGAGCAAGTATGAGATACTTTTCTAAATTATCACTAGGAAAAGAAAACACATTACCAGAAGGCACAACCAAAATGGAAAAAAGCAACAGAATTGGCTTTCCCTTTTACTAGAAACTAATATTGTTACACTTTACAGAAACTGCTTAAGATTTGAAAGGTATTTTGTCCTCCTGTGAGTGAATGAATATATATTTCAGATTCAAGTTCACTTTAAAACTTATAGGAAAAAAAAAAGATTTTTTAAAAAAGGTAATTTCTCTACAAGGAAATAATTTCCTCTATTTTGTTACCATTCAATTTACAAACAAATATCACTAGCGGAAATGGCTTGGGACAAATATTGTATAAATGGGAATTTAAAACTAAAACAGGCAATATTCTTGTATAGGTGCCATTTAGAGCAACAATTCAGTTCTCTGCAAACATAAAATCGCAGCCAATGTGTTTTAAATTATATATCTTCAGTAGCAATGGAAGAATTGTTACTCCCCAAAATAGGTGCTTCTTTTAGCTGCCTCAAATTGGTCTGTAACCCAAGTAGTTTATAAGTGTAGAATTCTGTTTATTCTGGAATTCTAGATTATATAAAAAGGATTTTTCAAGGCTAGTGGCTGTTGACAGGAAAATAGTACAAAAATAGACTAAAACCTTTGAGGTACCCTGCTTTAGCATTATAGATACAGAATGTAATTGCTGTACATTTAGAAAATGGGAGCTACTGAATTTCAACAGATAAAGAAAATGGAGATGTGTAAAACAGATTATTTTCCCATTTAATTTTTTTTAATTAAGAGCATTTGGCAGCTGCAATCTATTTTATGTAAAGTAACTGGCAGCTAGTGATGATGGATCAGCATACAGGCAGGCTCACATGCTTACACACAGATGGCACAATGGTGCTCTACATTTTATATGCAACGCACCCAGGAAAATTTGGTGATCTTGTAAGTCCTAGAATTCCAGGATAAAGAGGGTGAATGGACACTACCCCGTCTTCAGCAGAGAAGTGGGAAAAGGGTTAAACCCAGCACAGCTTTCTGCTGCCCAATTGTTCAGTAGAAGGACAATAAATTAGGGGCTTGGGAGACAGAGATTGGAATTCAGGGCTCCACAGCAAGGGTCAGAGGACAGGGTTGAATATAGGGTTGGGGAGTGAGTTTTTTATTGTGATTTCTGGTTATTAATATTACCCATTGAGGAAGACTGACTGATTACTGATAGATGCCAACACAACCTTTTCATTGTTCAGATGCATATCTGTGGAGGTTTTAGTACCTATCTGAAAATGGCAGGCACTGAAGAAGAGTTTAAAAGCTCAGAGTTCCAATACAGTGCATGTCTAGAATTTAGATATCATGTATACATCAACCCATGCTGTGGTGATTATGATGGATATGGCAGCCGCATACATAATCTTTAGGGTATCATATAATAAAGTTTGTTAATTGTTTATATATCATTGTTGGTTGGATTACATGCATCTCCAGAGGGAAAGATTATCACAGCTCCTTGAGGTACTAAGAAAAATGGGTGGTGAAATTAAGGCTAGTTGCTGAAACTAAACACCTCCAATGAGGTATTAGCTCTTGAGGATGCTTGCCTATACTGGTTCAAACAGGTTTTTCAAGAGACTTGGTATAAAAGGATGAGCTTGAATTAACTCGTGACCTTCATTTGGCTTCAACAACCTGACAGGACCATGGGTCCTTGGGGGACACCAAGCCTTCCAGAAGGAGTGGAAGGACGGACACCTCCCAGAGTGCTAGAGTAAGAGGTGACTTCTGGTAGGATTTTAGTAAGCACTAGGCACTTCTTTGTTTTTATGTTCTCTCTCTAATGCTTTTACCTTAAGAATAAATGCTTGCTTAAAAAGGGTTGTGTGGTAACTTGTAACTGCTGGCAATACACTGTTCATAGCCCTCAGAGAGAAAGCAATGCACAGACACTGGCCTTTAGGTAGACTGGCTTTCTGGGGAGATCACAATGTAAGGCAGATGGCTCTGCAGCCTTAAATCCACCCAGTTTGGGTAGGGACCCATGTCCCACTCCCTTCTGAGACAAGTAATGACAGGCATCCTGAGCCCTGACTGGACACTCCTGGAACGGACCATGGATATGGGGTGCAGGTACAGTTATGCTGAAAGTAGATTTTTCTGAGTAATGTTACATGTGATTAATTCACACGCATATCTGCCTCAGTTCTTCTTTATGTTTTCCATGTTATGGATTGTTATAATTTAAATGTACTTTTTTGCTCTCTTGTTTTGTAGCCCCCTTTTCTTGCACCTGCTCATCAGAAAGATATCAATTCTTGGCTCCATGAGACTTCATCACATATGTTCTTAGTTGAGTGCTGTGGGAGCAGAAGAGAAAAACTTGGATCAACTGCTTCCTGAGCTAGCATCTCGGTACATATCAGCTGTTCCAGCTTCACTGCAACTGCCGTGGAACCAGGGACAGAAGGCAAAGGGCTTCCAAAGAGCCAGATGCTGCTTTACCCTCAGCTGGAGGAGCATATCTGCACTGGGAGATCAAGTCTGGGGTCATGGATAAGAGTGCCCTCCCTGCCCTCAGTGTGATCCCCCCTCCCCAACCCCAAAATGAATTATACTTTCCTCTGATTTCTTCTAACATAGAAGAAAAATTTCCCGAGGCATGACAAGCCATTATTGTTGTTTGTATTAATGTAGTGCCTAACGGCTCCAGTCAGATCAGGCCCCAGTGGAGGCTGACATCAAGGGTGGAACAGAGGAGGCAGGATAATGGGGTGGTGCTAAAGCATTGAGGTGCTAGAAGCAAGGACAAGAATTGTGTCTAATGTAGTGGAGAAGGTACAGCTGGTGGAGGGATTATAGGGGAGGTGGATGGAACAGGGTTAGAGTTAGAATTATTTTGTTCGCCACACCTGAATGTAGCTGAGGGGAGGGAGGTGGACATTAGAAAGTGCAGTGAGAAAGGTTGCAGTTGCCAAGCCAGGAGGAGGTAAGGACCCGAGGGAGAGATTTTTACCTGTGTAGGCAGAAACTAAAGCCTGGATCTTGGAAATGATATAGAGGAAGAAGTGTTGGGGTTTCAACAGAGCCTGGCTATGTGGGTGTAGTGACTGGGTAGAGCTGAAGATGACAACCAGGTTGTGGGTTTCCAAGTCACTGGGAGAATGGTGGTACTGGTAGCAATAGCAGTGACATAACATGAGAAGAGCAGAAGGCTTGGGCAGGAAAGTGAAGTGGTCCATTTTCACCATATAAAGTTTTACAAGAAGATGACAGAGAGAAGCTGAGATGCAGGATTAGACAGAGGAAAGAGGTCAGAAGGGGAAAGCTAGACTTGGCAGTCATTGTTACAGAGACATATTTAAGAGAGCAGAAACTTTTGGCTCTGGTGGTGTGTCTACAGAGCAAAGAAAAACCCAAAGCTGGCCTGTGCTGGCTGACTCAGGATCACAGGGCTTAGGTTGCAGGGCTGCTTGATTGCTGTGGAGATATCTGGGCTTGGGCTGGACTCCAATTTCTAGGACTCCGCAAGGCGGGAGGAACACAGAGTTAGGGCTCCAGCCTGAGCCTTGAAATCTGCACAGCCCAGTATCTGAGCCCTGTGAGCCCGAGTTGGTTGGCACAGGCCAGCTGCAGGTTTTTCGGTGCTGTGCAGACACATCCAGAGTGGTCTTTTTAGAGCATGTATTATTAATCTGAAATCACATTTGGGATGATCTTGGATCACTAAATGAAAAGCTCTGAAAAATAGAGTGCAAGTCAAACCCCCGCAAAATTTCTCCCCCCAAACCTTTTACACTCTGAATTCCAAAGGATGGTTAAACTTAACCTTCACAGAACTCACACAGGAGAACTTCTTAACTCTGAGCAATAGCACAAGTCATGTAGAGAAGTTAGCGTTATATGCACCAAGCTGTATTCATAGGCCAAGCTCTGAAATAAGTTTGAGAAGTTTTAACCCACTCCTAAAAATCATATTTTGCTTTTCTCTTTATTTCAGCATTGCACCAAAGGAACCAGATTTGCAGTTGCAGACTGTAATACAACATGTATTGTGCTTAGTATGAAAAGCAAGCACCGTCAGATTTTATGATGGCCAAGTGAACCATGGTAAAAAGGAAGTCACCTAAACGATTTTTGTACTTTACCCCCTCGCCATTTTCAATACAATGGGGATCAGTGCTCAGTAAGGAAGAGAATTTCTCTTCTCTGAGCTGTAGCCCAGGGAGAAGATCTGGATGACAACTAGCTACATAACCTGCTATGTAACCTGGTAAAATGTCACAGAGATCACGTCAATGGAAAGACCCCAAGGGAAAAACAATGCATTAAATGGTTCTCAACTGAAGAATGATGGTCCAACATTGATTCACTTGGCAGCATATGTGCCAGTTACTAAACTAGTCTCTTTGAACAATATTCTTCCCTGATATATACAGCTAGGAGAGAGAGCTGAGCAGTGATTTGGCTCAGGAGTTTAAGCAATTGAGATTCTGAACTTCTAACACTGCACCTGGTGCCTCTTTATTTATTGGCATAAAATATTGCAGTGTGTCACATTCAACCTCCACATGTTCTCCCATGAGGGATTTTTCCATTCTCAAGAGTCCAAGAATGAGGGCAGGGAATTGTGCCGTGATACTCAAGCGGAAAAAGATATTCATGGAGTAGCAGCTGTGGCATGGTGGAAGAGCAGCTAAAACACAATGATCCATATGATAGCAATTGCAAGCTTTTTAACTGCCAAGTCTATAGTTAAGCAGTGATCCTAATTATTGGGTGTACATCCAACTGTATTTCTTCCTAAGGAAAGAGGAAAATTTTGTATAGCATTTGCTTTTTTCTTCTAATTTTGCTCTATACCAAAAGGATGAAAGTGACAGGGAGAAATGGCAAAAGCCTCAGGAATTTGGGCCCATTATACAATCAGCAGAATTCTTCATCCATGGCTCAAAATTAGAGATGAAACTGACTGCTGTGAAGGTTCTCATTTAATACACTTGGAATGACTGACAGTAACTTTTTCGTTCTTGATTCCTGCCAAGAGAGCTACAGCCTTTCCGATTCTCACTTAGGCATCAATGGGTTGATGAAAAGGGGACACACAAAACAAACTTGTTGATGGGTGCTATATCTTTGCTTTCAAGGATAACCCCGTTTGCCTTGAATTTAAAATGATTGATGGATGTCAAGTTAAAGAAATCATCTCTTCCAGCTTTCCTTTCCCAATTTCATCTGGACAATTTATTAAAAATAAATAAATCTAATAGTTCCAAGGGCTAAAATGTTCCTATGCCAAGTGGAGTTGATAGCAAATTAAGATGGACTATATGGAGAATTGCCTCACGCATGTGACAACGGACACCTCATTTATGATATTTCGCCTACTATCAACAACACAATGAAGTCACTAGTTACACAGGCAGCAGCTGGCTCCCCACTGGAAGTGCATACTTCTGCTGCAAAAATCAGTCCATTGCAGTAGCAGAGATATTTCTTTATTACAAAGTTAAGTAGACTTATTGTGAGAGTCCCATAGCAATGACACCTGACATTGACAAAGTTAAACTCATGTCAGCATTTCCATTATACATTTCAGATGTGGGTTACTGTAAAACTCATTTTAGGTTTATATTTAATATAATTTTTCCCCCCAAAGCTTAAGTGTGTGTATTCTTGAAGATACTATATATTGGGGTTAATTTGAAGGCTCTGGAAACTTATTTTTAATGTTTACCTCTCAACATGGAGAGTTAGAAGCTTATGTATTTGTAGGCAGTTTTATGGTGCTCATTACCATGGTTTCTTCGTAATTCAAACACAGATGAATTAACCTTCAAAACTGTCCTGTGACGTAGATAATTATCCCAATTGTACAGATGGAAAACAGATACCACTGAGTTGTACGTGATGTGACCAAACTTATAATAGAATTCTGTAGTGGAGCCAGCATTAGAAGCCAGATTTCCTGGCCTCCAGTCATGAGATCATAAGGCCATTCCTCCTTCCTGATACTTTGATTTTGTGACAATTGACCCCAAGTAGTAGGCAGACAATTTTTATTCTGATATTTCCTAACTTTGGAGGGCTTGACTTTGCAAACCTAATGTTCTTTTAATGTAGCTTGTGTACAAGTATAAATAATCTATCTGGGACCTTAATTGCAAATGTTCACTTTTATTTTCAAGTATTTTTCAAGTTCAAATTTATGCAGCAGCATTCCTTGCAGCATGAAGACAGACTTCTGAGGCTAAAGCACAGTCTATTTGAAATTGCCACTTTGTTTCTCTGAATTACAACAAAGTATTTAACAGTTTATTGGCTACTGCTTAAATGATAATTGCTTTTCTGTGATTTTTAAACATGCATACTATGTGGATTAAATGGATAGTTGCAACATAGATCAACAACTAAAAACAGCTGTCATTTTTTGTTTATTTTCCCTTTTAAATATTGGTAATATACTTTTTGTTACAAATCTAGCTAAAACTGAATAGCAAAAGGAAGGAGGTTCAGTGTCAATTAAAATTCTATCCTTGTCCTCAAAAAATAATCTAGTGTTTGCATAGTTTCTAAAATGCCAAAAAGAAAATGTGAATTAACTGTGAATATGTGAAATATGTGAAAATGTGAATACATCTTAACTGTGATTTTACTTACTTCAGTCCATTTACACCAATTCCTTTACTTTAGAACCCTGGGAGCCAGATCTGGCAACTTTTCCAGTTGCGGAGATGAGGGGCAGGTTTGGACTCTAGACTGGAAGGAATGCAAAGCCTCCTGCTCTCCTTCCAGCACAAAACACATGAGCTGCTGCTGGCTTTTGACCTGTGTGGAAACATACCAAGGAAAGGACATGACCAAGGACTTCGAGAGAAGGAACTGGCAAGTAGACAGATGGGCAGATGGCTGGGAAGGCATGTCAAATGACAGGGATCATAGTGCTTCAGGGTGAGGTGAAGTGGAGGAGAGTGAGAAGAAACTCAGAGCTGGCAAGGGACTGGCTTTCTTGCTGGGGTGAAGAGAGGAATCATTTATTTAAGACAAAAATCTGTCCATGGCTATGTCCCAAGGTCATCCCTTCAGGGTGAAGCAAGCACCTAGCTTACTTCATATATTATTCCCTGGGCAATGACACTCCTGTGGTGTGGTTATGGGGCCCTCCAGCTGTATCTGTCGGCAAGTTCACCACCTCCCAGGGGGATATAAAACAGCTAAGCAAAAAGAAAAATAGTTCCAGGGCTCCACACGAAACCTAAGATTCCACCTTCCTGTGTGGCAAAAGGCTAAGAGCTAATACCAGGGATTTCAACCAACCAACCAACCAACCAAACTAGCCTGTCTTCTTTCCTCAGAAGATGCAGGCTGGTCAGACTCTCAAGCTGTCACTCAGTAAGTAGCCCAGTATCTCACTCTGGGAGCGCTATCATCTTTTATATCTATAACCACAGTCTCTGGCTCCATTTTTTGTTTTTTCCTTCCCCCTTGTATTGTGTGGTGATCAAGTTCTCCTGGCTCACCCGGTGCAGCTTATGACAGAGAGAAACATTTTCAAATCAGCAGGTCTGGAAAACTTGCACCCGAGAGTCCTAAATAAGCCAGAGATGATCACAGGTGCCCTAGTATTCTTTTTAATAAAGCTTGGAAAACTGGGAAAATTCCAGAAGACTGGCATGATGTTGTGCTAATGTTCAAAAAGGGCAAGTGGGATGACCTGGGAAACGACAGGCATCTTAGCCTGACATAAGTGTGGGACAAAATTAAAGTTGATACAGAATTCAACTGATAATGAATTAAAGGGTAGAAATAGAAGTAATTCCAGTCAAACAAAATCCAGTCAATTTGACTACATTCTTTGATGAGATTACAAGTTTAGCTGATAAAGGCAACTGCAGAAGAATATACAAAGACTTTTGTAAGGCATTTGAATTAGTATCACAACATTCTGATGAATAAATTAGCATTATACAATGTCAATAAAGCACATGTACAATTAATTACAAAGAGACTGACACTGCATTGTAGTTGTCAATGAGGAAAATCACCCAGTGGGGTGATTTCTAATGGGGTCCACAGCAATTAGTAGGCTCACCATTACTCAACATTTTCCTCAATGATCTGGAATTAAATATAAAATCATTGCTGATAAAACTTGCAGATTGCCCCATAGGACCACCCTGCCTATCTGGATGAGTTTGGGCCCATTCAAACAAAATGTGTTTTAATAGTCAAAGTGGTATGTTTAGGAACAAGGAATGCAGGTTATACCTACAGAATAGGGGACTAGATCCTGAAAAGCAGTGATTCTGAGAAGGATTTAGAGGTAGAAAAGCAACTGAAAATCAGCTCTCAGGGCAATGCTAGAGGAAGAGGGGCTAATGCAATCTTTACCATCTATAAACGGGAGCTGTGAGCAGGAACAGTGAGGCAATTTTATATCTGTACATGGCCTTGGTAAGATCAATATTGGTGTGGAAATTTTTTTATTTTATTTATTTATTTTAAAAAGATGTTCAGAAGCTGGAGAAAGTACAAAAAAGAACCACAAAAATGAAAGCTGGAGTTTCACAGTGAGAAACTTAAAGATCTCATTAGCAGTTCATCAAAAAGAAGACTGAGAGGCGACTTGCTTACAGCGTATAAAATACATTAATGGGGAGAAAATACCAAGTCCTAATAGATCTTGTATTTAATCTAGAAGAGAAAGGCATAATGAGAACCAATGGCTGAAAACTAAAGCCAGACAAATTCAAATGAAAAATTAGGTACACTTGTTTTAATCAGTGAAGGTGGTTAAACACCAGAACGAACTACCAAGGTAAGTGGTGGATTTTCCATCTTTTGATGTCTTCAAAATCAAGATTAGATGCCTTTCTGGAAAATGTGTTTGATTAAAGCATAAGACATGTTTTGGCTAAGACAAATTATTGGATTCAATATAAAGATAATTGGATGAAATTTAATGACCTGTCAGACTAGATGATCTAATGGTCCTTCTGGACTTAAACTGAATCTCTGCTTGCTTCACAGTGCCTCCTGAACTGGTCTGTCGTTTCCTTGCAAGGGCCCACTCCCAAGTCTGACAAGCCCCACAGATGTGGCAGGTTGCGGCTGACTGACCACTTCTTGACTGGGGGAAAACATTATCTGCCCCCCCCACATATATACAACAATGAATCAAAGTACTTCAGCTTACATCAACACTTCAGTGTATGCTGCAATATTGTTATAGCACATCAGCAGTTTCGAGGAGGATCTGTCAGAAGAGCTCTGGCAAGATGGAGGTGGAGTTTAATCATCCCCAGTTACATGGTTAATTTACTGAGAAAAAATGTACTTATCCCTAATGCTGAGATTATATATGGTAATGGTCTCTTCTGTATTCCTTAAAGAGAAAGGATTTTCATTGACTTCAACAAGAGATTTGCAAGATGTGTGCAACACCCAGCAATTTAGAAGAATTTAAACAATACATTCATAGTCCTCTTAATTAGAGCAGAATAGTTAGTCTTAATTTCACAAAATTGTATACATAAAATTGCCATTTTATTAAGATTAATTCTGTTTTAGGATTATTTTTTGTATGAAAAACTAAAATCTCAGATTCTCATGTTTTCCTCAGGAAACCATCTTTGCAGGAAAATGGGAACAAATTAGCCAGAAACAGGTACATTTTTATGTAAAAACAAGGTGTCGGGGTAAACTGGTGAAAAAAATCCTTGAGTTAAATGTAAGCATGTGCTAGCTGTGAACTATCTTAAGAAATAGGTGATTAGGTGTCAACAGAAAACTGGTAACTAGTAAGTTCAAACACTTGAGCTGAGATTCTGAGCCCTGCATATTGGGTAAAGGTATGCCATGAAAAGAGATATTAAACATCCCAATTTTGATTGAGGGAGAATTCTCTCTCTTTCACTCTATGCTTCTATCTTTTGAGGACCCCCTCTCACAATCCCCAGATAGGGGGTATGCCAGAAGCAGGGCTGGAGCATGGAAGGGGCACATTAGAAACCGGTCCATAGAGCCTTGAAGGTTCTGGGCAGCTGGGAACAGGCTGCTGTAACTCAGCCAGCCACTCAGGCAGTAAATTATCCCAATGGATGCTCTGGAGCAGCTTGGAATCAGAAAGGTGCAAAGGGGACCTAAAGCCCCACCCTTCTCCCTTGTAAGAGCTCTGCAGTGAGTGCCTTAGAGCTCCAGCACAGAATCTTACCCTTGATTCACATTGATCTGAAGGTTTATTAAAATCAGAGATGCAGCAACATTTACTTTAATAGTGAGAATTTATATCTAAAGTTGTTTTTCAGAGAGGCATTAACATTGCACAGCTGCAATGCATACATAAAGTCTCTTGTAGGCCTTAAAGAAAGGTAACAATGACTTTCAGGGAAAAGTTTGATATGTAAATAAGAACTAATTAGATTAAAAATAGACCTTTTTGAACTTTCTAGGGGGCTTCAAAGTCCTGCAATTTCCTAGTGGCTCCAGACAGTGATTGAAAAGAAAATTAAAAAGTGATTAAATTTTTTTATGGAAGTTCCCCATCAAGTGCCATTATAACACCATCATTTTACAACATAATAGTTTCAAGATAAAACATTGGTACAGCATAGTAATACCCTTTTCAAATGCCTGCCAGGCACAGTAGATGCAGTGTGACAGACATTTTGAATTCTAATAAGATTTGAAAGAGTGAACATGGCCATTATATGGCTATTGCCATCTTTAATTTGGACTTGTTTTCCATTTTACACTTTAGTATTCCTCCTGGTGGGGCTTGATCCTGTATCCACGATACTCATGATTCTCCCCCTCCGACACAGAGAGATGCTTCACTTTGGAACAGCCTACCCCTTTCTGATGATTGTGGCAGGTATTCTGTCGTTTGGCAATACTGGGGGAAGGATAGAACTGGGTGGACAGGGGAAATTCCCCGATGGATATAACCTAGTGCTGTATTATCTAGTCTGTGGGGCCTCTCTCTGGGCAGGAGCTGCACCATCAAAAAGCCAGGAGTGTGGCACTGGCAGCCCAGACTGCCTCTGCAGCCCTCTGGAAATCCTCAGTGTGGGAGTGGCCTTTTCTCTGACAGGACAAACTGTCTCCCCAATAAGATAATGTGGGGGAGAGGGGACTCCGTGAGGAGATTTCCACCCCCCCCCCCAAGGATTTCTCCCTGGAACTTACTACTTCTGGGTTTCATTGCAAGAGGGGATGGTCCAGCCCTCTGCATACCGAGCCAAACTCTGAGTCCAGTGCCTGGTCCAAGCAGCATTCAACTCCCTGGCTTGCCTTGGTCATGGTGCACATCTGAGGATTTGGCCTCCCTAATTTGTAGCAATTCCATATGATGTCACGCAACGTCTAGCGAGTGCTTCTTGCTCTTTTCACAGGCAAAATGTATCTATAGGAACACTGGACTTCTCCAGCCTAATTCACACTAATACTAGAGATGAGCCTGTATGAGAAGACCTGGATGTCCTTCTAATAATCTGGTCATTTTCAGGTTTGTCTGATGCCCAGAAGATTGGCTGGATATTAGGTGCTGAATGCAATACTCACTAAAATGAAACAAACATGAATTGTACTTGAAAACCAAGCTCCAGGGCTGATATAGAACAATACTTATAGTCCTTGGTGAATTTAAGAATGGCAAAAGCACAGCCCCCTCTCCCCACTTCATCTCACGGTCTGTAATCAAAGCACTAAATTCTTTGTGTCCCCCTTCTGCCAGGTGGAGTCGGCAGCAACAAGGGTTCAATATCTAAGGGTTTCTCTTAACAGTAGAAACAGAACCAGTTCAAGCCTGTATCCAGTAACCTGGAAAATTTTACACCCCCCCACCCCAAGCACCTTTAAGAGGCAATACTTCCCCACCCGCAAACACTGAATCTGTGCATAACCAAGAGGATTTTTATTCAAAGAGAAAGGGAACCAAGCATAAATTTGGGAAACACACCAGAGCCACATTCAAAAGCATGTGACCATTAGCAAGCCCAACTCCACTGTGCATTGGTCAGTGTCCCTTGCCTCACTTCTGATGAAAAAGTCTGTTCATCACTCAGTTCTCTCCCTCTGCTGCACCCCATTCACAGTTGGCTGTCCTTGGTTAGTAAAGACCCAGAGTTCAAGAAAGCATTCAAGAGAGCTCACCTCCCACACAGAAAGGCAGAGAAAGGGCACACCAAGCAATTCACAGCTGTCACCCCCAGGCACCACTGCCAGCTGTTTGTACAATGACACATTCTGAGATTCCACCACCTACCACAGCTTTTAGCAACTTCAGCGCCCACTGATTTCAACAATTAGTGGGGACCCACATAGCCAATACAATCTCTGTAGTTTATTTCAACTGTGTAGAAAGCCTCAGAACAAGTGAGGTTGAGTTTAGGGTGACCTTTTCAATCAGGGCATTCTAAGCACAGCTCTGCTAGCCTTTGCTTGTACAATAAGGATAATATTTCATTACTTCTGCAATCAAATAGTAGAGTGATTTCTAACCCAAAACCAGCCAGAATTGATCACTTTGTCGCAGTAAGGTCATCTGCTGAGCACCTAGGCAGAGTAGGCATCTCTATGCAAATATTCTGCTCCTGAAGGCTTTTCCCTCATCACTAGCTGGCAGGAGAGAGCTCATTCACACCCTATTTACATTTAGAATCACAACAAATAAAGTGTTTTTATCCATGCCTGTTTGCCCATTTCTGCTTTATAATGACACTGGTAGTAGAACAATTCCCTTGATGTGATGTTTTATGCTAGAGTTGTAAATGTCTTTGGGATATGGTAATCTCAGAGCCCAGCCTATTCTACCCTTTAATGGTCTTGTGATCAGCTGTCTAGAAGACTAGAGAGTAATAGTCTCTGCAAATATAAGAGACTTGACATATAAAAACTATAGATTAAAATCTTTGCTTTTCTCAATTTTTCATTAAGTTCTAGCATTTGTTGAAATGTTTAGTGGTTTTTTTTATTTTTTGCATTAGCAATAATAGAATTATTGAAATTCTTTTGTTTTATTGATTTTAAGGTGACTTATTTATCATGACGCATAAGTAAATGGGAAGCCTTTACCTTTTTAACTCCATACAGCTCCAGAGAAACTCCATGAGACAGTGTTTGATAAAAGAATGGTAATTTAATTCCAGTAATCCTAAAGGTGGTAAAAAGTAAATTGAAAAAATAAGTGAGTGCTTCAGCAAGATGGGGCAGGTAGCATCAACTGGCATCAAAGGCAGTCACTTGTCTAATGACCATGTGTGTGAAGGAGGGTTTGCAGAATTGGCCTTGCAATCTTTTCTACTTCCAACTTCATGATATTTTCCAAACTGCTCCCATCTAACCTCTAACAGGAATCCCATTAATGTCAAGGGGAATAAGGATTACGTACTAGGGGGAAAATAAAGTTCTATAAAGTTTTTAAAATTATTTTATCATTTTAAAGCAGATTTAACTTTTATTGCCACTTTATTTCCCTTAAAACCCTTTCAATACACATTAATGCTTCTATTTGTAAAAGAAAAATTATATACTGCAAAGGCAGTTATGAAAATATAGACATTCATTATATGGAGATTAAATAGGCAAGGTAATTAAACATTTTTAAATTTCACAGAGTATATCAACATGAAAGCAACAAGAAAGGATTTGAACTGGGACCTCCCATCTCTCAAGAAAGCATGCTTAACTATACTAAGCCATTGAATATTCTGACATAGTGTTCCCTCAGTATCTCCCGCTGAAGGTGTTCCACTGTGGATATATCATGAAAGTGATTGAAGCAGGAGGAATATATTCTGGTCTCCCACCTCTCAGGTGAGTGCACTAACCACTGGGCTACAGAGTTTCTCGCTTTCTCACTGTCATAGTCCTAGATTTATTACTCTTTACCACATCCTAATTATTACAATGCCAGGGGGATTCTAAAATATCTGTGTTGTTATTCCTGTAATGAACTCAGTGGTGACAGTAGGCGTAAGCAGAGTACGCAATTGCTTAGGGCCCCTAGGAGGCCCTGATTTGGTATTACCCTCAAAATACTATTCATTTTATTTAACAGAGTCTTTTAAACCAGTGTATTAGTAAATATTGTGTTAATATATTTTTAGGGGGAAGGTGAGTGGTAATGGAATGAAGCAGGGGCATAAACAGTCCTCCTTAAAGCCCCCTTTAGGTGAGAACCTTCACCTACTGCTAACTGGCAAGAGAACGAAATCCTATCCTGCTGCTTATGAATAAGGTATTTCCATGGAAGATAATCCCATTGGCATGAAGTTTCTTTGAGGTAACCTTTTACAAAGTGAATAGCTGAAATAGAGAATCTACAGTTGTCTAAATCTCTTAGATATGCTCTTCACACAACATTTGTGAGCAGTTCACTCAACTTCTGCCCAACTTTCTGCTGCCATATAATTGGCTCTTTTTAATTTGTCTCACCTCTCAATCCGACAGCCTCTGCTCTATGAATAGTCTCACAAACCAAAAACTTCAGTTAACAAACTATTAGCGTTGTAGCAAAAATTACATCATAATTCAACCCTTTCAAAACCAAGGAATACGTTGTTGAGAAAATAATAAAATTTGTATCAGCAGTAAACATAAACAAGCACATTAACCACTTTTTAAAAATTTAGCTCCCTAGAGATGGCTTGTTGGATGAGAATTTTAAAGAGGTGCAGGTGATGCCATTAATTCTAAAAGATGATGTATGGCTAAATATCAACCATAAATCCATAGTAAGTCCCCAAAGCTTAAGTGGCCCTATTTTCAGATGTAGTGAGTGCCCATAAACCTCACTGAAATCAATAGGAGCTGCATATATTCAGGCATCTTTGACAGTCGGTTTGTCACTCACTGCAACTCTAGTAGAGCTCTCCTGGTGGATACTCACTAGGCTGGCTGCTGTGTTTGAGGCCCATCTCACTGGGCTCCATGTACTTTAACCCTCCCAAACAGAGTTCAGACACTGTCCCTGGCTAGAGTCCTTCAGCACACTCTCTGGGTGAAGATCATTTATCTAGCACCATCTTTGGCCTGGGTCCCTGAGGTCCAATTGCCTAGCCCCTAAGACTAGTATGGACTTCCTCATAAATTAAGCACACACTTTCCTAGAACCCCACCTTGTGGATACTCTGAGTTTACAGTTTAACTCTTCAGGGGCACGTGCCAGTGAAAGAAAAAAGACAGACTTAGCACAGCATTCTAAAACATCATTTCTCTTCACTTAGATAGCACAAGAAATAAACAGATGTAGACAAAAATAATAAACAATCCCATTTCTATTTACTCACCAGTCTGGAGTTCTTTGGGCTTGGGGAAGAATTTTCCAGGTTCCCCTTCCTGCACATGGCTTCTCTGCAGATTCCTAGCATCTGACCTCTGCAATCAGTATCCTTCCTCTGTTCCTGGTCTCTTCTCAACATAGCTTTTGAAAGGTACTTTCTTTTATGATCTCCCATCCCCTTTTTCAGGTGACCCTTTCTTTTGCCTCACCAAGCAATCAAAAGCCTCTCACCAGGTGACCCATTCTTTAGTTACCAGCCTACTTGGGCAGATTGAGTGGCAGCAAACTCTTTATTCAAATTGAAGGACACTTAAAGGCTCATCAAGGTTTAACAACTCTCTGGTGCTAGCTCTGTGCCACCATCCCTTGAAACGTCAATCCAATAGGGAGACAAAACGACAAAGAATGCAGCAGGCCCTGAATTCAAAATGGAGTTTGCAATCTGACAGAAATATACATAAAAAATCTCTGAATGTCAAACAGAATTAATAAACTGCAAATAAACAGATTCCCCTAATAGTTACATAGGCCACTTAAATTCAGGTGCTAACTAGTTTTAGAAGCTCCCAAACTGGGGGGAGAACACCCCCAAAATAGTCTTTTCAAGAATAAAGAAATGTATCACAAAACAATAGCATTAATACTGACCTGTATATTTTTAATATATTATTTTTATTCTCTTGATTTTGATATCTAAATATTTTCTTTTAAGAAATACTGTTAAAGGTGAAATATCAGTTAAATTGACAGTAGAGTGGTTTTGTAAAGTATATTATAAAAGCTGTTTCTTGACAATAAAATTATATGCATTTTAATAGGTAAAGTGTATAATTTTATTTATAGTAAAATATGTATGTATGTTGATTTGTATGTGAGACTAATCAATACATGACACTTCCCACAGCCTTTACTCAACTCTACAATGACTTCTCACAGTACCAGTCCCTTCGATTCCTGGACTGCTCTCTCCTATTGCCCACCAGGTCATGGAAACTTCTGGATCCTCAGAATTTTTGAAATTCTGTCTGTTTATATGGAAGTGGAGTAGGTCTCAAAATGATTTTCCCAACCCAGAAAAAAAAATTGAGATTTTGAACATACTCCCCGCCCCCCTCCCGCCCAAATCCAAAAACAGGACAAAATCTCAAAATTTCCACAAACTGAAAAAAATCAGTTTGGGTCAATCAAAACATTTTGTTTCAATGTTTTTTTAAAATGTTTTTACTATGCATTAACTTAAGTTTTGAAACAAAAGCTTTTGAAGCAAAAATTGGAAATGCTGTGTTTGAAAAAAGTGTTCAGATAGGATGTTTGAAAATTTCAAAAAATATATATTTTTTTTGAAAAAGGAAATTCATGTAAACCTACCCTTTTCTGCAAAGTTTCAGTTTGGACAAATTGGCATTTTTCTATGGCAAAAACATTTTGTTCAAGATTTCCCAACCAGCTCTGCTGAGGAGCCTAAATTTAGACTTTTTTTTTTTTTGAAAATCCTAATTTGGGTCTGGATCCTTCTCCCATTTAAGGCAATGGAAGTTTTGCCCTTAACTTAACTAGAGAACAAATTGGCAATGTGACTATTATTAAAATTAAAAATAGGGTTTAAAACTGTTATTTAGGATTCTCAAGCAGCAGTCTCATCAAAGTATGGAAAATTATTCTTCCTGCTGTCACCCACTCATGGTATACAGAGCTTAATGCAATTGCAGACGAATAGTTTAAGCCCAAAACTCTTTACAAATGAAATTGGTGATTAATTAATAAGCCAGGATTTCTTTCTAATAAAAAAAAAATCTGACCTTTAAAAATAAATTGCTATCTCAAGGACAGAACCAATTCTATGTCTTCAAAGTTGCTGCCAGACAGTACCGGTTCAAGATCAGAGACACACTTTCCATACCAATGATTCTGTGCCCATAAAGTTAGCTTTCATCACTACTCACTTTACCTGAATAGATTGATTCTAAAATGTAGTTAATTAACAGCTTTTGCTCCCCCTCCCTCCTTTTTTATAAAAAAGTAGTTTTGAGCTGATAGTTAAGTTAACATTCAAAAATAAAAAAAGGAATATGTTCAGGTACCCTCCTCACTCAATCATGATCATGATCATTTAAAAATGAGGCTTTTCAAAGTTTGGGCCCCAGAGAGTGAAACCATTACTTGTGAAATGCTCTCAACTTGAGAGAGACACTTACGATCTTTCCTAACAGGTCTTGCTCTGTTAGCTGAACTTTACTTTTGATTTCTTGGTTATTTTCTTAGAATATGTATTAAAAGATGCTTAGATGGGTTTCCTTAGTGACCCTTTTTTTCCTCTCTCTTCTTTCAGAGAAGAGAATTTAAAAATATGCGTAATTTAAAAAAAATGCCACATTCAAGCAGAACATAGGTCCAGATAGTCACTGGCCAGATTCCTTCCTGTGGTGAGATCTGAGTGGGACAGTGGCAGTAGAGGGGTATCAGCTTCTTGTTTCCATAGCTGATGTGTACCATCCCCAGTATGAAAGCAGCCTATGGGTTTCTCTAATCTACCTCAGGTGGCTAAGGTCCTCATAGAATGATGCACTCGTTGAGAATTGGCAGAGTGCCCCTCACCCGACTAGTGCTGTGCTACCTTTTATCCCTTATACTAGGTTAGGTCCAATCTTGCAAACATTTACATATGTGGGTTTATTCATAAAGTAGAACTGGGCTCCGTATTTGCATGCAGCTAATTTTGCCACACTTTAGATGGAAATATACTTCCTGACTCTTGCAGGCAGCCAGTTTTTATGCCCACAGGCCTGAGCTTTGAAAGACAACATATTGAGGGACTTGCACAGCTCAATTCTTAGTCAAAGTTGTCAGTGAGGTATCTGAGTGAAACATTAATTAAAACACTTTGTAGATCACTGTAAAAGACAAGCTTGAATGAATTAGAGGAGATAGAAATTTGGAGAAGAGTGTGTGTGTGTGAGCGCGTGTGTGCTTGGGGGAGGGGAAAGGGTCAAACAAATTTGAAATGTGTATCACAAAGTTTTAAATTACACACATTTTACTTGATATAACAACCATGTAGTCTGAGTGCATACACTCCTGAAAGCAGGTGGGGAGGCGTTAAAAAAGATTATTTCATTTTTTCCCTTGTATAGTTGTCAGTGCTATTAAAAACCTTCTAGTGTTTTGAGTTATTTCAGCATTAACAAATGCAGTCTAGAAACATGGATGAGGTTCTCTAAAACCTGGAGAATCAAAAAGGATCGTTTTCATATAAATCTCATCTTATTATGTCATCATTTTCTGTTTTTTTCCCCACAAGTTTTAATCAAATATTCATTTTTCCATCTGAAACAGGTTTATATCTTTGTGGGGCTAATCAGCTGCATAGCAAAACTAATTTTTTTATAATTCTGTTACTGGTAAACCCAGATTTTATGAACTCCAATTTAATAAAACTCTTTTTTTTCTGAAATGTCTTGATGTACCCCAGCCTAGCAGTACTATTGCACTTATTATTATGTATATACATTCATAAGGTGGCAGTATTATGGATTTTCCCTTGGACGTTTTCCCACGTGTAACAGGTGGTACTGGAGAAAGCAATGAAAGTGCGTTTCAGAGAAACAGAGAAGTGGGCAACTGAGGTTGGCATCATTGGCAGAGGGTAGGCAGGAGCTGCCCTGACCATAAGATAATAGGTTGGATAGGTAGAGTGAAGCTAAATAATGGAGAACTTTGAAAGTGAATACCAGAGGCTTATGTCTGATGTGGTGGCAGAGGGAGAGCCATTAGAGGCAGTTAAAGAGGGGAGTGCTGGCACCAAAGCAATGACCAAGAAGATGCTCTTATTAGATGTGTATGGAATAAACTTGGAGGGAATATGGTGCAAACATCAAGGCCAGAGAGGAGGAGATTACAGCAGTCAAAGCACAAGATGATCAGATCTTGGACAAGAGCTTTGGCAGTGTGTGCAGAGAAGAAAGGTCAGTTCTCTGAGATGCTGTTCAGGAAGAAGTTGCAAGCCCTAGACACGGCCTGGATGTGTGCATCAATGGAAAGAGATTAGTCAGAGATGAAACGAAGATTATGAGCTTGAGTGACCCAAATTTTACAAAATCCTGGTTTTATGAAAGTTTTGGGTATCTCTTCAGATTATTGAAAACTTGGGGTTTACTTATATTGCTTTATTCCCCTGCCCCTCCCACTTTATCTGCTGGACCTATATAAATATAGGGTCAGAGCCTCAGCTGGTAGAAAGCTTGATCTTCAATGAAGTTATACTGATACACAGCAGCTGAGGCTCTGGCCATAAATTCTGTAGACTACCAAGCAAACTTTAATTTATAGCACTAAATTGTTCTCCATCTACAAAAGCAACTATGACTGATTATTATAGTTAGAAAATATAGGAATGATAGAGTTTGGAAATTCTTAGATCATATTGTTAAGCACTATTAACTGTTAGTAATTTAGAGCAATGTGTAAATCAAGTGATATAAAAAGGGCCACACTGTTCACAGCCATTACCTCTGTTTACAGGATGTCATGGGGAATGTGCAACAACTTTCCATCTTCCATGGTGCACTAAGAGCCAGGCACAATGGCACAAAGGGCACCGTGATGAACAGTGAACACAGCAGCCCATAGTGCAGGAATGTGCATCTACCCGTGCATCACAGAGCTCCGGCAGGTATTCTGCCTTCCCTGTGTCACAATCCCTACTAGGGCTCCCCTTGGGCATGTGCAGCTGTGCTCTGCTCCTAGTTTTGGACAAGGCACAACTGAGCCCTCAATAATTCATAAAGTGAAAGTCCCAATCCTGTAGATACTTACACATAAATGTAATCCCACTGAAATTAATTTGGCTATTCAGGTTTAGGGTTAAGCACAAGGCCCAAATTTGGGTCAATTTACACTCCTCCACCACCATCCAAATCATCCCAGCCTCCAAAAACCACTGTATGCTATAGGTTCAAGTGAAGATTTCAGTGTGACACAGAGGCCCGTTGGTGCCAGCTGGCAAAGGAGTCGCTACTCCATGCCAGCAGGCCTAACAAACTCAGTGCACCTAACACACTGCTGTCATACTATTTATCTATTAAGAACGTCATGTGAGATTTAAATGAAAGCCAGGATCCTGCTGGTCATTAATTCAATGTTTAATGTCTATAGTTGACATTTAAATAGGTATGTCTATATACAGAAAATACAGCTTTATAGTTTGTAGCAGGGAGTTACCCCCAGCAGAGATGAAAAACAGGTTTTGTCACATAAAGGGATGTATATTCATTGGTCTGCCCAGGTTCATATATAGATTAAGTGTTGCAAGCCAACTACAATGGAAGCCCCATTTACATGTGAGTCAACAGGATGGAGGGAAGTCAACAGGAAGAGAAGAACAGCAGTGGAAAGAGAGCTTTGTTTAGAAGTGCATTTTAGAGGTTTATTGGACTATAACTGGAGAACAGAGACAATGCCCTATTATCCATCACTGAGGGAGCAAAAAGACAGCGCTTTTTGCATCCATGAATAGTGCATCCCAGCCATGTGGACTGGAGATGCTGGGAGATTGCTTTAGTTGAGAAGCTACTTTAGACAAGCATTTTAGCCTGTTAAAATTAAATATAGACTCTAAGAAGCATGTTATAGTTTTTGTTTTATATTAACTATTTTTGTTTCTGTTATTGTTCAATATCTCTGAAATCTTAATCTTTGATAATAAACATGTAATTGTTTCACTCTAAATATATCTCCATGCTCTGATGTTATAAAGGATCTGATCCTGTGTTGTACCAATCAACTTGTGTGTATACTGTTTCCTTGGGGACAGCAAACTTTGTGATTACTGCATGTGTCCAGGGACAGGGGGTGGATACCACAGAGAGATGCTTTCAGTGCGGTTTGGTTGCTGGTGTACATCAAATGTCTGCAAGTTCACTTTGCCTGCAAGATGCAGTGAGGGCTGGCAGAGCTTTGAGAAGGTTGTTTTGGTAGCTAACAGACTAGTAGGGTCTGAGAGCTGACACCCACATAAACGTCAGCAAGTCTCTCTCTTGCTGAAGCAGGGAGGTAAAATGGTGACTCAGT
>ML675624.1:48952027-49003013 GCA_007922155.1 Mesoclemmys tuberculata | reverse complement strand
TCTTTAGAATGCAAAAACCAAAAGAACTATAATATTTTCTTGCTTTTGTTTTTCACTTATCTTCAACAGCACGCACAAATTTAAAGCTTTAAAACTTAACAAAAAATGTGCTCATTATCTGCCCATAACTCTGTACTGTCATTAAAAACACTCATTCAGCAAGGACCACTTTTTCCCCTGAAATCATTCATTCACTGAATAAAACATATATTAATAAAGGTATCAGGATTATAGTGTAAGAGGCAACTACTGACATAATCCTTGACAGTTCATAGTCCAAAATAAAAATACATTTAAAATCCACTGAAAACATTAATTATTGAGATAATAGATTTGAATACGTTAATGAACAACAACATAGTGCATAAATCATAAGTCTGCCTACTGAAACTACTACACTTATATTTCTGTTAAAGTTATGGCCGTTATTGTATCCTTTGAGGAAAATATGCCTATTGTATGTCCAGGAGTTTTGGACCCCTAAACCCAAAGATCTTACCAGAGAAGCTCTGTGTTTCTGCATTGTTTCCCATTCCTCTTTTCCATGTTTCTGAATTGTGTTGCCAGTGCTATTCCTTTCACCTTCAGGGGACGTTTTTCTTGTGAGGTGTGGGACTTTGCATGAGAGTTTTGATGGGGCAAGCATGGTTTATCTTGGGATAAACTCAGGGCTGAGGATGAATAATACAAGAGAACAAGGCTATTGACCAGCCATCCCTCCATCATCTACTACAGCCTGGTCTACATTTGAAAGCTATCCTAGATAACTACTTTGGCTACAAGTATACAAAAAAACCACCCCAAAAGGTAGTAAAGAAATAGATGGCATTTGCTAAGGCTAAAACCATGGAAGGCTTATATGCCTGTCTCGAAACAAAGGAGAGCAAGAAAGAATACTGGCAAAGACCACACGGTAAAAGAACTAAAGACATTGGTGAGATCAAAATAAGTAAAGATGAAAGTGGAAATATGTTAATCAATGAGAACCAGATTAAGAAATGATGAAGAAATTACTTTGAAAAGCTTCTGAATGAAAAGAATTATAGAGAACCATTCCATATCATAAAACCAAATAGGGTCTGGTGCTAGAAGAAGCAGTTGCAGATTCACTGAGCAACATGAAAAATAAGAAAACTCTCAGCCCTGATGATATACCAGAAGAACAATGGAAATGCCTGAAGCAAGTAGGTAAGACCATATTGACACACTTGATTCATTTCATCATGAGACTGAGAAAGATGTCTAATGCCTGGAGAAAGCACACATTAATAACAATATTTAAGAGAAAAGAAGACATACAAGATTGTGGTAAATACCGGGGCATTAAACTCAGGAGACTCATGGTGATGGCAGAAAGTTATTGATAAGAGACTCTGAAGAGAAGTAAAGGTAAATGACTATCAATTTGGATTTGTGCCAAGCAAGTCAACAGTGGATGCAATCTTTATGTTAAGATTCCCTGTGGAAAAATATAGAGAAAAGAGGGAAAGCCTGCATGTGGAGAAACATAACACTGTTTTGTAAAAGTTGGAACACATCAAGGCTTAACACTAAGCCTCTTTTTTGTTCATGTTGGTGCTCGATGCACTTATAGAAAACACTTAGAGAGTGGCAAACTGGCCATGCTTTCTGCAGATGATATAGTGCTTGTGGGCAGTGGGGATCAAATAGAAAGTGGAACAAAATTTAAAGAGACGGAGTTGCAAACTTGAAAGAAATGGCATGAAAATCAGCAGAAATAAAACAGAGCATATGGTCTGTAGATTGGGCGATACCCTGCCAGTAGACAAGACTGTAAGTCTGAGGGGCCATCCACTACCGAAGGCATAGAAGTTTAAGTACCTAGATTCAACAGTTCAGGCTATAGGTGAACTCAACAACAAACTTATAAGCACAATGCGAAAAGCATGAACTAAATGGAGAGAAATGAGCTGAGTGATCTGCGATAAGAGAATGCCTACCAAATTGGAAAGTAAGATCTACAAGACAATAATTTGGCCTACCCATTTGTATGGCTCCAAATGCTAGGCACTGAGAAAGAGAAAGGAGGAAATCTTGAATTTGGTGGAAATGAAAATGTTAAGATGGATGCTTGGAGTTACAAGGATGGACCCTGTTTAGAATGAATCAATTGGGGAAATGTGAAGGTGGTACCGATTATAAAAAAGCGGAGGGAATCCAAGGTTAGATGGTATGAGCATGTGAAAAGTAGATTGAACAAATATATAAAAACCAAGGTGTTAAACTTATAGTGGAGGGGAAAAGAAATGCTAGAAGATCCAAAATTAGATGGATGGATGACATACAAAATAATTTGTGTAACTGCAGAGTTTCTAAGACACTCCTTCAAGACAGACTGCAGCAGAGAAGACCGAAGAGCCAACTCCATACAGATGAGACTACAAGGAGAACTACTTTAGTTAGAGATGTGATTTTTTTTTACCAATATAGTTATACGGGTAAAAGCCCTAGTGTGGATGCAGGTATACCTGTATAAAAGTGTCATATCAATACAGTTATTCCTCTTTCCATATGGCAATAGCTATATCCATAAAAACCACCTTTATACCAGTATAACAGTACCCACACCAAGGTTGTAGTGCTTTAACTATACTGGTATACTTAAAGGGGTAAAACTTTCCAGTGTGGACAAGCTCTGAGCCTGGTCCTTGTGGGGCACCAAGGGACTAGGTGAAGAGAATGTATTGAACCGACAGCATTCTCCTCTTCCACTATCCCAGACTATATTAGCCTGCCACGTGTCAGACGTGTCAGACCAAATGCCAATTTTTTTGTATTTTTAAAATACAGAAAAAAGGCAATGTAAGATATATGATTGCTTATATAGGTGGGGGAATCTGCAAGTTAATTCTGGGAGTCATGTTAAAGAGGCCAGATATTATGAAAGAACACAATTATTTTTTCTCATCTAAAGGAGATCACTTCCAAAGCAGTTAATCACTGAGACTGATACAACAAATTCTATCTTTGGCAGCACAGAGGCTTTCCTCTTTTGAAGAATTAACCTTTTAGCCATTAAAGCAACTTCTAATTCCCTCATCTTCTAAAGGGAAGATAGATCAGGAGCCTTCTGGAAATACTGTGCAATGAACAACCTGGCTCTTCCTAGCAAAGTGCAAACAGAGCTCACCTACTACCAAGAAATAGGATACAGGGTGGATGTGTGCCTTAACCAGAACATAAGTTCTGAACACCCTGGAACTTTAGGGAAATTTGATGTATATTTGGAATCAAACTTTGCAGTTTAAAAGTGTAGGGTGATAGGATTTTTTCTGTTTAAAGCTTTCAGTGATGGTCTAATTCTGCTCCTACTGAAGTCAATGAGAGTTTAAACATTAATATCAGTTGGAGAAGAATTATACTTACATTTAACTAAATGTTAGATATCCTCCTGTTCGTTAACAGAGAGAGAGAGGAAAACAGACTGTCTGGAATTGGTCTTTCTTGAGATATGGAGTCAGAAAGAGCAGGTGCAAATTATCTGTACCTCCAAAGGCACAGAGGATGGACACTTGTGGATATCTGTAGTTTATGTACATAGGAATAGCAATACTAGATCAGGCACCTGGTCCATCTAGTCTAATAGCCTGTCTCTGGCAGCGGTCAGCACTGGATTCATAAATGCCAAGACCAGAAGTACTTTATGATCTGGTCTGAACTCCTGCCTAATACAATTCAGTAGAACCATTATATAAACTTCAGTGTAAATGGTAAGAAATCCTACAGTAAGTAGATGTGGGATAATTTACTCCACATGAAAGTCTCTTCCTAATCCCTAATTGAGAATGACTTAAATCTGGAAGTATGAGGTTTTATCTCCCGTCAAACATTTTTCATTAACATTAACTATTACAACTCTGGATATTCTTTTTATCCATATAGACATCAAATACCCTTTCAAGTCATGCTAAATTTAGCCACTCTGCCACAGTTTAATTATGCTTTATAGGAACAAGTATTTCCTTTTATCAGTTTTGAATTTGCTGACTTTTATTTTCACTGAATGATCATTTGTTTATGTGTTGTCAGACAGGGAGAACAGACACTCCTGATCTACTTTTTCTATAACATTCATTAATTTATATACTTTTATTGTGTCCCATCTTATCTGCCTCCTTTCTAAAAGTAAAAATATTTAATATTAACATAATCACCCTCATATGAGAGCTTTTCCCAGCCCCAATCATTCGTATTAAACTTATCTGAATCCCCTCTAATTCTGCAATATTTAATTTGGCTGGGGTAACCAGTACTCTACTCAATATTCCAGATGAGACAGCACCATCGATTTATATAATGGTATTGTCATATTTTCCTTTCCATTCCTTGTGTTTCCTAACACCTTACTAGTTTTGTTTTCTGTTTTTTTTCATTGAGCTGTCCACAGTAACTCCACAGTCCTTTCCTGAATTGATACTGTTAATTTAGAATTCATAAAGGTATATGAAAGTGTAGTGGGGTTCACTTGGACCAGCAGGCCTCATGAGCATGGCTCAACAGAGTCTCATAGTCTTGGGATGGCCTTGCCAAAAAATCTGAAGGCCTAGTGGCTGAGTTACAGTCCACCATCTCCTGGTGCTCTCCAGGCTCCCCTGGTTGGGTGCAGGATTGGGGGAAAGGTTAGGGGGACCCAGGCCCTCCTTTTCTACTAGGTGCCAGCCCAGGGCCCAAGAAGCAAGAGGTGAGAAGAATCTCAAACCCCTCTAACTGGTACAACAGACCAGCCTGCCTTGGGCCAACTTCCTACCTCCACCTATCTCTCTTCAGTTAGGGGCATGGTTTGCTGACAGTGAAGCCAAGCACCATGAAGATTGCTTCCACAGTGTCAATAATTCAAACAGTCAGCTCGGTCTTCCCAATACATTTTCCAATGTCCATCTACTCACTGTTGTCAGGAAGAAGGTTGGGGAGAAAATGGGGGGAGGCAGGCTCTTGGCCTCCCAGTTGAGTCTTACCTTCAGTCTAGACTCTTCTCCTGTAGATCCCTCAGTCCCAGAAGCTACAGCCTGGCCAGACATCTTCTGTCACTTTCTCCTTCACTCTCCATCTGCTTGACTGCCAGAGTCTCCTTGTAATGAGGGTCTCCATTTGGAGCATGCTCTGCAGTTGCTGAGGAGTGGGACCTTCTTGACTCAGAACTCCTTTAGTCTTAGTGAGGGGTGTGTAAACCACATTACATGTCCTCCCCCTCAGGCTGGACCTCACAGGGCCAGTCTGTGTGGATGAGTTCCCCCAACTCTGAAGAAGAATTCTATGTTCTTGTGGCCTTTTCCTGCTTGGTGTAGCACCTCGAACCTATATGGCTGCAGTGAGAGCTACCATCGCATGATCTGAGGGCTATGACCTCCCATTTTGGTAGTTTATTCCAATCCTTCTTTGGATTTCTCTCTCTTTTCTAGGGTGACCAAATTCTCCACAACTTTGTAGTGGCATTCTTGGGGCCAGTAGCCTAGTGGAGAGGTTGTGGCTCAATAGTATCTCAGAGCTTTGGGATGGCCTTGCCAGGAAATTTGAAGGCTTAGTGACTGAATTGCAGTTCACCATCCCCTGGTGCTTCATGAGTTCCCTCAGTTGGTCAGAGGATTGGAGGAATGGGTAGGAGGACCTGAGCCCTCCCTCTCCACAGGCTCCTAGCTTAGAGCCTAAGGGGAAAAGGATAGGGATAGTCTCAGTCCTTTCTAGCTGGTACAACAGACCAGCTTCCCCATGACTACCTCCATCTGTTCTGTCTTCAGTTTGGGTGAGGCTGTGGCACTAGGCTTCTTTCTCAGTAGAGGATTGCTCCAACAGTCTCAATAGCTCAAAAAGTCACTTGGGGCTTCTCAACTCACTGTCCAATATCCACTTGATCTTCCTTGTCAGGAAGAGGAGCATGGAGAAAAAGGGAGCCAGTCCCTTGGCCTCCTTGTTGGGTCTTTCCCACAGTCCAGACTCATCTGCCGTAGATCCCTCTGTCCCAGAAGCTACAGCCTGGCTGCATGCCTGTAGCCAGTCTCTCCTTCACTCTCCCCTTGCTTGTCTTTCAGAGCCTTCTTTTAAGGACAGCCTCCATTTGGAGCCTACGCTGAAGCTGCTGAGGAGTGGGGCCTTCTTGGCTCATTACTGCTTGAGTGTTAGCAAGGGGTCTGTGGAGTGATTCAAATTTTCCCCTCCAATATACATTATTTTATATTTATCAGTGTGAGATGGTAATCAAAATGACACATAAGCCACCTATGGTTACAATAAGCCAAAAGTGGAAGACAGATTTAATAGGTTCTTCAGCGACGGTTCAAGGAGAAAGGCATGGTAGTTGAGAAGAGAAAGAGGAGAAAGATTGATTTTGCTCATATCTGCTGGAAATGTGAGTTTCAGTGTAAATTGTCAACTAGACTTTATGGGCCAAATTCTACCTTCATTTAAATCCCTTCCAACTTCACTGGCTTAAATGGGATTGCATAGGTATAACTAAGGGAAGAGTTTAACTATATATTTATCTCTATTTATAATCAATAAGTCAGTGATCCTCAAACTTTTTGGGCCTAGGCTTTTTTTCTGAATTTTTTCAAAATATAGTTACCCATTTCCTTAATACCAGTCATTTTCTGCTCTTCCTCCAGTCCCAATTGACAAGACTGCTAATTTTCACACTTACACTTGTGAGGGAAAACGATAGAATTTATGCAGGCTCACTTATGAGTGCAAGCTGGACACAAATCAAGTGTAAATTGATTTTGCAATAGTAATTATTAATCCAAGTGATACTGAGCTAAAAGTTCTGCTGGTATGATGATTCACACAAAAACAGAAACTGAGGTGAAGCACAATTTTTGGTCTTAAGTGACTCCTTGTTTTTTTGTTTTGTTTTATTAAAACTTAAATAAGATTGATTTCTTCCATTTTATAAAATCTGAACCATAAGGCCTGGTTGTTTTTCCAATCTGCATGCAAACAACACAATAAAAAGTTGTTCAATAAACTTAGTGGTGGAAATGAAATCAGTTCTATTGCCATATGCTCTTATTGTAGTGTGGTTTTTACAGGAAATCCTTCTGGTGCTGCTATAACCCTTTTGGAGATTTTGCATCTGGCATTCCCAAACTACAGTTGAGTAAAAGTAGGTGTCAATCAAGTGAGAGAAATCTTATAACTTTTTCATACTCTTGTTTTTATTTAATAACATTTTGGTCTGTGTAAAACCCGGTCTCTTTTCCTGTTTACTGTTTTAAAAAGTTTAGTCAATGATGAAATGTACTATCTCTCATTCCAGTTTTTTTTCCAAAGCTTTTGCTGTGGCAAATTATAAAGGGTTTGTTTGACTGTACTGAGTAAATAAAAGAAATATTTGTACTGATGGAAAATATCCATAAGGGTCGTTCAAAGAAAGATCTGGTGGAAAGTGAATAAACTCTTTTTGATGTTATCTTGGCTAAATATTTTTGGATAATCATTTATCCAGTTAAAAAGGGAGGAAAGGCTTGCTACTTCCAGGAAGCAATTGAAGTTTATTGCAGAATCTTTTTGAAGTGTAAGGTGTTTTTTCCCCCTAAGGCTTTAAATGCCTGAGCTACTCTGTAATTTGTTTAGCTATATATAATTAATTCAGTGCTTCAACTCACTGAGCATTGCAAACATGCATTGGCCAGTTATAGCTGTGGAATGAGATTAATTAGTATGGATCTTTTCAGAATCTCTCTTTTTTGCCACCTTGTAGTTGCTATTTTTGTTTTCATTTCATAAATTCAGAAATATAACAAAAATAGCACAACTCCCACTGGAATCCCAGTGAAGTAAAGAGTCAACCCACTCAGGAAGGAAGAGGTATATGGGTTAACTTGCACACGGGAGGAGCCAGAAACACTGTTGAACATGGGAGAGCCAAGAATGTGGAGCATGCAGGGGGTGGAATAATGGAAAAACTAATTAAAAACACAAAAAATTGAGAACACTTTGCATAATGTAGAGCAGCTCCAGGATGTAATGGAATTTTAAAGTGTGTTTTTTGGAGATTAACAAAAAGAATGAAAATCTAATTTGTATCAGAAACTAAAAGTGACTGATAGTTCACAGAGAGTGTCTTCTCTGCTAAATCAGTGAAATCAAATACCAGTTGAAGGAGCTATTTGTTAGTGAATTATCTTGCAACACAGTCAATTTGCATCCATCAGTCATTTCCTAGTGCTACTCATGGATTGCACCTAGAGCTGGGTGAATATTGCAAAAAAGTACTCAAAGTCGTTCAAATAAACTCTATTAGTTTGCTTCACTCTTAATAATGATTCATTTTCCATGAACATAAATATTCCATTTCCATGAACACGATAGAACGTATGCAGAAAGTAAGTGTCTCAAATACTTGCTTGAATGTATTTATGCAGTTTCATGCTGGAAAGTATTCATGCAGTCCTCTTGAAATCACTGAATTGCTTCTTCATAAAAATTTCATTTTTCCAGTTAAGGAGCAGAAACAATACCATGTGATTCAGATGACCAATCACACATAATAAATAATTAACCAGTAAATAATTAAGGAATCTTTAAAACAAATAATCCATGTGTCACGCGGGCTGCATTAGGAGGGGGGGGCATTTGTGTTATGTGACCTTAATATGTCAAAATCATAATGATTCATGTAAGACATGCCATGTCAGGTACTGTTAGAAAGGTTATGATATGCTGAATAAGATGACAATATTTGTGTTCATGTGTAATATGTGTAAGGAAAGTTATGGAGATCTTTGATATCCCTGTATTTCAAACTGTGCTGTGGAAGACACACCCCAGACAGAGAGGCGGCAGGACAATAGCTTGCTTAATAGCCCATTCAAGGCCTTATCAGAAGCCAGAGGCCCGGGAAGAAACTAAAGGCATACCTGAAGAGTTACCAGGATTGGCCCATGTGACTATGGACTTCATTTTGGTTCCAGTAAAGTTCCACAAGCCCCATGGCCAGTAACAGAGGGTATATAAGATCAAACCACAGAAACCATTTTGTCTTCGTCTTGGTCTTTGCCTTGTGTCCTTGTTCCTGTCCAGCTGCGGACACACCTCTGGATTAACACACTATGCAACTGAACTAAAGGACTTAGACCCATCCAGGTACTGGATGTATACCAGAGGAACTATACAAGCCTGCAACTCCACAATTGTTCTAGAAACCTGATGTATATGGACTTTTAAATCATTTGTATATCTCTGATTGCTTTAAGCCTTTAACACTTCTCTTATTGTTTGTTTTTCTTTTACTAATAAACCTTTAGTTTTAGTTACTAAAGGATTGGCTGGCAGCGTGGTATTTTGGGTAAGATCCAAACTTATAGTGAACTGGTACTGTGGCTGATCCTTTGGGATCAGAGGGAATCTTTTAGTAAAGAGCACAGAGTTAAAGCAACTGGTCTCTTTACTAGACCTAGTGTCAGTTTGGGAGCCAGAGACTGAAATGCAGTAAAGGGGGCTGTGTGTATTTGCACAGTGGCTTCTTGATAACCAGTGTGGGGGAATCAGAAGCACTGTTTGTGGCTGGTTGGGAAGTCTGACTGAGGTGTCACCCACCAGTGCTGGGAGAATTTGCTCTCCTTTTGCAGCCTGCCCTGACCCTGGCATTATCAGTGGGCTACCCTGGGCACGGACGGGTTACACCATGTATAACACATACTCCAAAATATATGTCCATAAAGTATTGATTGACAATTTAGTAAAAACAAGAAGTCTGTTGCCAGATGAAACATGAGCAGAATTAAAGGGTCAGTTTGGTCAATTTTTCCCTATGCATAGTTCATCCAACTCTGCTCTCATCCTACTTCTACTCTCATCCTACTTTGATGGAAATATCAGAATCCCAGATTGCCATGCTGATCCAGAGGACACAGAACAAAGTGTCCTTTGCAAACAACTTATGAAAATTTCACTCAATCATATACCCAGAAATTCTAAAAGTACTTAGGGGTGCTCTATGCCTTGACACATTTGGCAGAACCCTGCCACTAGTGGGTGTCAAAGGCAAATAAAAAGCCATCTGTGATCTCTCCTACCCAACATCATCACTGCCGCTCATTTAGACAACAGACTATCAATGTTCCTGAGCATGTGATGGTCCAGTTCTTTAAACAGCATCGCTAGACAATTGCTGAATTCTTTGGGTATTTTTCACCAGACCCTATGCCTTGGAGGCAACATTAGGAATGGTTTGGTGAAGAGCATGCATGATGAGGAGGATGGATTTTTTATGTTTATTCATTTTGTGGTGAGAGCTGTACAAAAGCTTTCCACTATAAATAAAAATGTTATGAATAAAATGGGGCGGGTTTTTTTAACCTTAGTACAGAACATGAATGTACAGTGAGATCATATAATGCAGGAAGAGTCTTTGTATTTCAGTCTGTTATGAAGCTGAAGTAAGCCATAACTTTTGCCACGCTATAATAATGCTGAGGTGCAATTTCATGTGTCTGGTGAAATTCATCCCTGCCTCTATGGATAACGGAGCATCTTTATCCCTGCATACCTAGCACCATGCCTAAAAAAAGCACCCCATGGAAGCACCACCATGAATTTTGGCCTCACTTTCCATAGTGGAAATACAACGGTTCTGCTGCCAATGCGAGCTTACTTAGCTGCAGTAACAAGAGTAGGATTTGAGCATGCTGAGCATACTCTTTTTGCCTTGGGAATGCACTAAATTGCATCAAATGCAAGTATTCTCCTAAAACCAACTGGGGGGGCTGAAAGGCCTTTGACCCAATTACTGTCTTAATTCCTACTCTATAATGTATAGGCAGCTCAAAAGCTATTTCCTGGGCAACTTCCAGCTGCTAGTTCAACCTCACTCCTTGGCATCTCGGAGCCCATCTTGCTCTTCTCTGATACATTAGAAACTGTTTCATGAGCTGACAAGGCACCTAACAATTGATTTCTACTACTAACACCTAGAATTTCATTAGGAGCCATTCTTCCCTCCTTACAAATTTGAATCAAAGTTTGATTCCAATCCATTGAATTTGGTGTCTTTAAAATTGTCTCAATTTGAAGCAAAAGGCAGAACTGACAGAAGTGAAGTAAATAAAGTTGAAGAGCACACACACGCACACACACAGCTGATGAAATACAAAAACATTAACATGTCTTCTAATTAAATCCCCAAGGAGTCCAAATCCTCAACTGGTGTATCGTCACTGGCTAAACTGGAGATATGCCAAGACTGGCCCAATCCTTTCATGCCTGGGAAATAAAAATTCAGGGTTATTGTGCTCATTCTTGTAATATCTGAACTTGGGGTTTTCCTGAGAAAGCTGAAGGGATGAACTTCTTCATTCTATTTCATCTTTGCTAAATTCAGTTGATAATCATGATCCTCTCCTTTGGAACTGATGAATTTTCAAATAAGGTTACAGTATCTGTCATTTTACTAACTGTGTTTCCTTTGCTCACAAAGAGATAGCAAATTTGTGACATTCTAGATGACTTGTCAAATAACTATCCCCAACCACCTCTCTATGTAGCTGTCTGAGTTCAGGGTTCCTGAATCCCCTCAATAGTATAGCAAGGGCACCCATTCTTAGGCTTCTGGCTCCACAACTATTGCCTCTCTTGAACAAAGATATCCGTTTTTCTCCCCCCTCGCTAGCTTT
Organism: Mesoclemmys tuberculata; assembly: GCA_007922155.1. Classification (NCBI taxonomy): domain Eukaryota; kingdom Metazoa; phylum Chordata; order Testudines; family Chelidae; genus Mesoclemmys; species Mesoclemmys tuberculata. Next base: position 48,991,386 of record ML675624.1, on the reverse strand, counting down.
TTTCCAGGTTGCACAGCTCTTGGCCTATACTGTGAATTTCCCAGCAAGGCTGGCTGCCTAAGCCAGCCTGCTTTACTTTTCTCCTCAGAGACAATAAACAGTGTAATTTCCACAGCTAAATTACCACTCAGCTCTCTAAATAAGAACATTTAGTCTAAAGGTAAAACCCTTGCAGAGAAAAGCATATTAAAACAATAAGTTATTCATATTAAAACAAGTTGCAGGTGGGGAGGTCTAACTTGGATGTTAGGAAGAAGTTTTTCACTAGGAGGGTGGTGAAGCACTGGAATGAGTTACCTAGGAAGGTGGTGGAATCTTCATCCTTAGAGGTTTTTCAGGCCTGGCTTGATAAAGCCCTGGTTAGGATGGTTTAGTTGGGATTAGTCCTGCTTTGAGCAGGGGATTGGACTACATGACCTCCTGAGGTCCCTTCCAACCCTAATCTTCTATGATTCTACTAAAAAAACATATATGAATCCTAATAAGCTTACCAGAGATGACTCCAACAAGGGCTCTGGCTGGTGAACAGTCCTGCACATCACACCCAGGCGTTTTCCTGTGGTTACCAGTTCATCAGTCCTTTTGTTCAGAACAAACGGACTCATGAATCTGTGACTGACTCTTTTACCCAATTTGGGCCTCTGATATGGTCCTCATGTATCAGATGATCTGCAGACAAAAGGTCCTCTGGAAGTTTCAAAGGCTGAATTCTTGTATAACCCGAGTTGGTATACTTGCATGCGCCTCCTTCTAGAGATTTTCTGGGAAACCTATTTAACTAACAGTTCATTCTTGTCTTAGGCCATTGTTTAAAAGAGTCCTTTGAAGCTTACAACATTCCCCAAGGTTAATATTAGTCATGTCTCCTAGACAAGTTACATACAATCTCACAATAACAAACATTTACATTTTTAATACAATGAGCTCCTAAAATACTTAAATTTAATTCAGCTAGTTTTAGCTTAATTCAATAAGGTTTATTCAGGCTATTTCAAGAAATTGCAATTTCTGTCACAGTAGCCACAATTAGCTGGCTAATTTCTTGGGCTAGAGAAAGAGTTATAGTAAAGGTTGGAGGGTAAAAAGGAATATTTATTACAAAACACAAGTTCGTAATTTCCAGCCATGTCAATAGATTCTTGAAATAGAAGGAAAAAGCTGTTACCCTGAGCTGAATATACCTCACTGGGCTTTATGACCTGTGTGATATTTCCTGCTCAGTTGTGTCTAATTAATGGTAAAAGTGTTTTACGATAATGACGAAGCAAAGGTTTTCTAGTTTGCTCAGATTAGTAATGAGTATGTGTCTGCTGAGGATGGAGAAAATAGATCACATGACAAATGATTTCATTCAGTATTACCTGACGCTGAACAATTTTGAATTAAATGTTGGCATGTCATCTTTTTTCCTGGAGGGGATGACTGTCATGCACCAAATGCAGTATGTTGCTAGTTCTTATCCTGGCCCCACCTACCTTTCCTGGCAGTACAGAGGGGACTTACAGTTAATTGGAATGGGTATCTGAGAATTCCCTGCTGCATGTGTGTCTGGAAGGGGCTCTGTACCATCTTCTCCCAATCCTATTGGCACAGGGCCTGACTGGGGCAGAAGAGGGTGTTGCTGGAGGGGGAGCTGCACTCTAGCAATTCTTCTTACAGGCTCCTATGAGGCTGTTTGCAGTCAGTGCAATTTACTGCATTTCTGAAGATGGTCTAATTTACACCTGGGACTGAACCAGTGCCCCAGAAGGGGCAGAAGGGTGACTGAAAGGCACCTTTCCTGCTCCATCTCCTCTTCACAAGAATTAGATGCTCCTCTGAAGCGTCTGAAGATTAAGATAAATGTCTTCTGCTTAGAATTTCAAGATGCTTAACTTTTTATTCATTTTTTCTATATACCCCAAGATGACTTAGAGTACTTTGTCCTTTCAATAAGACCAGTAATATTTTGGTGTTTCTACAATGAGTTATGTCTGTCAGTGATCATAACTTAATATTCACTTTGAATATTTACAGCTAATTGGAAAAAAGAAAATATTTTTTCCATTAAATCTTTGTGGTATTTTTCCTTTCATTTTTCATCCACATTTTCATATTTTTACCAGCTGAACAGCCAGACTAAAGATCCTTCTAGCCCAGTACCCTGTCTTCTGACAGTGGCTAATGCCAGGTGTTTCAGACAGAATGAATAGAACAGGTAATCATCAAGTGATCCATGCTGGTGCCCATTCCCAGACTGTCAAATAACAATCTCTGCCTATCCTGACTAATAGCCATTCATCCTCCATGAATTTCTCTAGTTCTTTTTAAAACCCCGTTATAGTCTTGGCCTTTGCAACATCATCTGGCAAGAAGTTCCACAGGTTGACTGTGCATTGTGTGAAGAAATACTTCCTTTTGTTCATTTTAAACCCGCTGCCTATTAATTTCATTTGGTGACCCCTACTTTGTGTGTTATGAGAAGGAGTAAATAACACTTCCTTATTTACTTTCTCCACACCAGTCATGATTATATAGACCTCTATCATATTCCCCCCTTAGTCGTCTCTTTTCCAAACTGAAAAGTCCCAATCTTGTACTCTCTCCTCATATGGAAGCTTTTCCATACCCCTAATCATTTTTGCTGCGCTTTTCTGTACCTTTCAAATTCCAATATATCTTTTTTGAGATGGGGTGACCAGATCTGCACACTGTATTCAAGATGTGAGCATACCATGGATTTATAAAAAGGCAATATGATATTTTCTGTCTTATTTTCTATCCCTAATGATTCCCAACATTGTTAGCATTTATGACTGCAGATGCACATTGATAGGCTGTTTTCAGAAAACTATCCACGACTTCAAGATCTCTTTCTTGACTGGTAACAGCTAATTTAGACCCCATCATTTTATATGTATAGTTGGAATTATGTTTTCCAATTTGCATAACTTTGCATTTATCAACATTGAATTTCCATCTGCCATTTTGTTGCCCGGTCACCCAGTTTCATGAGATCCCTTTGTAACTCTTCACAATCTGCTTTAACTTAACTTTATCTTCACTAGTTTTGTATCATCTGCAAATTTTGCCATCTCACTATTTGCCCCTTTTTTCAGATCATTTATGAATATGTCGAACAGCATTGGTCCCAGTACAGAGCCCTAGGGGACACTCCTGTTAACCTCTCTCCATTCTGAAAACTGACTATTTATTCCTACCTTTTGTTTCCTATCTTTTAACTAGTTACTGATCCAGGAGAGGACCTTCCCCTTATCCCATGACTGCTTACTTTGCTTAAGAGTCTTTGGTGAGGGACTTTCTGAAAATCTAAATACACTATATCCACTGGATCACCTTTGTCCACATGCTTGCTGATCCCCTCAAAGAATTTTAGTAGATTGTTGAGGCATGATTTCCCCTTATAAAAACCATGTTGACGCTTCTCCAAAAAGTCATGTTAATCTATGTGTCTGATAATTCTGTTCTTTATTATAGTTTCAGTCAATTTGCCTGGTATTGAAGTTAGGCTTACCAGCTTGTAATTGCAAGAATTGCCTCTGGAGCCTTTCTAAAAATTGGCATCACATTAGCTACCCTCCAGTCAACTGGTACAGAAGCTGACTTAAATGATAGGTTACATGCCACAGTTAGTAGTTCTGCAATTTCACATATGAGTTCCTTCAGAACTCTTGGGTGAATAACATCTGGCCCTGATAACTTAATACTGTTTATCAATTTGTTCCAAAACCTCCTCTAATGACAACTCAGTCTGGGACAGTTCCTCAGATTTGTCACCTAAAAAGAATGGCTCAGCCATGAAGACCGATGCAGAGAATTAATTTAGTTTCTCTGCAACAGCATTATTTTCCTTGAGTGCTCCTTTAGTATCTCAATCATCCAGTGGTCCCACTGGTTGTTTAGAAGGCTTCAAGCTTCTGATGTACTTTTTTTTTTTTTGCTGTTACCATCCTTTTTCTAGTCTTCCCTCCCATAGCTAATTCTTGCATAAAAGACCAGCAAACTACCTATAGCATCATCTATCCGCTGCCAAACTTCTTAGTCAAACTTCAGACTTAGATAGAGCACTGTAACTATGTTGGTTGCATTAGACAATGACCTTCACTTGGTCTCAGACAAAGGATTAGCAGACACTCTGATACCATCTATTAGTGGCCTATCAATCAATCCTAAGGGCTTCTGACCAGTTTGAGACATATGGCAAATACAAATTACAATAGTTTAGGTTAGGGACTGGGTACTAGATCTGACAATTTCATTTCATGACAACTTTTAAAGTTTTGAAATTTGTTTTGTTTGATGTGAGTTTTGCTTATGCTTATTATATACTTAGTAATGAAAGCCAACCCTCCAGCACATGGTAAATATTTTGACTCTGTCTGCACAGTGTTCTCAACGTTTATTGAGATTGTTTCAGCTTTTTCCTTATATAACCTAAATGAATTTCATCATGCCCTGCAAATTTGAGTAATTTAACATATCCAGATATTCTTTAACCTATTCCTGCCCTGTTCTGGTTTGTGTTCCTTCCCTCTTGTTGTTACTATTGATAGTGTTAAATATTGGGTCACAATTATCCTTCTTAGTTTGAAGACTGAAGGAAAATAGGCATTAAACGCCTCAGCCTGTCCGATGTTATTAGCTCTTCTTCCTCACTAAGTAGTGGGCCTATGTAACCTTTGGGTGGGCTAGAGTTCACGTCATTACTGTAACAGTTCTGACCCGGCCTGGTCAGCAGTGTCCTGGCCCTTCCTCGGGTTCAGGTTCCGAGGCTGGGCCCAGTGCCTTCTTTATGGGGAATCAGAGTCTCAGTGGGCTTGCCACACAGTCTATCGCCCCAGCCCTTAGGAGGGCGGGCGAGCAAAGCAGTCTGTCGCCCTGGCCCTTGGCAGGGTGGGCGAGCAAAGTAGTCTATCCTCTGGTTAGGGTTGTCAGTGGCTAGGAATGCTCCTTGGCTGGCTAGGGAAGGGAAGGCAGGAGGGGGACGCAGGCCCACCCAACTCCACTGCGTCCCAGCCCAGGGCCCTACCAGCGGCATGAGGTGACTGCCACTGGGTCAGCGGGGCTCTGGCCGCAACACGTTGACCTGGGTTTGGCCCCTGTCTCAGCCACAGCCTGTGGCCTCCCTGGGCCACTTCCTCCCACCCAACCCCGAAGTACCTGCATCCACGTGGGGCCCTGTGGGGCACGGGGGGAGGTGGTGAGCGGGCATCCGGATAGACATTCACCGTCTACGGGTGGTAGGTCTGGGAACTCCTGAAGGTTGTCAGCCAACGGTAGCTCATTCAGGTCGCAGGGTCCCAAGAGCTCCCCTGGGCGGCCGGGGTGTCCCCACTCTGGGGAGGGGTCCTCCACTCCAGGTAGCTCCTCCAGGTCGGGACCGGTCTCCGGAGGTTTCTCTCCCTCCATGGGCTGAGGGTCCTGTCCCCAGCTAGTAGGGCCCAACTGCCCACCTCCCTCCTGTGGGCTGGGTGGCCCCCTCCAGCCGCTTGGGCCTAGCGGCCCTACCTGGTCCCTTGGCTCCGGCCACTCCCATCAATCATCAGGGTCCGGTAAGTCCGGCAGGTCCCACAGGCTTCAATCAGCTGGGTGGTTATCTGGAACAGTCTCGAGGTCCAGGTCAGGCCTGGGCCGCTGCCTCCGGGGAGGTACTTCTGTCTCCGGCAGCAGGTTCCCCCTGACTGAGCTGCTGGGCCTTCCTTTTATACTTCCTTCCTGGGCTCTGATCCCGCCCCTCTGCTTCTGGGTGGCTTGGCTTGCAGAGCCCGGTTCTGTCGAGTGGGGGCACAGTGAGCCCTCCTCGGACCCAGGCTCGGTGGCAGGCCAGAGCGGCTTGCTACAATTACCAGTGCTTGAAAAAAACCCATAGAAAAGCATAGAAAATCCCACAGAAAAGCAGCTAGAAACCCAGAATTCAATGCCTAAGGATTTTCAGCCAGGATTACACAGGGTCAGCCTCACCATATTTAAGTCCCCAAAAATCCGAAAGGAATTAGCTTAATTAAGTACCAACTTTATAAATCTTATGATAAAGAAACATAAGTAATAATAACTTAATTTTTACAACATAACATGGTTATTTTATAATTCACATACATTATTATCTTCACAGTTGTACATTAAATATAAATAAAGGAAATAAATTAAATCTAAACAGATCAGTCCACATAGAAACACAATGAAAAGAAACTCAGAGTTCCCAAAAGCTTAGGTTGAGTTCACCTGAGTCTTAGAGTCTTTCATCACCAAATCTATAGTCTGCTGAGTCAAAAGCAACATCTTCCCTCCTCTTGCTTGTAGGAATCTTCTGTTGGAATCCATGCAGACTCTTTCGCTTCCTCTGCTGAAATCACTGTTATCCAAGAAGCTAACTAATTAATCAACCACTCAGAAAAGTATATAGATTTTAAAAATAGCAACAAAAAATCTGTTACAAGAAAAATACAAAAACTGAGAATAGCAAAATAAATGACTCCTCCTCATCACATTTAAATAAAAGAAAAGTTGTGAATCATATTAGTTGAGCCAATTTAACTAACACAGTTTGGCTAAAATCAAAAAACATTCAAAGTATATAATTGAAATAAAAATTATTTTTCCCTTTGAATTTTCCCTTTCTATAATTAACACTGCAGGGCTTCTCTGTTGGAGGGTTAACAATATCACTAATTTGCTGCAAAATGCTTCAGAGTTAGAGAAAACAGCTTGTTCTTTGCTCCTGGGCTCAGCTTCTCCCAACCCACACAGGGCACATGGCCTTTTGTAAAGCAGCTGCCCTCATTGCTTGCCCTTATGGAGTCTTGAGTCCAGCTACAGGAAACCTTTTGAGCATACCCAAAAGTACCACATCTAATTCCAGAAACTTCTGGATGTGGAGTGCTAATTGTGCATTTGTCAATCAACAATGACCCAGACACAACTCACTCTTAGGTACCTATTAGGTACATGGGTTACACCTACACTTACAAACGTACACATTATGGTTTTTATTGATTTCTTTATGTTAAGTGAAAAATAACTCAGTAAAGGCAATATAAAAATAGTCTTACTGTTTCCAAACTCTGTAATTTCTCTAAAGGAAATGCTCATTACAAATTTGAATATATAGGCTATATCAGCATGGTTCTGGTTATCCAACCAGTTGTCATTGCCATAACAGTCTTTCAGCTGTGCAGAAGAAAAAGCAATTAATCATTTCTATCCACGACTGAAAATGGGCCTGAACCAGAGCTCTTGAACTGAACTCCAATGAACATCTCTACAATACTCAGAAGTAAAAGGCTGGTTTATACCACCCCTGTATTTGTGGTGTTCAGGAGCAGGTCTCTGATTCAGCATATTATAGTGATAGGTTTGAGATGGAAACTGAGATTCAAAACTGCATCCAGAATTCAGTCTGGTCCATTAGTTCAGGCCCATTTCTAGCCATTATTTTTGCTTACTGTCCTCCTGTAGCAGAACCAAACATTGATTAGATTGCTGAGACAGGGGCAACAGAACTGGGGGTCCAGCAATTCCCACAGTGGAAATACCGTGGAAGCTGATCCATGCTTCTACCCTCACGTGTCATTCCCTGTAAACTGTGTGCACACACCGGGGTGGAGTGAAGGTGAGAGTGGGACCTGGCGGGCTAGAAGCAGAGGAAGCTGAGCTTAGCCCAGGCACCAGCCCAGCTGGCCCATTCTTAGAGGCAGCCTCCAAATGAACCAAATCTCATCCTAGGGCTTCCCCCAACTGGCCAGCTTCTCCCCTGCCAGGTCACCTCCTGCAACTGGCAGGGTCATGGCTTCTTCTCCCTTCCCCACCCTCCCAGAGTGTCCCAACTCCACCCTGCCTCGCTGCCTCTCTGCACGCTTGGTGTCACGTGCTGCTGCCCGAGCTGGAGTTGAAAGATGCAGGAGCCATGGCTAGACTGCAGTACACTGCTGGCTGAGGAGCTCCCCTCCTTCATGTTCAGGTATGTAACTGACAGCCAGGTAATGGGGACAGGGTGCCCGGGTCCCCTGTGCACCGTGCCATGACTGGCAGAGAGCCAGGCTAGACATCGCATTCCATCCTGCTGCAGGGAAGCAGAATGGAGTCTTTCGATGGTGGGACCTCAGGATGAGATTTGTAATGAAAGGTCAAGCCTCTCACCCCCATTCAAAGCAAGCGTCTGTCACCTCTGTATTGGTAGCATAGCTCATGTGCATGTAGGTGGCAGGAGAGGTCTGCCTGTATCTGAGAGTACCTCAACTGCATCAGAACACAAATGAGCTTCCTGGGTTTAGGCCAAAATTTAAAAAACTTAGATGCCCATAGTTTGGCACCCAAGTCTGCAATTAGTAACCTAAATAATGTGGCCTGATTTCCAAAGATGCTGCATAGCCTCAGCTCCCACTGAAGGCAAAGGGACTTGAGACTTCATGACAGCTCTGAAAATTAAGCCACTTATTTAGTTGCATAATTATGGACTTACTTAGATGCCTGATTTTAGGTAGCTAAATATGAAAACATCGGACCTGTTAAATGACAATAAAAAACGACACTGATTTCTAGCGCATACAGAATACTCAGTTGAATTAATAACTGATATTCCTTTTCTATAAGAAAGAAATTACTGAAAGGCTCCTATCCCTGAGGAGGACACATCTACCTACCTACATAGTTGTCCCAGGCACAGGGCATCTTACAAACTGAACACTGAATAATCATGCTGCTGCTGAAACATGTAGAATAAGTTCTTCACTCTTTCTCTAACAGAAACTAAAGGGACCCCAAAACAACTGCAATTAGAATTCTCAAAGGCCTAAGGCTGATTTAACATTTGATCATCCTTTGTTTAGGTCCACAGTTTGGCTCCAAGAAACAAATCCCAGAACAGCAGGAGAGTCCACAGTTTCCATGTAACACTTTTCCCCCAAGAGGCAGTTCTTTCATTAAATATTCAACCACAGAGAGCTCAGATTATAATGCAAATATGAGCCTCAAAAAACAATTACAGTTAGAGAAAGGAAACAGATGTGATTCTTTCCCGTCATTACTATCTCTTTGCCAAATGCAGTATCTCCAAATCTCCAAAGAGAGGCAACACTTACTGTTTTATCTAAATCCATTATCACCCAGCTAATTTAAGAAGTCTCAGTCTCTTGCTACACTAGATGTCTGGTGCCATGGTGATCACAGTCCAATTGCCACTGTCTTTTAAGGACCTCTTATGTTAATACATAAAAAATCTTAGGGCACACTGCCAACCTAAAATAATCCAGACTAACAAATATAATGTATTCACTGAGCACTGATTCACCCAGCATTTATAGTTTAACCATCACTAATGTTACCCCATGTGTTTAGCTTTTGACCCACCATCTTTCAGAAAGGTAGCTGATATTGTAAGGACTGTGCAATTCACGCCCCTGAATTAAGGGGTTCTGAAATCCACCTGATAGTGTCCTCAAACTGACTGCTGTTGCTACTGCTGGCCCTGGCAGTACACATATAATCTTAATATTTTCCCCAATTGCAAGGTGCATGAGGAAGAGACACTCTCATCCTCCCAATTTTTTACTATATCCTCCTCACCAGGGTTATAGGAATGATACATTCTCAGACTCAGTCCCTCCAAGTTTAAGTGGTTACACCACTGCCCTAATATCTACATTTTAGATGTTAAGACACCACACTGGAAAGCTGCTCTGCAGAATATCATCATAAGTTCAGTGGCAACGTCATATAAAGATAATTGGACACTTTAGAAGTGCTTATAAGTGTATTAAAACCATTTGAGCAAGCACACAACAAATACATAAATAGAAGGCAGGATTTTCATTAATTAAATTGCCTCACTAAGTCTGTTTTGCAAAGGTTATGGCTTCTGTGAGAAACACACTAGCTGGCAAGGGAATTTGTTCTCCTGTGGTGAGATAGCTTGCATGTATCACCTTCTCAAATTCTATAGGTTTTTCATGGGTGAAGTATTTGCTCAGAAACTGCTAGATGAATGCAAAACACTTGTTTTCCAAGCAAACTTTGAGGAGATTGAAACAGAGCAGGTGGGGAACACTTGTTCCTTAATATTGTGCACTTTCAGAAAATGTAGGACAGTCAAAGAAATGACGCTGACAGGAAAATTTTAATATTTGCATTGAGTGATGTATACAGTGGCAACAATAGTGGTAGTCACATTGCTGTATTGCTTTAATCCATCTTTTGACATATTTCAGGGCATCACATGGGCACAGCATAATATTAGATTGGGCATATTTACACTAGTGTTTTCCATGCATCTAATACACAGACTATTATTGTTATTTAACTGGCACTAACCTGAATCCTGTAACTGAACTTCAAAATGGCATAAATCAGGAATATAAATTCAGCACCAAAAAAGCACAAATGTAGGATCCGATCCTTCAATCCTATAGGTAAATGCTCCAAGGATCAGGGTTTCAATGGGGAAAATAACATTCTGTCAATGTACTCTGTTCACAGGGATGGGAGCAAAATAATTGGACTTGGAAACATTCCCCTATGCCCACATTTTGAAACTCTTGCTAATGTTGGAGGTTACTCACTATATAGTCCTATTGAAGTTAACAGGACTACTTGGTAAGCAAGGTGCTATGCAGTATGAGTAAAGGTATCAGAATTTGTCCCTTAGGGATCATATATTGGTAACTGCAACAGATTTAACATTGTCAATATATGTAAACCCCACTTCATCCACAAATGCCAGTTCATGCCACGTCTATCACCATCCACAAACCTTGTGTATGGCTTGCCCATCAGTAAATTTTAAAGATAAAAAGATTACAGTGATTAGAAAGGCAGTGATTAATTTTAACTTCCAGTGACTAGGAAACTTCTCAAGGGAAAGATTTAACAGTAACTGAAAACATAATGTCAAGAAACATTTATTATAATCTGAGGAACCAAGGGTTCACAATGGTCCCAAACTAGCTGTTACTAGTAACTAAGATGAGGTCCAGTCCCAAATCTGTTTCAGGTTGGAACAGAACTTTGTTCAGGTAATGCTTTATATTTCATTTGGTTATCTGCCTTATAGTATCCTCTCCATGTCTGATAGCACTAGAGAATTTGGCAGGGGATATTTTTCATCCTGACCATCACAAGTAAATCCCAATGTGGAGCTATGGCCAAACTTGAACAGTTTGTCCCATAGATCTTGAGTAGTGAATTGGGTTCTCTTTCACACATTAATGTTAATTGTTTATAACACTTGCAATGTGTTAGATGATTTGAAGACATTAAATAAGGGGTGGTGGCAGCCCTTAGATGCTCACAGTGTAAAGCTAGAGATAAATAAGACGTCAAAGATCAGGAAAAGTGCAGATTTCCTTCTTGAGCTTTTTGCTTCTTGCCTGCCATTCTTCTTGCCTGCCAGACTCAGGTCTTCTGTGTGGAATAGCAAAGATCTGCTCTTCACCACTGATGTGATCAGTTGTACAGCCTGATACTGCTCACTCTAAAATGAAAACTTTGCCATTGACTTCACTGGTGGCAGAATTGTAAACTTATGTTGTACATGTGCAACATATACATTGTACTGAACTGGAGTATTGTGTCCAGTTCAGGGCACCACATTTCAGGAAAGATGAGGAAAAATTGGTGGAAGTCCAGAGAAGAGCAACAAAAATGATTAAAGCTCTAGAAAACATGATCTATGAGGGAAGATTGAAAAAAATGGGTTTGTTTAGTCTGGAGAACTGAAGACTGAAAGGGGACATGATAATAGTTTTCAAGTATATAAAAGGTAACAAGGAGGAGGGAGAAAAATTGTTCTCCATAACCTCTGAGGCCAAGACAAGAAGCAATGGGATTAAATTTCAGCAAGGGTGGTTTAGGCTGGGCATTAGGAAAAGCTTCCTAACTATCAGTAGTGAATCACTGAAATAAATTGCCTGGGGGCTGGGGTCTTGAAGTGTGTGCTCATCCGATGGTGAGATTGGAGATTTTTAAAAGCAAGTTAGATAAAAACCTGTCAGGGATGGTCTAGATAATACTTAGTCCTGACATATGTGCAAGGAACCAGACTAGATGACCTCCTGAGGTCCCTTCCAGCCCTACAGTTCTATGACTCTATGTCAGCTTATGGTAGTGGGCCATTCAGGTGCACGTGTGTGCTGCCACTACATGGAGAGCAATATTTTATTTCATTGAGAGCCCTGATTTCCATAAAATTAGGAAAAGGTCACATCCATTATTATTTTAAATCACTGAACTGGCTGGGAAATCTAGAGTATTTCCATGACAATTTAAGATGTTAGAACATTAGCAGGTTTTACAAAGATATAGTCATTCATTTTAACATAGAAAAACTGTTATTAGAATGCTTTTGATGTAGAAATATGAAACCAAAAATGTGAGAAAGTTCTGTTTTTTTCACTTAAGAGAGTAAGTCAAACGTGTCTTGCCCAACTTTTAACCCAATTGAATATTAAGAGTTCAATAGTTCAACTCAAATAAGGCTCATAACAACTCAAAGCTAATAGGTTTCCATTCATTTTAGGAGTGTAAAGGTCCCCTGGCCTGGGCAGGGCCAGTGGCCCTCCCTCACTGTCAATCTCTGAGGGAGGCCACACCTCCCGGTGCCTGTGCCCTGTGTGGAGTTCTAACGAAAGGAGGACAGTCTCCAGCCCTAAGTAGGGCAAGCAAGCAGTTCAAGGCCCCGGTCCTTAGGCAGAGCAGGCCAAGCAAACGGGGACAATCTCTAGCCCTCCGTAGGTCAGCACACAGTTCAAGGCCCCAGCCCTTAGGCAGGGTGGGCCAGGCAGAAGTGAAGCAGTCTCAAGCCCTCAGCAGGGCCAGTAAACAGTCCAAAGCCTGGCCCTTAGGCAGGGTGGGGCAGGCATCAGGGAACAGGGTCTGGCCCTTGGTGGGTGGTCATCCCTAGGTCTGGGTAGGAAGGGCGGAGGGGGACACAGGCCCACCCGACTCCACTGCATCCCAGCCCATGGCCCTGGCAGTGACGGGTTGTCCCATCACTGGGTCAGTGGGGCTTCAGTCAAAACATGCTGACCCGGCTACAGGCCATAATGCAGCTGGACGAGTGTCTGGCTCCCCTGGGCTCCTTCCTTCCCCCCTTTTCCTAGAGTACTTTGTCCCCTGAGTCATTTCCTGTTTCCTCAGAATAATCTGCCCAAGGGAAATTCCAGAATCCTTCAGCCTTGTCATTCGATGGCAGGTTCGGGAGCTCCTCGGAGTCGTCTCAGAGAGCAGCTCCTCTAGGTCAGTGGTCCCCAACCTTTTTTGTACCAGGGACCGGCTTCAAGCAAGACTATTTTTCCATGGCCCGGCAGGGCGGGGTGGGGGTGGGGCAGACACCCCAGCAGGCAGCACTTCACACCACTCTCCGCCGTGAAATTGACTCGCCCTTGTCAATTTTGGCGGTGGAGCTGGAGGGTGGGGCTCACAGCGCAGAAATTTACCATTTTAAGAGCCAGTTCGCTCTTAAAGTGGTAAACCATTGCGAACCGGTTGCATTTGCAGACTGCCTAGCGGATAGCTGAAGAGCCGCATAGCCGCGGCGCTGCGGACCGGCAAAAAACCCCCAACGGCCCGGTCCTGGTCCGCGGACCAGTGGTTGGGGACCCCTGCTCTAGGTCACAGGGTCCAGGGGTGTTCTCTGGATTGCATTGGGCTGGCAGACTGGACAGCTCCTCCAGGTCACAAGATCCAGGTGTCTCCTCTGGCTCTCCAGGCTCAGGTAGCTCCGGCAGGTCCTCAGGGCCCCAGGCAGTTGGCAGCTCTGACAGCCTCTCCTCAGGGTAACAGTCTGGTGCAGACCCAGATTTAGGCCCTGGCACCAAGGGAGAGATGTCCTTCTCCCTCGTCCACCTTCCCTTTACTGAGCGGGAAGGCCTGCCTTTTATACTTCCAGCACCGCCTTTCTGCTTCCAGTCTGCTGGGGTTGTACTTCTGGGCTCCACCCCCCAGAGGGGATTTAGCTCTTCCTCGATGTCAATTGCTGAGGGAGGCCACACCTCCCGGCTACAAGGAGTGACTGAAAAACAAAAGAGCAGAGAAAGATTAAAAAATAAATACTGAGAGTTTGATACTGCTTTCCATCACACCAATATAAATTAGGAGTAACTCCACTTAAGTCTTTAGAGTAACATCCATGTAAAACAGAGACACTACCAAAAATAAGCAGAGAGGGAGAGTGAAAATAAAACTCTAGTGAAAAAATTGCTATTGTATATATTGATACACACACACACACACACACACACACGGTGGTCTAACTTTGGGGATTTGTCTCTCCTATAAATACATTTTTAAAAAATCATCGGGAGAAATGGGTAACACCCTTCCATGGTTTTATAATAAAAAGGAAAGATTTTATGAATTTCAAGTAGTTGTGGGAACTCTACAATGTAAAGTATAGTTTGTAAGGTTTGCAAAGTGTTAGATTCATTCATTCCAACCCAGAGTGATTTATGTCTGAGCTTAACAAAATTATGAATGATTCTAGATCTTGCAGAACACTCAGACATTCACTTTTTATTAATTATTATTGAATTTACCTCTAAACTTTTGTTATAAGTGTGAGCCATTTTAAGGGGAACTATATGCTATAGTTCCATACAGAATACTGTGAATGCAAATGTAATATTAACTAGCCTTGACATTTGATAAGAGTATAGTACTGAAGATGTAGACAGTTACAAAATATTTCAGATGGTTGTAATGAACGCTATAGAACAAATGGAAAATGAAGTTATCTATTGATTGGATTTTAACTTCTAATTAAATGTTGTTAATGTGAATATTGAACTGTGATAAATTCTGTGCTTGATTAGTTATTCAGAAAAATATTACAGTCTTCAATGAAGTGTAGATATTTAAAGAAGGCATAAAGCAGGGAAAACAAATTTCCCTACAAAATATACAAGGATATATTTTGGCTAAGAGTTGCATTTGGTTCATTCACAAATTAATAAAAATGCAAATAAAAATGTTTCCTTTTTACCCTTTCATGTCCTGTGACATCTGGCTCATGCTTCTCTGTGATGTTTCTACAACAACATTCTCTGTGATGTCACCAACAACACTGGTGACATCAGAGTGTCACATAAGCATACAGATGGTCCAGGTAGGCAGGTACTGCCCTGTTCTGTTTTACTGTTTAGTGTACTTCTGAAAGGTTAATTTTCATGATTTTTAGCCCAAAGATATACATTGGAGCAACTGATGTTCAAGAGAGACAAGGTTTAGACTTTTAAACCAAGGCCTGGATATGAAGAACTCAAGTCTTTTAACTTTCCTGACTCAGTTTCTCCATCTGTAAAATAGGGATATTAATACTTTTCTCCCTTACAAGAATATTGTAAGGAATCAATAGCAGCTGTTTGTAAAGCTCTTAGAACACTTTAGGTGCTCAGATACTATAATGATGAGAGTGGTACAAGAACAGTATACAAAATAAAAGAAGTATTATTACTTCAACCAATGGCTGAATTTGTTCAGTCTACCAGTTAAATTTGTGGCAAAACACATCTGCTGGGGAAGAAGCTGGGAGAAAAGTAGTAGAGCTACAGATGAGGAGCAATGTAGATTATCTAAACATGTATTCAGTCTCACACTTGTGTATTCACTGGCATGATATACAAAGTATATTCTTCTGTTCAAATCAGCTGAGACTTTTCCTCTCAGGAATAGCTTTTAAGATGTAAGTGGATTTTCTTATTCTTTTTCACAGCTTCATCTTTTGCTTAGCACACATACTATAGTGTATAAGTCTTATAGTGGCCACTAACAATAAGGCCTTCCTTTTTAGGATCGTTAGAGTTCTGCTGGCACTTATGCTTCATGTCTCTTGGTCTGAAGACTAGCAAATCTCTTTTCCAAATTATGCTAAAAATGTGTTCTGCCAATTGCAGGAAAATTTTCATAATTCTTTAGATAGATTTTGCAAAGGATAGCTAACAAATGGACAGGGTTCATTTAATAAGGGTTGTAGTAACATTGCTAAACTAGTGAACTACATGTCATTTTCTTTGCCACATCTTAAACATTTTTAATAATTTGAGGAAAGTAATTAATTCAGAACAGTAATGGCTACGAAGCTCAGCCAAAATTTGTAACTTTGTGGGTGGAGAAAGGACTAATAATAGTAACAATATCTAATGACCAAACATTGAGTGGGAAGGGAAAACAGCCGCCTTAGTAAAATTATGCAGACATGGAGAAAACAGTAGAGCCAGTTAATATTTTAACAAGGGGCAACAGCAAGGAGAAAATCCATGAAAGCATCAGGAAGGGCCTCAGCAGCAGCCAAGAATGCTGTAACCACAGCCACAGCCATTTTGGGGAACCAATGAGAAGTGTTTTCCACAAGCACCAGCCCAGAAGCAGCAGTTTGGAAAAAGTGACAATTAACTTGTTTTGCCATGCAACACTAAGAAGGGAGTCTATCAGGAGGTGGGTCCCCAGGATTCCAAAGTTCTGCCTTATTTGTGTGTCTGACTTGGAGACAGCCTGTTGGGACTGGAATAGGCAGAAGAACCAGACCGGGAGCCGGACTGACTTGCCAGAACAATCAGCTCCAGGCCCAAGATGGCTTGTAGATGTTTGGGATTGCCCAAACGTGTGCACTGAACCTGTACATGCATGGTGATCAGGGAGAAAGGGGTTAGTTTCCAGAAGGCGATGTTGACCTGCAATTGGTCTCTGAAGGAGGGAGAGAAGGCAAAAAGGTGCAAAGAATGCAGAGCCCACCGATACTAAGGTGCACCACCAAGAAGGGAGGAATAAGTGGGGTCTACCACTGTAGGTGCAGGTGCTGCACAATCTTCCATGCCAGCAACAATGACTACACTTCTGGCAAAACAGCTGGGCAGCAGCAGGAACAGACAGATCCCAGAAAAGAGAAGCAAGGAAAGCAAATAAAATGTTCTGCATGGTCCTTGAACCCAGTCCTGCTCCCATATAAATCTCTTGAGAGATTTTCCCATTGACTTAAGAAGAATAGGATCAGATCCAGTATGGAGTTTGATTCCCTCCCTTTCCTCTAATTTTTTCTTGAAAGTCACTAGGGAATATTTTGAGTACAGTCCCCTTGTTAAGTGTGAAATGTTTTAAATGCTTAGAAAGAGAGCAGTAAAATCCAGATCCTCCAGTCCTTGTGGGTTAAATGTGTATCAAGAAAATGCTGCACTTCATAGATGGGAATACACTACTGAGATGAAAAGAGCATATTGTCTTGCCTGTACTGCAGACCCTTGCTATAACGCCTTTCGAAATAACAAACCTTGGACTATAGCTAACATGTCCCTGGATCCCACTTCCAGCCCTGCCCACTGTCAGCTCCTGCCATGGCCCCATGTCTGGAGGAGCACTGTCTCCTTGCTATGGCCCCAGGGCCAGAGGAGCTCTCTGTAGTACAGCAGAGAACAGATTATCCAACAAGCTGGAATTCACTGGAGACTAGATTTGACTAGGGAGGAATTGGTTGAGAATTTGAAGGTGGAAGGCAGCTTGGGTGAAAATGATCATGAAATAAGGAATTCATGATTCTAAGGACTGATAGGATGGAAAACACCAGACAAAAGACTATGGACATCAACAAGGCAGACTTTAGCAAGCTCAGAGAACCGGGGTAGGCAAGATCCCATGGGAAGCAAGTCCAAGGGAAAAAAGGGTTCAGAAGAGTTAGCCATTTTTTAAAGAGACATTATTAAAAGGCACAAGAGCAAACTATTCCAATATGTAGGAAAATAGAAGGTATGGCAAGACACCACCATGGCTGAATCAGGAGATCAACAACCTGAAACTCAAAAGAGGGTCATGCAAAAAGTGGAAACTCAGTTAAATTACAAAGAATGTATATATACACATAAACACACAAAACTGTGGGGACAAAATTAGAAAAGCCAATACACAAAATGAGCTTAAACTATCTAAGGACATGAACGTTAACAAGAAAACATTTTACAAATACATTTAGAAGGAAGAGGAAGGACAAGGACAGGGTAGAGCCATTACCCAATGAGAAGGGAGACAGAATAACAGAAAATGCTAAAATGGCTGAAGTGTTAAATGCCTTTCCTCTGCTCAATTTTCACCAAAAAGATTACCAGTGATTGGACAACTAACATAGTGAACATCAGTGTAAATGAGGTAGGATCAGAGGCTAAAATAGAGAAAGAAAAAGTTAAGAATTATTTAGACAATTCGATGTCTTCAGGTTGGGAGGGCCTAATGAAATACATCCTAGAATACTTACAGAACTGGCTTAAAATATCTCTGAGGCATTAGCGATTGTCTTTGGGAGCGCATAGAGAATGGGAGAGATTCCCGAGGATTGGAGAAGGACAAATATAGTGCCTATCTATAAAAAAGGGAATAAAGACAACACAGGGAATTATAGACCACTCAGCTTAACTTCGGTACCCATAAAGATAATGGAGCAAATAATCAAACAATCAGTTTGTAAGCACCTAGAAGATAATATGGCAATAAGTAAAAGTCAACAGGGATTTGTCAAGAACAAATCATGTCAAACCAACCTAATATACGACTTTGACAGGGTAACAAGCCTTGTGAATAAGGGGAAAGCCGTAGATATGATGTATCTTGACTTTAGTAAGGCTTTTGATACTGTCTCATTTGATCGTTTCATAAACAAACTACAGAAATATGGCTGAGACAAATCGACTATAAGGTTGGTGCACAACTAGTTGGAAAACTGTAATCACAAAGTAGTTATCAATGGTTCATAATCAAACTGGAAGGGCATATTGAGTGAATTACTCAGTCTGGTTCTATTCAATATCTTCATAAATGATTTGGATGATTGCATAGAGAGTACACTAAGAAAATTTATGGATGATTCCAAGCTGGGAAGGGTTGAATGGATTACAATTCAAAATGATCTTGACTAACTGGAGAAATGGTCTGAATTAAATAGGATGAAATTCAATAAGGACAAATGCAAAGTACTCCATATAGGAAGGAATAATCAGTTGCACAAATATAAAATGGGAAATTACTTCTTAGGATAGAGTACTGCAGAAAAGAATCTGGGGATTATAATGGAGCACAAACTAAGTATGAATCAACAATGTAACACTGTTGTAAAACAAATGGACATCTTTCTAGGATGTATTCACAGGAGTGTTATAAACAAGACATGAGAAGTAATTCTTTCACTCTACTCAGCACAAATAAAGCCTCAACTGAAGTACTGTGTCCAGTTTTGGGCACCACGCTTTGGGAAAGACGTGGACAAATTGGAGAAAATCCACAGGAGAGCAAGAAAACTGATTAAAGATCGAACAAACAAGAACTATCAGGAAAGATTGAAAAAATTAGGTTTGTTTAATCTGGAGAAGAGAAGACAGAAAGAAGACAGAGGTGGCATATAACTGTCTTCAAACTATGTAAAAGGTTGTTATAAAGAGGAAAGTGATACATTTTTCTTCTTATCCACTGAAGACAGCACAAGAAGCAGTAGGCTTAAAATGCAGCAATGGAGATTTAGTTAAAACATTAGGAAAACCTTTCTACCTGTCAGGGTAATTAAACATCGGAACAAATTACCTACAGAGGTTGTGGAATCTTCATCACTGCAGGTTTTTAAGAACAGGTTAGACAAAACACCTGTCAAGGATGGTCCAGATCAGTGATACTCAGATCTCTATGGTTCAGGAGCCAAATTAGTGATCAATTTAACCAAAAGAGCCACAATATAAGTGTGAATTCATTGTTTCGTTTACTATTTATATATAGCAAAATGAATGACCAAGTATTCTACAATTGGTTAATAACATGGAAAAAGTATCCTGATTGGTTAATAGTTTAAATTGGTTAATAATTAAACTGCACATTATCATGTGCTGCAAAAAGCTGCAGGAGACACATTAAAGAACCACGTGCAGCTCCAAAGTGAGTCTGAGTATCACTGATCTAGATAATACTGAGACCTGCCTCAGTGCAGGGACCTGAATATGGTGACCTATCGATGTACCTCCCAGTCCTACATTTTTGTGATTCTATAAGTTTCTGGCATGTGTGGGAAATGTTCCTCAGTAGTAGTGGGACTTCTTACTATTCACTTTTGGCTACAAGGTACATCTCAAGAAAGTGCAATGTACTGACCTCAATTTAACTTAGGGTCTTAGAAGATTTCTTAGATAATGGATGTGAAAACATTTATCATTAAAAGCTTACACAGGCTTATTTTAAAGTGAAATAGATTTCTTTCAGGATAAAATTTATTTTAACTATCAAGTGGTTGGAGTGCAATAATCTATTACACAGCCTATATGTTACATCAGTTGTACTGTAATTATGGTTTCATTGAAATTCCTGCTTTTAAGCATTTATAAATTATCAAAATGTTTCTCTTTGGACTAAAAATTCTTATATTCATTCTCAGATCAAAAGTGATTTTTTAAGGAAAAGTTTGGTAAAAAAATCCTCTGGATATTACTGAAAATAGAAATTGGGGATTGTTTTATTTTTCCTCTGACAGCACAAGACTGTTCGCTTTTTAAAGCATAAAACTTATCATGGATTTAATATTAGGTGATGAAAAATACTTTTAAAATATTTGAAAAAATTTGGTTTTGAATGAAATTCTGCAAGTTATGGTATGTGGAAATTATATACTGTATGCATATTATGAGTATTTTCTAAAAACATGATGCAGTGAGAGCAGGAAGAATGTTATTGTGGTTATTGTACAGGATGGAAGTCAGAAAACATGGCTCCTATTATTGCTTTTGTCATGGATTTCCTGTGCAAACTTAGGCATATCACTGTGGACTAGACTGACCTTTTGTAAAATACATTGTGTAAGCGGGGGTTCAAAGTTGCATTGTCTTAAAATGAGCCCTGGGAATTATTTAAAGAATTACTATTTCTTTCCTGCTCTTCCTTTGCTCCAAAAGGTAGCTTACTGCAGCCCTTTTTGGGGTGCAGTTTTACTCCCTACTTCACATGGAGTGTACACAGTTAGCATGCCTGTGCTGGGGGATGAGGAAACCAGTTTACCTCCCTCTACCGCTCCATGCCCATCTACTTGGAATAGGGAACTACTGGACACATAGGTCCAGTTCGCCCATGTATTCTTCAGCTGTAATGGAGCCCATGAGGTTGGGGTGCATTTTACTTTCCCTTGCTTTCCTGCATGGCCATGATAATCTATCCCTCAAGCTTGTCATGTTTCTATTTTCCTAGCTATAATATGGGGATTACAATTAAAGCTGGCTGGAAAACCTGTTATTCTCATGTGAAAAATTTAGAATGAAAAAAGTTCATTTGAAATGTTTTGTTAAAAAATGTTCAATTTTTATGGCAAAATTCTGGAATGAAAGAAAATATTTTTTCATTAAAGTTTGCAATTTAATTTGTAATGTTTGTTACAGGTTTTGAAAAGAATTTTTAAAAAAAATTTCTGAAATTTCACACTTTTGTTTTCCCCGTTATACATTTGTCACTGTGTGTATTAAAATGAAGAGGATCTACTTCCCCACCATCACCCTGCACGCAGAAACTTAAAAACTTCTCCAACTTTGGAAAAGTTACACAGTGTCAAGAGGGAAAAAAGAAAGGAAAATATGGGAGTGCCCCTCTCCTGGACATTAATCAATGTTCTGTACTTAGTGGGAAAAAAGAAACAGAAGGAGAAAGGGGGAAAACCAAAAACTTGAAATTTCACAAATTCCAAAAAAATTGTGGTATTCAAACAAACATTTCAATTCAAAATGAAACAAAGCAAAATTTGTTTTGCAATTTCCCACCAAAACATTGAATAATGTAATCAAAAGCAATATTTTCGGTGAGTAACATTTTCAGGCAGGTGTATTTTTTTTTTTTTTGTGGCCAGCTCTAATTACTGTATTTACTGACTTTGTAGGGGCTGTGTGAAGATTAAGGAGCCTGTGCTTCCAGATGGCCCCTTTATGCCCATGTGGAGTCCCAATGATGCCAGTGGGGCTCCAATTGAGTGCAGGGATCCATCCACATGGACCCACATAGGCAAGAATGGAGCCTAATTTGAGATGTTTATTAAGCATTTTGTGGTATATAAACTTGATGTATTCTTATATTTTTAATAATGGTCACATGCCTGGATCGCTTAACAACATTGAAACAACCGCATTTACTGAAATGATTACACACATAAAAACATTCAAATAAGGGTTTGTCAACATAAGGGTATTAGCTATTGGGTTGGCCACTTGATGTAGGTTCCTCAGTACAAAGATGTGCTGCCATGGTGTAAAAAGCAACTTGCTCTGCTGTAGCAGTAGTTAAGGGGAAGATTTTCATACAGGTGAATAAGTTACCCCGCTCTCATTGGGAGTTGGGCAGCTTATTTCTCCTTGTGCCTTTGAAAATCTCCCCCTAAAGCCGAAGCCTTACACTTCAAATGGGAGTTCTGGCTTGGATTAGTGCTGCATGATTGGGCCTGTAGTGAATTTACCTTCCTTCCTTCCATCCATCCAGACCTCTTGCTCCCTTCAATCTACTAAATACAACTTAGTTAAAAAGCTTTCTTCTGTAATGACTTTGTTCAGCAGGAGGTCTTGTTTCCTAAGGTTGGAGGATAAGTGACACTCCATGCATAGCAATATGAGATTGAGATTCAATATTTCAAGATTAGTGAGTCATCATAATAACCTTACAGGTTCCTTTTAGAAATACTTTATGCCATGGTGCTGATGTTCTTCTAATACACACATCTATTTTATTTCCATCTTATTCCTCTATATAAAGGTAAAAGGTAGTTCTGCAGCATCAGTGGAGCTTATTCACAGAAATATAGACCATTGCAAGATGAAAAGAAAACCCATGTATCTCCATTTTCTCCTGTGAGGTTGCAGTTCTAGAATTAAATTTTCCCTCCTTAAAATATGGAACTTGCTTAACTCTTTTTGAATTGTCTCCATAGATTATTTGCTCCTACTACTGGCCTTGTTTATTTCTTTGTATTAAATAATTTATATAAATTTCTAATACCCGGGGCTTTTTTAGCTTCAGTTCATGCCCCTTTCTTCTTATAGCTGACGTCAATGCAAATAACATAGGTTTCAGTACCTTTAATATTATTTATCTCAGGAAATTCTTACTATATTTCTCTCCTCTTTTCTAAGGTATAGAGATCTCTTCATCCATTACTCAGAGAAAGGATTCTATGCAGCCTAGTGAAGCAGAAAAGATGGGTAGAACTTAGTTCATCTGAACTATGGATAAATTACTTACAAGTATCTGGATTTTATCAACACTTGGGCTCCTTTTTATACTATTAAATAGGGGAAATTACCATAATGCTGGCAGTCCAAGTAATTAGAGATGTGCATTTTTTCAAAGAATAATCCATCTGTATGACCTTTGTTGTTTCTCAGGGTTTAGTGCTGCCATGAGTTCTTTCTTAGAACAAGGAATCAGAATGAAATATTTAAGGTAGGTTATAGTGTATCATAATTAGCATTAAAGTTGTGTGGTTCTGATATGGAACACCAATTATTTGCTGAAATGAGGTATTGTTCAATAACACAAAATGTCTTTCTCTACTTCATGCACTGACCTACTTTGCACCTCTTCTAATGGTCTGACTTTATTCTTCGTGTTATTGTTTCACAGAAAAAATTATTGCATGTGTGTCAATCCTAACCTCTGTGACTGTGCAATTGATATGGCAGGAGTGTGGGTGTGTCTTTTGTCCTTCTCTTTGCCTCTTTATAATCAAAGTTTATTGTCTTTCTCAGTGAGTATATATGAAGAATTAATTAGACCTAGTTTAATGAATCATTGAGGTCCTCACCCATGTGGATCATTTCAATTGTCCTTAGTCATAGGTAGTATTTTCAATATCTATAATATTGTATATGGGTTTTGACACCTCATTTACAGAAACACTATATTCCAGATAAAATCCCCCTAATCCTTTACACAATACTGGAATAATTTCTAAGAATGGGTAATATCAATTCTTTCATGCACAATACAATGGGAACTCGCTTGAACTTTGATCCTTCCCTTGGCCTGAACTTTTTTCTCATCCAGCCAATTAGAAGAAGTCTCCTTCACCTTCTTTTACACCCAATTTCTTCTTTCCCCTCATTTGGTTATTTTCACCCAATTCTCTGTGCAATCCTGACTCCACCAAAGCACAGGATCCTAACTAGTGCCAATCCCAGTTCTTGAGCCCCTCTGTTCTCTCAGTGCAATGACTCATGCACTAAATCACTCTCTGTTGTTGATGTAGTTTCCTATCTCATCTCATTCCAATCCACTCCTTGCTGCTCCAATCCAATACCCATCAACGCTCTCACTTTAAACTCCCTGTAAACACTTATCTTTGACTCTTCTCCAAGATATCAGTTCAGGCTCCAACTCAATCCATTCCAAATGGCATGATCCCCCTCTTCACTAACCCATTTCAGGTTCCAGATTAATCTTTTATCTTCCTTCTCCGACCCTTTACATTCTGTGGGGCCGAGTAATATTGAAAGTATCTCTGCTCATTTCAAATTTCCTCATGCTCAGGGGATTTCACTTTAGTTGTGCCCCAGAGTGCATGATGTGAGAGATGAGCAAATAACAATCTCTCTTGCTCTGGAGTTTGAAGTGGTGTTAATTAATTTCACACAAGAAGCAGGTCAGGAAATAGTCTTTTGAGACTGGATGAAACTGGCTGTGAAAGGAAGTTTGTGGTATCCAAGAGTGCCCCAAATTGAACAGAAATGGGTGTTGTTTTAATGATCTGTACTTGAACATGAAAGTCTTGAAAAAGCAGGAACAGGGGTATAAAAAATGGTTTAATTTTTATTGCATACAAAGGTCCCCTTTCTAAAAAACTTAGTGTAATTTAAGTGTCAAAAAGAGCTATTTCTTGTTTTTGTATAAAGCTAACCTTTCAATACAATTTAAATTGTAATTCTATGTGCATTACTTCTACTGAAGGCCAATTCAATTACTAGTTTTCTTTGCTTGAATAAACCAAGTGTGTTTGTTTGCTTTGTAAATGACCAAAAACTGAAGTTGTATAATACAGCTAAGAACAAGACCTCACATATTGATAAGAAACCTCTTCACAATTTTTTTTCCTGAATGATTTAATGCTTTTTTCCTTTTCAAGCATTTCTTCTTTTAAGGATATTTTATAATTATATGATTAATGCAAGGAGAATCTATATTCTATATTTCGCTATTCGTGAAATTTATCTCTCACTGTGGTGTATCTATTTTTCATGAAATGCAGATTGTTATAAAATGATTTTTGAAATAATACAAAAATAAAAACATAATTAACAGGCAAAAGATTAGTGAAAGGATGTTGTGATTGTTTTAACAGAAGAGGTTTGTTTTTCTTTCTGCTACAGATATTGTTACAAAGAAAATTATCATGCTGAAATATTGTACCTTTGAGGTTAGAAGCGTGTCATAAAAAACAAATGTTCTGGAACATTGAGCATCTGCCAGAACCACTGGCAGTACAAAAAGCATCAAAAAGAGCTCTTATACATTAACACTGGCATGAGATAACATGTTACTCGAGGAGCACAACTTTTTCAATATTGCAAAAGACTTTCACATTTGGTGTCTTTTTTTTTTTTAAAAAAAACCTCTCTGTCCCCAAATTCTTTCTGGTCTTTTCTTTATTCCCTTTTCAATGTCTGTCAAGTTCCATCCATTTCCACCACCAATTGTCCAGGCTAAGATATTCCCTTGCATTTACTAGTGCAATCACCTCTCTCTGGCCTCACTGCCTCTTGCTTTGCCCTGGCCAATCTATCCAAATTACAGCACTGAAAACCATCTGCCTTGCATACCACTCTATGCCTAGTCCTTCTTCAAATCCCTTAACTGGCTACTCCTCCATACACATATATACACTTCTACAACAAATTCTACTTCCTTACCTCCAGAGCCCGCTACAGTTCTGCCCCTACCTCCCACCCAGTTCTCTTTGCTTATTGCTCCTCCCTCCATTCCACTCCACTCAAGCTACACAGATAATCATCAGCTTTATTGCCTTTTTTGTTTTTTCACTTTCATCTTAGTGTGTCACATCAAAGAAGACAGGGAATCTGGAGCCCCCTTCTTCAACCTGTCTGCTATGTCCTCTCCCTCTCCTTACACACTCCATCACTAAGATCTCCAAATACTAGTCGTCATCTCTCTTTTGTAAGAATTTAAAGAACATTCAATAAACAACCTGGTTATTCTTATTACGTGAACTTTAATAATGAAGTGAAGTCAATTAATGAGTTTCCCCTGCCACAATGGATGTTACCTTCTCTCATCATATTGTGTCTTAATTTAGGAACAGGTTTGAATTGGCCCCTGGACAGACATGTAAGACAGGGTGGAGTGCAAGGAG
Source organism: Mesoclemmys tuberculata (assembly GCA_007922155.1). Taxonomy (NCBI): domain Eukaryota; kingdom Metazoa; phylum Chordata; order Testudines; family Chelidae; genus Mesoclemmys; species Mesoclemmys tuberculata. Next base: position 48,965,051 of record ML675624.1, on the reverse strand, counting down.
CTTCTCTCATAAATGCCCAATCCAGAATCCTGATGGGAAACAAAATACCCTTTTCCTCAAGCACTCTCTTAAGCACCAGGACCCAGATTTGTAAAGGTATTTGTGTGTTGCTGCACTCAGCAGTGCAATGTCTAACTGATTTAGGACCCTAAATCTAATTTTCAAAAGTAATTTAGGCACGTAGGAGCCTAAATCTCACTAACCGAAAGCAATAGGAATGGATGGGATCAGGCTGGATTTATGGCTCTGCATCCTTGCCCCCATTGCACCAGCCAGTTGAGTAGGGAGGTAGGGAAAAATATGCTTAAAGCACAGTATAGCTAATTCACTAATGTGGACACCATGATCCCTAGGACAAAATCTCATGGGGTCAGCCAGAATTCCTCCTGGGAAGTGTAGTTTCTGAGCAGCCTGACCACACCCCATCAAATGCATCTCATCTGATTGTGCTCAGAGCAGACCGCACTCTCAGACTGTAAGGTGTTTAGAGTAATAACACTGTCTTTCACTGGCCTGATTCAGCTCGCCAGACCTAATTTTCCTCCAGCACTATACAGGTATACGGTATTGTACAAGTGTTATGGTATGAACTCAACACCCCAGCACCCTTCATGTCAGGATACAGCATTGCAAGGGTTCTCCTACTTTAGCACTCCCTTTATGTCCTCATTCCATAATGGTCTGCTGCAACCATGGCCTAGCCTGCTAGCAGTCAGCTGTCAGTCTAGTCCCCTTCCAGAAAAGGAACTCAAAATAGCCTCCTGGGTATCAAAATGCATACTATAAACAGTAGTACTTCACAGAGATCATACAAACCCTATGGTGCCAAGGTTAAGCCGCTAACTGGGTTAGCTTAATAGGGTTAGGGCAGGGAGAGCCTTCCTTTGCCCAAACTGGCCTCTAGTAGATGCAGCCTTTTTATCTGACCTACTGGGGCCTGATTGGCTTCCATCTGCTCCCAGACCTTCTAGGCCCTGGAGGTCTAACTCTCACTGGTTCTTGTCTGAAGCTGATGATGGGAGGCTTCTCTAGGCAAACACTGGACATCTGAACTCACTATTTTTCCCTTCCAGCAGGAGATCTTCATAGGGCAGGGTGTGCCAAGGCAACAGATCCTCCAGTAGGGAGAGCAAATGCCCAGTAAATTGTGTCACAACATGTAATAAGTAAATAATAATAGTCTGAAACAGGAAGGATTGTGTTTAAATATGTAAATGTAGTGCTTAGCTGATGGACTGACTTTTACAGATATATTATTTGACTCAATATAAAATATGTAAAGATATTTCTTGTGAACATAAACAGACAACACCTACTTTGAATATTCTTCTGCACTCATTATTATGCACAAAGTTGATTATTCTAATACTATTACTCTAAATGATTACTATCGGGCTGTCACTCAGATTCCAAGTGCTATATCTTGTACTTTATTTTTTCATCTTTCAGAAAGATACTTAATGATGGTCCAAGGGAGTGACACTGTATACTTCTCCATACAACAGAGAAGACACATTCTATGCAATGCAAAGTGTTTCAAGACACATTTGGAGAGAATATATTTAATGGTTCAAAGTAAGTGCACGTTCAGAGGTAAGTTTTTAGCCAGCTGGGATCCAGCCTCCATTTTTATGCCTGCAGTGTTAGCTCACAAAATGAACTTCTGCCTCTAAGAACCTTATTCATGCTTGCAATCATGTAATACGTATCTCAAGTTAATAGATTTTCACTTGCAATTGAATTTCAGTGCCAATTTTGTGGGCACAATTTGCCCCTGCAAAAGGAAAACTGCTCTTCTGAAAATATACCACTCAGTCTGGCTAGTTATAGGTTCCACTCATAAGACTGGACACACTCTGGATGTGATGTTCGGATTGGGGTGAAGGGATGTTCAAAAGGATTTTTAAAAATTATTAATAATAATATCCATTCAGTTCTTAGCTCCCTGCTGTGATTGGCAACAAGAGTCCCAACTGTGATGTCTTTGACAGATGATGTGTTTTAACTGAATAGTATCTTCTGGAAAGAAGCAAACAGATGCTGTATATAGTTTCAAATTAAGATTCCATAGACTGCTCATTTAATCCAGCAGTTCACAGAACTCAGCATGCAGCTCTTCTAACCATACCTAACTGAACTCTCCAGTAAAAGCCAAAAACCTGGAATGGATTAACAGACCCAGCTGCTATACTTGCTATTTGAAAATAAAACCCAGCACAGCAGCACAGATCACAGACTGAATTCTCCATGAAACACCTCAGTACAAACCTAGAAGAACTGAGACCAAATTTCCTTCTTTTGATTTATACATACCTTAAAAAAAAGTTCCTTTCCATTCTACCACTCTTTCCTGTAAAAGACTATAATGGATCTTGGCTCCAGATCACTTTAAAAGGGCACAATAACTACCTTGCTAATCATGTTTAAAACATGAGTTTTATTCCTTACTAATTTAAAAATCATCCTTTGGAAGCTTTGAAAGCAGAGAGAAAAGAACTAAGTGCAAATGCACGTACACATACCCACCTCCGAGGGCTACTTTGTGTGTTTTTGTCAGAACTTCTCTCAATACTGAGGGTCCTTCCTTTCATAAAGCCAAATGTGCCCCTTTCCTTGAATGAGTTATGGGAACAAAATAAAACAGTTGAACTATACATAACAGTATGTATGTAAGGGTACAGCGTGTCGGAGCGTGTGCCTCCTGACAGTGAAGAACCTCTCCTTGAGTGCACCTTGCGAATCAAGGTCTGCAGCTAGAAAGAGACAGTAGTGAGTGAGCCTCCTTCAGAGATTCCAGGTAAAGACTTGGTGGTCTTCCTTCTTATAAGTGATAAAAGACATAAAGGACCATGGCAGTTCAAAAACATATGGTGAATCTAATGGAATAAAAATGCTGTAGGAAAATGTCTTCCATTTCTGAGATTAAGAATCCAGTGCCTCAACCGAAAAAATGTGTGAAACCAGAAAAGAACTAGACTAAATCTGTTTATTTATAACTCAAAACAACCCTCTTCAGTCAGGTATCCTCTAGTTTGATGGCAGTTCATAGCCTTTAATGATTGATTTAAGATACACCTTTTGCTTATTAAATTTCAAGCAACTAGAGCTAAAATTGACTAAAGACTTAATCCAAATCCCACCAAAGTAAATGGAAATCCTTTCATTGACCTCAATGAGCTTTCTGTCAGACTCTAGGGTTTCTTTGTTCTCTGCACACAGGCTACATGGCTGGATCATGGGCCCCCGAGCAAACCCTTGGAATTTTGATTAGCCCAGCTGTTTGAAATCTGAGTGGTTAATCGCTCCCTAGTGGTGAGGGGTGGAGCTGAGCTGAGCTAAGAAGGGTAGTCTGGTATAAAAAAAAAGAGTCACTTGTTAGGCCAATTCACGAGCCGTGAACGGAGGCAGCTAACAATGGAGTTTTCAGAGGGAATGTGAGAGGCTTTCCTTCCAGGTTCAGTACTATGTATGGTATCAAGATAGCCAGTGGTTGGACAGTGTTGGTGACCTGCAATAGAGGTGTCATGTTCTATTTCCTAAATGGAGACAAGAAGGAATTTCCTATGTATAAAGTGCAAGTTGGTGGATAGGCTGAAGGAAAAGGAAAGGCTGTGCTTGGATTGGAGGGGCAAGTTGCAAACACTACTAAAAATCAGAGAAGCTGCGGAGTTCCTAGACAACCAGTTCAGTAAACACCAATACCCCAGGTTCAAGGAAGAATGGAGCTGGCTACAAAGGAATCTATGAGAGAGGAAATGAGAGAGGAGACTGGCAGTTTGTAACCACCAGAGGCAAAAGGTCCCGGCAGCATTCTACATGGTTGGAGACAGATGAGGATAGACAGACTGTGACCACCGTAGAGAAGCGAAGCAGTAGAATTCCACCCAGCTAGAAGTTTCAAATCAATAATGTCAATAGAAACTATGACAGGTACTTGTCAAGATCCAACAGGTCAAAAGGTATGAAGAGATGTATAGGACTCACGTGTGAGTGGGAGCTTGGCCCAACTTGTAACAAAAAATTAAATAATAAAAAAATCAAGCTTACCCACAGAACTCTCCAACCATCCAAGGAAGATAGATGATCCTTGTTGAAGATTCAATAACCAGAAGAATTGAATGAACATTCTGCAAGGGACAGATGGACAACAGGACAGTGTGCTGCCTTCCTAGAACCAGGACATGAGATGTCACTCTAAGATTGGATAGGCTTCTGAAGTCTTTGAGCAAGGATCCATTAGTAATGGTTCATACTGACACTAATGATACTGTATGGGGGGGGATATCTTGCTGACAATAGAAGAAGGAAAGGAAGACAAAAGACAGAAGTGAATCACTGGCTGGGTAAGTGGTATAGTGTGGAGGTCTTTGGCTTTGTGAACATTGATCCATTTCTATAGGGGGAAGAAGTCATATAGTTTGGATGGCCTCTATCTCAGGAGAAGAGGGACCAGTCTCCTTGGGGACTGGCTAATTAGAGTAATCTGATTAAAGGAGAAGAAACTATACCTTTATTGATGGACTCACGGAGTTCAATTTATTTAGTTTTACAAAGGGAAGGTTAAGAGGTGACAGGATTACAAGTATCTATACAAGGACCAAATATTTAATAATGGGCTCTTCACTCTACAAGAGAAAGGTGTAACACAACCCAATATCTGGATGTTAAAATTAGACAAATTCAGACTGAAAATAAGGCATGCATTTTTAATGGTGAGAGTAATTAGCCTCTGAAGCAATTTACCAAAGGTTATGGTGGATTATTCATCATTGGCAATTTTAAAAACAAGATTGGATATTTTTCTAAAAGATCTGCTCTAGGAATTATTTTGGGGTAGTTCAATTGCCCGTGTTATACTGGAGAGCAGACAAGATGATCACAATGGTACATTCTGGCCTCAGAATCTGTGAATCAGGTGCAGGCCCAAATTTTAAAAATTTGGGGGCCCTCTGCACTATTAAAATTGCCCTCCTATCTTCTTTAAAGTGCCTGTGCCTGATACATACCCCAGAATGTCCTTCTCCCCCTACCTTACAGACCCCCAGAAGCCTCTCCCACCCACCACGCACAGACCCCATTCCACACAAACCACCATATGCCTTTTCCACCCCACATGTATCTCTACAGCTCTCCTCCAGTACCCATTTATCCTGAGACCCCGCCAATATCAGCAACCCTGACATAAATCTTGCTCACTGAAATTCCCAATACCTCAGCCCCATTGGTCACAGCCTCCAACGTACTGAATTCATTCCCAACATCCCAGTCCTCAACATCCCCTATTCCATTCACAGCCTCCATAACTCACCCCCCAGCATCCCACACTTACACCAATGCCTACCAACATCTCCCACTCACTCCCAACCCCTCACCTCAAAGCCAGCATTCACTCTTGATCATCCCTAGTCCACCAATAACTTGTCCCCAGTCCCACATCCACTATTCCCAGGACCTTCCTGACCTCTCACTGGTGTCCTTCCTCCCCTCTGCTCAGTAGTCCACTCCTGTCCTGGCCTCCCAGCTCCACTTGCTCCCATCACCTGCCCCATGCTGCTCATGTTTGGCCTAGCCTCCCCTCCATCATGCCAAAGGGGTGGTTGGGCCAAATTTGAATGAGCAGGAGTATGACCTAGCACACAGGATGGCAGCACCACTAAGGTCTGTTTTTGTTTTTTGGTGGTCAGGGGTCTGAGATGGGAGCCCAGTGCAAATGCATTGAGCTCATATTGGTTAATCCAGGCTTGCTCAGGTGGAATAAGCAGCCTGATCTACAGTATAGAACATCTACATTGTGTAGTTTTGGTTAGCCTAAAACTCTTTGCCAAAGTAAAATGAATTGAAAAAACATGGCAGCTAAATGTTGTCTACTCAGACCAAGTGTCCTGCATTACAGTTTTTTGTAGTGCATGGAAGTACATTTGAGTAGCATTGCATGTCTGCTGTCCCATTAGAATGCTAACAAAAATGATATCTCACCAGACAATCCCAGAGAACAATAAATAAATATTTTTTATTTTAAATAAATAAATACAATACAAATAAATAAAACAATCAATAAATAAATACATTCTGAGGCAGATTTTCCACAGTTTTTGTGACATCTATAATCGGTTCAGTCTTGCCTCAGCTGAGAAGACAAATACTGATTTCCTTCATTTAAATATTTGTGAAACCATTTCCATTGGTTGAGTTATGAAATTATGGTTAGTGTTTGTGATTTTTGCACCCCATTTTTACTTTACATTTTCTAAAATAATTGACCATTTGGGCTGAAATTTTTCCATGCACAGGTCCAATCCTAGTGAAGTGTAAGGAACATTTATCAATGTAATAGCAGCAGAAGCAGACGCTTACTTTTTGCTCAAAAGGGACATTTTTAGACAGTTTGCGGAGTGGGGAGAGAAACAGTTTTTGAATGAGAGAAAGCAGGGGGAGACAAATATTTTCTATGCCAAAAGAGTTATGACCACACTTTTTTAAATAAAAAGGCTATAGCAAATGCAACTGCACTTAGAAATGTGTCTTGTAAATACTCCTCATTTTTATTGTCCATTACACTAAGATTACATGATATACATTTGAACACGGTACACTGTTTATTCAAAATTTTCAAATTATTGGGTATTTGGATAACCAGAAATTCTATTTTGAGCTAGCTCTGGGCTGAGAGTCTATCAAGCTCCAGCTATGTGTCTCTCAGGGGTGTTGCTTTACCTGGCTGGCTGCTGATGTTGCCATTCTGAGCCATGAGCCTCTTAACGGCAGAGCTCTGTGTGTCAGCCCCTCCCAGGCAGAGACTGCTTGCCCTGCGGCTCTCTCAATGTCCAGGCTGCTTGCCATGGGCTGAGGTTGGATGCATCCCATTAGAAACTTTCTTCTGTTTTTATCGTCCCACACCCTCGGATGCGTTGGCCATCCATCAGCTTCTGCCATTTATTTTGATCTGTGCTGGCCTATTGCTGTCATATGGATAGATTTGACTTCTTTCTCTATTGTTCTGCATAATGTTTCATTAGGTCACCCTATTTTTCCTCTTCCTAGATGGTGTCCATTTTCTCACTTGATGTGAAGCTCATGTTGGTGGCATCTGGAAAGCATGTCCTAAATATGTCCATGAGCTTCTTACTATGTTTAATACTTGATGTTGATTTACTCTTCTTAGAATTTCTAATGTTGCAAGGAACTCTTTCCATAAAAGTTGAGCTCATTTACTCCTTCTTCCCTTCCCCCACTCTTTTTTTTTTAACAAGCCAATAGGTCATTCTGTACATTTAAAACTAAGCTAAAAAAATAGTAAATGAGAGAGAAAATGAAACCAAGAACCTACAGTACCATCTGCAGTTCAGTTCAGCTCATCATTTCACAGGGTTTCACTGGGAATAAAGTACACAATCCACTGAACAAATGCACTTGTTTAAAAACTCTGGACTCTAACAGTACTGATATTAGTATTGATTCTTATGCTAACATTAACAAAGTAAGCCTGGAGCTTCCAGTAATAGATTTAGAAAAAAGCAAGCATGGTAGTTCCAGAAACTGCCTTAGGAAGGGAAGGGAAGGGAGTTTAAATCCCTTAAAAGTATTCAAAGTATAAAGAACTGAGAAAAAAGGTGGTAGAAGCCTCACCATTCATATAGTGGGGAAATCCTCAGCTGTGGTTGCCAACAGCTAAATCACTGTTATTAACATGTACAGGAAATATCAAAGGAGATGGGAAGCATGAAATATTTTGCCATAAATATTTCAAGGATATGTCCTTATAATAATATCTAAGGATCCCGTTAAAAGATTAAAAATCTCAGATACTTCTTTTCTGAAAATGTGTAAAAATTTCAGCCTGGAACTCAATTAGAAAAATGCTTGTTGTGTAGGTAAGCAGAGTAAATCAGCAAAGGGCATAACAGCAAAATTGTGCTTTATTTAGCACAAAGAATGATATCAAAGGAAGAACAATGTGCTTCTCAAATTATGATTTAGGGGAACAACAGTACTGCAGGAACTTTAAGAAAAAAACAAAAGACATGATCTGTATCCTCAACAGAAGGGATTTAAATTATGATCTGGATAAGATGTTGTGAACAGACCAACCAAAACAGTGTTTTATCTCTGAGGTAAATGGACTGAAACAGATGGAAGAGAGAAAAGAGAACTTTCCTAGAGGCACAATGTCTCTGTCACCAGCTGTTACTGGGAGATAATGTGCAATGACAAGTGATGTATAGTAGGAAATCTAAGTGCCTGTAGTCTTTTCGTTTGGTATGAGAGCTATGGAGGCTCTCATACCATTATCTTAGTTTAAGATAGTCTGAAATCTGCAGTGGCCACTCACAATGACAGTTTGCTACATCCATAGAAGACAGAAAAGAAACATAAAATTAATGTTTTACATGGTTCCTTCAATTTAATTGTGTTTGTAAATGTATTATAGGCAATGGGTAGGTGGGAGAAACACAAGTAGCCCAGATTCCTTCCTTAATCTTAGTTTCTGGCTTTTGGTCTTTATACTCATAATCTAAACATCAGATGATGCACTAGTGTTATTGTTTAGTAGTCATTTTTTAAAGAGTACAGGTTTTACTAGGAAAATTGAATGATATTTTTAATAACAGTGCTGCAAATGTGAAAAGACAGAATCAAATGGGATTCTGATATACCTGATTAAGAGAAAAATGAAAACTATTCAAAGCAATTATCCATCTATCTATATACTCACCATGTAGTCCTCATTGTGGTAGTATCCAGGAGAGCTGCTGCTTGCTCATTTCCAGCTAAGTCATTTAAATAGCTCATTCACTGACCCCACAGAGCAGGGCTGCCTCTGCAAGACATCATTATGCTAGGCTTTGGCCCAAGTCACTCAGGGCCAGATTTTGAAAGGAATTTAGGTGTCTAAAGATGCAGACATGAGTTTCTCTAAAAACACCAAGGGCCTAACTCCCACTGACTGAAAATCCTACTAAGCATCTATCTGTATCTTTAGATGCCTAAATACCCTTTAAAATCAGAGAGGAGAAGATCATCCCACCAGGCACCTGGGAAATCCAGGCCCTATCTTAGATCCTTAGCAAATCAAGTTTGTGAACCCTCTTCTTTAGGGCTGATATTAAAGCTTTACTTAGGCTAGCAAAATAACTCAGTCTCTGCCCTCCTCCCGTTATAGTGAATTGAAACAAGTTTGAACTACAAAGTCCTAAGGAACTCATTGTGTCACAAAAAAACATTTAAATACATTTAAAGCAAACTAAATCTGTGGGTCTTTCCATCACAAGAGATGTATTGAGCAGACCACCAGAAAAGTCTCCTAGCAGAACCCAAAGAGTCAACTCAAAGTCTTTTAAATAGAACAAAACCCACAGTGAAATTCCCTTCCATCTGTGTGGTAGCCTGGCTTTCTAGTCATTCCTGACATCCTCTTTTTATTATTTGTACTATGGTAAGTTCCCCAGTGAAGGATTCAGACCTCATTTTTCAAGACACTATACAAACACTTATTTAAAAAAAGACAGTCCCTGCCCCAAGGAGTTTACAATGTAGGTTGCAAAAATGCAACAGGTGGACAAAATAAACAAACTGGAAGGGGAAAAGGAGAGGTCATAGTAACACAAGAATGTTCTACCATACGTCCACATTTCCTTTGCAAATGTTCCCAGTTGAGTTTCTGAAAGGCTAACGCACCCAAACTGCTTCTGAGCTCTGTTAGCTTACCTTGCTTTTCTTAGGACAAGCCAATAGAAAACTGAGCAGTTGTTTGAAACACTCAAGCAGGATTACAACAACATCCTACCCCACGTGTATTTCTGGGAGCATGGACATTCAAAAAAGCTATTCACCACAGTGCCTCTCTGCCTTAGTTAATGCACTGAGACAGCTAAGGATGCAGTCCATATTGCGTCACCTGTGTCTACTACAGCAGCACCTCTCCTGCCATTAACATTTGACTTATCAGAGACTAACGATGAAATAGTAAGATATCTTGTGTAGAAAACTTATCTGGAGAAGCAGCTAGTGTCTCTTCAGAGTCATCACAAGCTGCCTTATGTCAGGACCAGGACAATAGGGGCAAGTCCTAGTGGTTAGCATGAGGCAGGCCCCCACACCAGCCAGGGCTCAGAACCAGGAGGTCAGGCTCATCAGTGGGTAGTACTAGATGGAGCCCAATTGTATAAACAACTTCCTGTTCCCCCTTCTGGCTTAAATAGAGAGATCAGGCCAATCAGGAGCTCTCATGTTCCACCAATCAGGACCCAGGAGTGAAGCCTTCTCTCTCTCTGAGCTGGGTTTCGAAGAATTCCAGTTCTAACTGATGCCTGTAAGCTATCTGGTGGAGGGTTGGCGCATTATGCCCCAAAGGCACTGGGTTCAAGATCTATAGGTCATGATACTTTATCTGGACGCAATGGCTCTATAAAGAGGTCTCAGTGACAACACCTGGAGTTAGGGAAGTGAAGTAAATTGATTGTTTTCCTTATTTATACTTTTTCATGCTTTCATGTTTGGCTGAATATGGCCACTGTGTGCCTTTCTAAGAGCAAGTTAGCAATATACAGAATGTTCCACAGCTGCTCATTGTGCTAATCAGTAAAGTAGTCATGACTTTTCTTTTAATCAACTATAATTTCCTTATTGTTGAAACAGAAGCCTCCTGAAACAATTAATGAACAGACCTCATTAGTTGTGACTACATGTGTGAATTGTGCATGGTTTTCATGCATAAAAATAAATATTAACCTGCTGCAACTCTTTAGATGTTCTACTCTTTCCCATTATTTCCTTTGGTCTCATGAAGTATGGAGGGTTTATTTGTACTTTATGGCACTCACCAAAAAAGCTCTCACTAGTCAGCTTTGTCTGGCCTCCATGCCTGAGGTATGAGGGTGAACTGGGGAGGGGAGACTTTCCAAATTAGGATCATGGGGATCCAGCCAATCAGACAAATCCACATCTAGCTCTTTAGCTCCTTGTGAGAATTAACTGTGCACCTCATGGAAAAACTGTGCTGGTTGAATCAGAACAAAAATACTGTACACATATAAATCACTGAAGCATCTGCTGTATTCAGATATCTCAATCTAAGGTTCTGTAGTCAGTGTTATGGTGGGCAGTATACAGATTTTCTTCTCAGGGATTTAGGAAATTTGAAACAGGAGTAAGGAGCCATGATTTCAAGGGACAGACACTGTCCACTGAAAGACATAAAAATGCATATTCTCATCAAGAATATCCAAAACACTAATACCAAGGCGAATGCCATAGGACCTAATGTTTGTCACCTTGTCTGGGGTGGCTCACAACTGAGAGTGCCAACTTCTGGGCTGACTGTCAAAAGAAAGGGCAGACATCCCAACAGGTGGTATGTTCTCTAATTAGGTTTCACCAACCCAGTAATAAATGTGAACTCCCAAAGTACTACCAAAGTTTTATAATGAAGTCACTGGCAGTCCCCTTAGAAACTCCAGTCTATTTAGTGACCCAGTCAAGCCGGACTATGTGATAGATGGTCATTTACACCAAAAATCACAAAACATTCAGGTTACACTTAGTCCCAAGAGACCAGTAACTCTCCCAGGTCAATTTGAATCCCAGATCTCACACCAAAGACTGTGTTCATGGCCAATTCTATAGTAAACTAGCTAAAGTTTATTAGCTAAGAAAAAATAATGAGAATTACTAAGAGGTTGAAGTAGGTAAAAATATAAACTACAAATGAGTCATAGTCTATAATTCCAAAAGGTAGCAAAGATGTAGTAATTTGCCAGTTTCCAAAAACTCTTTTAGGGCTACCCAGAATAACTCTAGGGATCTCTGTCTTCTCATTGGGTTATTCTGCTCTGTTAGAATCCAAACAGTCCAGAAATGAATTTTTCCTTCTGTCCATATTTATAGCTTCCTTTCACAGAAACCAAGCTGACAGCAACTGTTCCCATGCAGGTCCCATCTTCATGCAGGATGGGAGAGGAACACACTTAACAAAGTCTTTGATCCTTGATCTCGCAAAATGGCTCATTTGCATTTAAGTAACAGGATTTAACATCTTCTTGCAAGAGACCATCATTTGCATTGCACAACGCTTCTTTCTTGTTTGATGGGTTACTTAGTTAGAGGGGTATATACAATGAAAATGTTTGCTATTACATTCATAATGTGCGGTAAAGTTGAGTGAGAGCAATATATGCAGCATCCTATAAGCATTTTATAAAACACTAAACACATTCTTAGCAACTGGCTTATATTTGTCATGGCCGCTAACTATTTGGAAGTTTCCTGTTGCCAGAATGTCAGGTTGGTGGACACTTTGGCAACAGTTTTCTGGCTTTGACTCATTTCACTCAGTTCCCTTTCAAACTCCTCTCAGACATGCGGCATGGCCGCATACTCAGTTGTATACCTCAGAAGAATTATTCTGCAGGAACAGCCATAAAATTTACCTGTGACTTATAAAGTTTTGTGTCCAGGAGATAATTAGGCATCATGCTATGATTGGTACCTTTGGGCATCTTGCTACCCTCAGTACATCACTCTGTGTTTGAGGGAAACACAACAAACCTACCAAACTGTACAGCAGAGGGGGAGCATGTATTTGCTGCTATTTGGTGGGGTTAATCAGACAATATAATATAGCTGGAATGGGAACTACTCACTGTCTGCAGCTGATTACAATTTTTTGTCCACTCATCCTGGTTGTCACTATTTTTGGCATCTGCAACTCACTTGTATTACCTGGCAGCTCTGTGTTCTTGGGGAACCAGCGTGAAAAACCCCTATTCTATCTCTGGCTCACCTGAATCCCCCCAGTCTCTGCTTGCACCAGAAACAAAAGCTATGAAAAGGCTATGGGAGACACACCTAAAACCCTCCCAACAAGGGTGATAGGATTAAGACAACTCCCCATGCCTCACCTACATAGAAGATGTAAAAAGAGGCATCTCAATTAGCACATGGAATGGAGAACTGGAGCCTCATTTACATCGAAGATGGAACAAGAATTAGCATGAGGAATGGAGAACCAAGCTCCAAAGCAGGAATC
>ML675624.1:48933013-48947027 GCA_007922155.1 Mesoclemmys tuberculata | reverse complement strand
GAGCTCATGTTCAGTTGCTTATCCACCACAACCCCCAAATCTTTTTCAGAGTCTTCTCAGGACAGAGTTCTGCATCTTTTAAATATGGCCTACATTCTTTACTCTCAGATGTGTTAATTTACATTTGTCAGATTAAAACACATATTGTTGTCTTGTGCCCAGTTTGCCAAACAATCCAGATAATTCTGTATAGTGACCTGTCCTCGTCATTATTTACCACACTCCCCCAATTTTTGTGTTATCTGCAAACTTTATCGGTGATGATTTTATGTTTTCTTTCAGGTCACTGATAAAAATGTTAAATAGCTTAAGGCCAAAAACACCTGTCTGGGACCCTACTTTTTAAATCACCTTTTTATCCATGTTATGTGTTCCATATTTATTCTAGATTTTTTTATCTAAATTTTGTACAGACATATAAGTATATTAAATCAACACTATTACCTTTGTCAACCAAACTTGTAATCCCAAGATATTAAGATGGTTTGACAGGATCTATTTTCCATAAAACCATGTTGAGTGGCAATAATTACATTGCTCTCCTTTAATTCTTTCTTATTTGAGTCCCATTACAATTGCTCCATTATCTTCCCAGGGATCAATGTCAGACTGACAGGCCTACAATTACCTGGGCCATCCTTTATACTCCTTTTAAATATTGGCACAACATTAGCTTTCTTTGGCTTCTGAAACTTCCACAGTGTTCCAAGACTATGCCAGTGAAACAAAGAAAGACCATGCCTCTGTGAGGTACAGTTTCTTCCCTGTGCTTCAGCTGGGGTGGCACAGCTCTGCATAACCCCATTATATGGGGTAGAGGGCAAAGACATATTTTAGTTCCTTGGGGATTGCCTCAAAACCAAACCAATATAAGATAAAATTTATAACATTTCAGGGAAATACAGTCCTCCTTGCTTACTCCACTGTACTACCTATGTTGTCACCTATATTGCCAATGAATAACCTGTCCCAAAGGCAAACTAGATGTTCCTTTTAGTTGGGTTGCAGTCTCTATTTCATTCATGACTGCCTCAAAGCATGTTAATGCTGACAGAAGAATTCCTTGGGATTTTATTTTTCTCTAATGGTTTAACTTGGGACCAGTGTTTTCTGAGACATATATATTCGGACAAAAGAGGCTGTTAGAGACAGCCAAGAGCAGCACTTCTTTCTAGTATGCTATTTGGATTTTGTAAATAAAGGACAGACTGTTGTTCCATAGTTTGATGAAGAAGGGCATGGTCAGATTCTAGAATCAGTCCTATCAACAAAAGAGATGTTTCCCTTACGTCTATATTTGTTCTACACAGAAAATGCTGTCCCTATGTACCAAATGTCACAACTGATTGTATTTTCTCTTTTGAAGTAGATATTTAGTACATATTCTGGCACCTACAAATGATCTGTAGATCTCTGGCAAGCTTGTAGAAGTATTTTTTTCAAATGACTTGAGCCCTCAACTGGTATATTTTAATTGCTATAATTTGAATAATTAATTCTAAGTTTGGAAAATGAGTTGAACGTTGTGTGTGATTAACCACTTTTAATGAAGTCATTACCTGATTAAATAACAGATCATGTTCATGACTGATTATATCCAAATGCTAATCAATTTGATTTAAATTGTTAATTTTTTTCCTGAATTTACTATTTTTTTAAATTCTGCACCCTCTGTTATGCAAACTATCTCAGCATTGTGTTGCTGCTAATTGTTTAGACTTATGTGTTAGATATGCCTAGAGCAGAAACTTATTTTCAGTAACGATGGGAAAAAAATCTTGCTTTGAACAAACTGCATATGGAATTGAGTTGAAAAATTTGCTTTGATCCAAAGATATAGCCATTAAAAAAATAAAATTAAAAACAACAACAAAAAAAGAACTTTAAGAAAACAGGAGAGTTGTTCTCATTGATAACACTTCGTTTTTGTATCATCCCCTACAACCTGCATAAGTGCATAATTCAGTGTGTGATAAAGACCCAAAATGTGGGATACAAAAACAATTATTTATGCAGGAAAGTTAAAGTGCAGTGGATTCTTTCCTTATGGTTAAATAATTCTATCACCTCAATTTCATCACTTCTTGCCATTCTTTATTTCTGATTTAAAGAATTTTCAGCAATTTAAAGCAATGGGACGCAGAGTCCAGAGTTGCATGGAATATAGGCCACTTTGGAACTAAAATGAGTTACATCCATCAAAATGAGGAAAATTAGAGAAGTACATTATCAATTATTATTATTCATTTATATTACAATAGCCCTAGCAAAGATTAGTGTGCCATGGTGCCTGGCTCTGTACATACATTTAATAAGAGAAAATCTCTGTCGTGAAGAACTAACAATCTAAATAGACAAGACAGAATAAGGTTGGGGGGGAGAAAGATGGTATTATCATCCCTGTTTTACAGGGATCGGAAGTTATGAGAGATTGACTTACCCTGCAAAACTACAAACTATGATAAAATTACTACACTTACCATTGTAAGTGACAGAAATCTGGCCTTTTCCTCCCCTCTTCAGCTAGATGGCTGCCATTCCTGCTTCTTCTCTTGTCTTTGATTTTGATGTCTCACTGTTCGACTTTTTCCTCATGAAAGGTTACTTCAGTCAACCTTATGATGATTAGCTTGACTCTTCTGCCTCTCATTTCCTCTCCTTCACTTTCTGTGATGGCCTCCTTCATTGCAATGACTGCTGTTAACTGGCCTGGCTTCAACAAACTACTGTTCCTTCACTGAAGAGGAAAAACTGAGATGGAGTGGTCAATCACCATCATCTCATGACATAGGTTCTTCCCAGACAGTTGTCCTCAAAAAGCCAGCTGGTAATACAGTACTGACACTTCTTCATATTTCCATTTGCTACATTGAATCAAGAGAGAGCTCAAATTCATTCAATACTTTTCCAGTGTCACTTTTTCTTGTAAGCAATTGCTGTAGTTAGAAAGTTGAAGGAAAGGTGTTCTGGGGGGAATCACAAATTGGAGGGAAGATGGTCAGTACAGAAACAACTGTAGTAAGATGTAGTCCTTATGTGGAAACAATTTGAAAACCCCTGGAGGTTATGCCATTCATATCACCTTTGATATTACGGTGATAAGTACTGTCATATGTACTTTGGATGGATATATACATTCAGTACTGTCCATTCTCCTCATTGCTCTATTTCCTTCATTAATTCCTTCTGTTATTTTCAATCCATTAGTGTCCAGTGGATCGGCCCAGCTACCAGCCAACAATGCTAGTATCTACAGGTGGGTGAAGAGAACCAGATGCTATAAGCAAAATCCCCACCACACACCCTCCCCCTTAACCTGCCACC
The DNA here is from genome assembly GCA_007922155.1 of Mesoclemmys tuberculata. NCBI lineage: Eukaryota > Metazoa > Chordata > Testudines > Chelidae > Mesoclemmys > Mesoclemmys tuberculata. Next base: position 48,943,703 of record ML675624.1, on the reverse strand, counting down.
TTCAGAGGGGAGATGGGGGGAGGGTAGAGATGTGTCCTTCTCCGCGCTACCCAGAGATGGCCTCTCAGGGTCTCTTGCTGCTTCTTAGTGTCATTTAAGTGAAGGCACACCTCCTCCTTCTGTTTCAGTGCAATCTGCAGTCCTTATTCAGTAGCTACCAGCTTCCCCCATAGCTTTTCTATCTGGCTCATTGAATCCCCCAGCACCCTTTTCTCCAGGGTCTGGGTCCCTTCCTCAGCCAGTTCAGTTTCTATGTGGGTTTCCTTATCTGACTGGTGCCTCTCTGTCTCAATCCTCTTATCCATATTCTCCCTTTTTCTCCCAGCTGGGTGTGGGAGATGACCCTCAGCCAGCCCCGTGGTCCCCACTGGCCCATTCTGATGGTCAGTCTCAGACCTAGCCTGGCTCCCAGGGATCCCTTTCCTAGACTGACTTTGTTTAAGGGGACAATGTCTTTTTAAGTGATCCTCCCCTTGGGAACCAAAGAGATGTTTCCGGTGCCACTTGGCCACAGGCCTTCTCTGCTCAGTCCCTTCCCTTGGACTAGCCTTGTCTTTCCTGTCTCTCTCTGGGCATTCCCTTCTTTGGTGCCCTTCCAGCCCACAGGCCCAACATGCCCACCCCACCCTGTTCTCCTCACAGGGTGATGGCCTTGGGCTTCCTTTCTGTCCCATTTTCCAAGCGTAACTTCCATCTCCCCCCTTGATAGGGACAGCATCTCTGCAGGTGACCTTGCTGGTCACGTAGGCAACTGCACTTTGGTCAGGCTTTTTGCCACCAGGCCTTGGTTCTTCTTTTGTGACTCCAGTTATTCTGGCCTTTTTCTTCCTTTTTTCTCTGGCCCCTAGATAAGTACCACTGCTGCTTTACAATCTCAAGCAAGTACTCCTGTAGGTGCCAGTTCATCTCCCATAGTCTCTACTAATTGTCCAGGACCTGGTTCAGTAGGGCCTGGATTTGCCCTGACTGTTTGTCAGTCCCCTTTGCAGTGGTTGGCTAGTCCAGGGTCCAGCTCCGGAGAGTTTTGCTTCTCTCAGCAAAAAGTGCCTCCGCATACTGCAACTCCATCCTTCTAGCTCTGTTCAGTCTCTTGCCTACTAAGCCAGGTGCTTGTCCCCCACGCTTCGCTGTCTCACGCTTTGTATCAGGGGTGACCATGTGCCTACATTTTCCACTCCTTGAGATGGACTCGCAGCACTTACCTTCAGACTGGCACCTCCTGCTGATGGTCTGGGGATTAGCTCAAGCAGTCACCCCATCCACGGCCTGTGCTTTATCACCCTTCCCTGGGATTCACCAGCAGTCCTTCTTGCCCCATCAGGACCCACTGCATCCTCTTCCTAACCCAGCTTTCTGGCCAAGTCACACATCATGTCTCTCCCCCCTACTTCTGGGGGGATTTGACAGTCCTGGCTCCGCCACTTACTTCAGTGGCTGCTGCAGTCCACCACCACTCCGCTGACAGTCTCAAGGAGGTGGGGAGGGACCTAGGCCTGCCCACTTCTCCAGGTTATGATCCAGGGACCCTGTGTGCAGCAACCTTGCACCACCTCCTCCCCCAACTCCTTAAAAGACTTCCCTGGGCCACTTCCCCACATTCCCAGTACCTCTTTTGTCCTTGTATCAGGGCCTCCAGCTTACGCAGAGCCCCAGCAGTCAGCCACTGCTCTGTCCAGGATGCTGCCTTAGTTTAGCAGTCAGCCATCTCTCCCTGAGCTCCTGGGATTGACTCCCTCTGCTTTGCTTGGCAGCTCCTGTTTACACTGGGCTCCCAGGCCCTGACTGTCTATCCTGCAGTCCCTTCCCATTGGCTGCTGTTGCAAAGGCCCTCTTGACCCCTTCCTAGTCTGAAAAGATGTGATATATGAAATGTAAATAAAATAGGAACCCTGGCCTCTACCATTTTGTGGAAGAGTTAATGTCTCACAGTAAAGTCAAAGGTAACCAGGCAGATAAGACAATACTTACCATTTTAAAAATAAAAAATAAATTATTTGAAGATGATCAATTATCTTTTACCTGTATCTCCTCACAACTAAGATGTCACCCATCTGACCCTTTTCTCAGGGTTGAAACATCATTTCCATTAGTAGAACCAGAAGCCTTGCCAAACTGAAGCTGAACAGATTTAAAGGTTTTATTAGAAGCTAATGTTCAGTACAGGGTTTACAATATAAGGACAAGAGGCATCTGGGTGGGGGTACGGGCTATCAGTGGATATAGAGTCATTGGGGGTCGGGGAGCAGAGGGAGATCATAGCCCGAGGAGTCCCGGATGGGGTGGGGAGCGGGGGTTAGGGTGCAGGAGACAACACGGTGATGGGGGAAAGGTTGCGTGTCACAAAGATCACAGGCAGTGCGGGAGGGGGTGAGTATATAAGTTCGTGACAACGTGCACTAAACAATTCTTAGAAGGAGCTATGTCATAATGCTTTTTAAATCATGCAAATACTCAAGATCTATGGTGTGAGATGGGCAAGGCACTTTGTGGGCAGTATTTTCCCAACTTATCTCTAGCTCTAGCAAATGCTAAAACTGTTAAATCCAAAATTATTTACAACATGTGCTGTTGAATGTACTTTGGTAACACTAACTATATATTTTATTGACAAAGCCTTAAGATGCTTTCAGAATCTACATTGCCATGCTCTTGTCCAACCTATCAGGCTGTTCAGAGTAATGAGTACTGCTTAACAGAGGGCCATAATCTACCACTCTTACACAGGCAGAGTAATTAGCACTACTAATTAATTTTTGAGCAATCCAGGTGATTTTGATGGGGTTATTTTCAGAGTAAGGTGTTACTTAATGTGAGTAAACATGACAGTTTAGTGCTCTTTGGAAGGATGAAATTTTTAGGGAAAAAGTCACCACTAACCAGTTAGCTTCTTCCAAAGTATGTCACTCCTAGGAATATAGCTATTCTGGGTGACAAAGAAACAAATTTCTAAAAAATTGGCAGAGATTAATATAGCACAGTAATAGGTGTTGAAGGAATTAGTGAACAAAAGGTATCATACAGAGAATTCACACACTAAACTGTCAACACATAACCCCATCCTGATGATGTCCCAGACTGAAACCCCCTCAAATATGGATCTATTTTATATTTAACATGAGTATGTGAAAATTCAGATATCTCTCCCAATTTGTCACTTGGTAGTTTGGCATCATTTGGCATCACTATGGCTTAGTAGCTGTTGGACTCGCACCCCCTGTGCCGTATAAATGAGCTAATCACTCCCATGTGGAGAAAAAGTAGTTGATGAATCTGCATGGAAGGGTAATTGATGCAAAGACAGTAAAGGAGGGGTGTATACTTTAGAATAGTTGTGTATAAATCGTTAAACCCAGAGAAATGGAACAAAATATTTTTGTATGAATCTCATCCTAAATATATTTGAACATGAAATAACATAAATAACATATCTTAAATTGCTAAAGGCAGACTTTCCAGGAAGCATATTTGAGTTAGCTGCAGCAATGTGAAAAAAATGGAGAAATGATTTACAGATGATATTCTGGTTTCAAACTTGAATCAGAGCTGAATCACTGACTGTGTATTCAGTGTGTGTGTTTGTGTGTGTGTGTTTATGTATTCAATGGAGGAAAGATTCATGACTATATCTTTTGATGCAAAAATGGAGAGGATTGGAAAATGACAGAAATGATACTTGTTTATCTCATCTGTCACACCAGGTCACCTTTGAATTTAGCAGCATTCTAGAAAATCCATCATTTTGTTATAGTGCTATTAGTATGGTAGATACCCTGCAACTGAAGTGTTATTAATGTATAAATGTTTCACAATATAAATCTTTATAGTACTGTACATTGTGTCTTTAAACACCCTTGCTGACAAATGAGTACTCTGAATATCTATACAGAGTATGGAAAGTTATATTATACAGCATAACATTCACAAGCTTTGAAGTTGTTTGCACCAAGCAGTGAAGTTTGCATAAATTTTACATGAAATTTACCATTTCTGTCTTTTTTGTTTTTGAGCCAGCAAATGAGTTCTCTAAATTTTCCTGATCTTGTGAACTTTTTCAGCTAATAGCATTGTGGGTATATCTATTGCAGGGCTAACCAAAGTGTGGCCTGAAACTAATAGGGCCACCAAAGTTGCATTTGCAATCTATGAACTCACATCTTTAATATGGAATTTCATCTTTCTGATTTTACAGGTTTTAACATATAATGCCACATCTTGCTTGTGGTTGAAAGGTTGCTTGAAAGGTTTGCGGACCACAGGCCTGCACTGAATATAAGTGCAGCTTCAGTCTGCTCCATGTAATGCAGGTTAGGTACAGCCCTCACATGCCTGGAAATTTTTAGGATCAGGTATGGTGGTATGGTTAAACCACTAAATTGAAAACTGAATATCATTCTCAGAGCTGCTGGAGGTTCTCTTTGTAGCCTTCGGCCAGTCACTTAACCTCTCTTTTTCAGTTTCCCCATCTCGCTTTCTCTTTTTAATGAAGATAATAAGATATATTAAACTTTTTTTTTTAGTCAAAACACAAAAGTCATTGGGCTCAATACAGGAGTAACTGAATGCAGTCCTATGGCTTGGGGGTCAGGCTAGATGATCTAATGGTCCCTTCTTAAGATCTAGAAGTGATTTCCTACCTGACAGGGTTGGTAAGGTTTCATTCATTAATATTTGTAAAGTACATTCAGAACCTCAGATGGAAAATGAAATAGAAATGTAGCCTTGGATACTCACCCACTCCAAACTGGTATTGATTTGACTAGTCCACACACTATTACTAACTGAGATGCTATGGTGTTAGGTACTGTAGACATATTTATCTAGAGCTATTTGTAGAATAGAATTGACAGATAGATATAGATAAGTAGTTCAGTGGAGGTAGTCCAGCCTTACATGGGCGTAACAGAGAAAAATATGTATTTTTATTTGCAGGAACAAAGTCAGATGAATGATTCATAACAAATAATTTATTTATCAAATTTCATCTCCTTTTCTGTTATTGAGTTGTCCATTAATGGATTGTTATTTTCTCCAATGTATTCATTATCCAGTAAATCATTTCTGTGAATAATTCTTGCTCTGAAGATTCTTAGCCATTTGTTGCGCATATTCATCATTCAGAATTTGGGTTGTTTGTATTGGAAATATGTGCCACAAAATTTCTTTGTTTCCTTGTTGAATGAGCATACGTCTTAGAACTGGATTTCCAATGTGAAGTTTGAATTGAAAATTTGCTTTCATACCATATTCTTAAATACCACTTAACATTTGCCAGTAAACTCATTTCTTAAAACATCCATAAAAAAAATACAAATAGGATACAAATTTCTTTTAAAAATTGAAAACATATTTTGGGGAAATTTTGCACTATTTGCACAGCTCCTTACCAGAATCTTACTTCATCTTACAGCCAGTACTGAAACGAAAACACTTCTGTGGAGGAAATCTCAGCTGTTGGAGACACTTCACAACAATTTAGGAAACAAAGTGGCTAGTATGTAACTAGAATATACCTACTATAAATTATAACCAAAAAGTATTATTAGTATATCTTAAAATATCTGTGATGAAATTCTATTTAAATAGAGTGCGACAGGATGTGAATTCATCATATTTAGTATTAATAGAGATTTTCCCTTCATCCATGTACATTTATCAAAATCTCTGGTAAAACTTGTACCTTAGTGTTCTGCTAATTGATGGGGTTTGGCAGAAAAGAACACAGACACCAGTAGAAAGAACAAGGTTTCTTTACTATCTCTTTCTAAGTATTACAGAAAATAAAATGATACATATATAACAGAATAAACTTATTATACTATAATACTAAACAATAGAAAGGAAAAGAAAAGATAAAGCAATGCACCTGATCATTATTACATAAGACTAACTATAATGATTAAGAGAGATACATCACCAATTGCCCTATTAATACATTACCATCATCCAGATCCGCAGTCGCTGGGGAGCCCCGGTTGCAGCGAGGATTTGGAGAGCCCGTCTCGGCAATTGGGAAGCCCTACACAGTGTGTCCACTTGTAGGTGAGGTCTCCAAAGTCGCTACAAGCCGGTCCAGCTTTTATAGGGTGAAAAAACAGGTGTACGTGACTATGTGCAGATCACCTTGATGGATATCTGGTTCCCATGCAGGGGGCTGTGATGGGAACCTGGCTAGGGCTCCCATCCCAGACCCTGCACATTCCTTTCTAATCTTTTTAGGGCTTCAATAGCAGATAGAAACTTCTTACAAAGGAAAGATAGAAACTCCTTCCAAAAGCAACAAAGGAAAAGGCAGAAACTCCTCACTTTAGCATCAAAGGGAGAGAGGGAAACTTCTTACTTTAACAACAAAGGGAAAGACCCCTTTCATATGTTAAAACACTCACTCTGTCAGCAGAGGGAGAGGCTCCTTGCACGTGTTAAACATAGTAACCTTATTATTACAAATTGATACATTGGAGTGAACAAGCATATACAATAGTAACCTTTATGATACAAAGATTCACTGGCATAAACAAATATGACTCCCACCACGCAGAGGCCGATTCAACTAGATACATATAATCCTTTCATGTCACTTAGTAACATAAGAATTGCCGGATTAAATCAGACCTGTGGTCTTTCTAGTCCAGTATCCCATGTCTCACAGTGACCAGCATCATATGCTTATGAGGAAGGTGAACAAACCTTCCATTAGGCATATATGGAATAGCCTGCTCTCCACACTAGGTCTCTTCCTAATTCCTAATAGTTAGAGATTCTCTTTAATCCTGAAGCATGAGGTTTCATATATCTTCCAATATGTCAGCATTAGAGTGAATTGAAAAATGAAATATCAGCAGGACATTTCAGTATTTTCACTGTAGGCCCTTATTAGAGGAGCCTCTGAACCCTATCAGAAGTATCAGGCCTCTATGTACTGTATGCTGGCTTTGACCCCCTAGAAATCCCATGATGCCGTGGTGGGTACCTTCAGGAACTGGATTGAGATTCCAGGTAGAGAGGCTGCTTTGGGGGGCAGTGGCAGGCTCCACTTTGGCCTAGGAGCTGTAACTGAGATCTGGTGCTCCATTTGGGGTCTGAGCCGAGGAAAAGCCATGACGGATCCCTGTTGCTGAGTTACGAAGATTGAAGACACGTGATCAGAGTTAAGACTACACTGCAGCTGGATACTTGTTAGCGCTGAGCCCTAGTTCACAGACGACGCCTCCACAGCTAGGCATTGAGAGCATTGAGGGCTTGTCGGTTGTGCAGAAAATTTGGCTTACCCAATTGAGAAAAGCAAGAGTTATCCCTGGGGCTCTGATCTCTGGTTGAAGATATTATTAAGACTGGGTGGGGTCTGGCTACATTAAATCTACAGAGAAAAGAGGAGGGAAAAGGGGGTTACGTAACATTTGCACTGCGGTGGTCTTTCCCTGTGCCTGAGCCATGGTGCATCATGGGAGATATAGTCCAGCCAGGGAGCAAGGCCCGTATAGGGGAATATGGGCATGAGAGCAGGAGGGCACTACCTTGAGGCATTGCAGTGACTCACACAGAATAATGTCGATCTGAAATGAAATGGTTTTGTTTTTTTTTTCCAATTTTCCTCAATAAAATTCTGCCAAAATCTTTACCCATCAAACATTTTGATTTAAATCATTTTTATTACCTGCCCTAATTAACATCAGCTATGATAACTCTGGATATTTTATTCATATAAATGTCCAGTCTTTTTTTGGATTGTGCTTAATTTTTATTTCAATAACAGCTAGAGGCAATCAGTTCCACAGTCAGTTGTCTTATGCATTGTGTGAAGTAGTATTTCCTTGTATCAGTTTGGAATTTATCACCTTTAAATGTCATCTTGTTCTTGTGTTATCAATCAAGGAGAACAGAACCCCACACTCCACCTTCTCTGTATTATTCATTATTATATATATTTGTATTGTATCCTTTCATATTCATTTTCTTCCTGAGTAATAAATCCCAGTTTTTCATATGAGGTTTTCCATGCTTCAATCATCTTCATTGCACATTTCTGAACCCCCTGTAATTCTGCAATATGTTTTTTTAGATGTGGTGACCAGTGTTGCAGACAGTATTCAAGATGAGGCTGCCCCACTGATTTATATAATTGCATTATAATATATTTCTTATTTTCCCCATTCCATTCCTTATACATCCTAACATCATGTTAGCTTTTTCCCCGGCAGTGGCACACTGAGCTGAGATCTCCACTGAACTATCCACAGTGACACCCATGTGTCTTTCCTAACTTGGTATAGTTATTTTTTAACATTACTCCATCCCACCCAACCAGTCACTATCCTAAATCTTGTCTCTTCCCCACCTCTTGTTCTTCATCCCAGCCTCCACTCTTCAGTCTTCTCATTCCAGTTGCACTCTGCTTGCCCAGCAACTCCTACTTTCATCCTTCTTGACTCCCTATCCTAGTCTTCTTCCTATCAACTCCCAGTCCTTGTCTCATTGCCCAGCTAGTGCCAGGGCCTTCCTCCTGGATCCTCATCCAATCTATCTCTCACTCTCCTGTCCTGGCCTCCAGGTATAGCCCCCAACCCATCCACATTCCTCATCTCCACTGGCTCCCAGTTCCTATCTCCCTCCCAGTATCCTCACTCAATTTCAGAGTCCCCCTGCTCCAGCTCCTTATCGATCTCTTTGTCCAGCCACTTCCAGTTCTACCCCACACCTCAGCACCTTCTCTGTTCTTTCTGTTATATTCCAGCATATAAAGAGAAGTTATATTAAAACAGTTGTCTACCTCAATTCAGACATTAGGTAGAAGCAACTTTGAAAAATTGGCTGTAATATTAAAAAAAAAAAATGATGCTAAATGGCATTCATTCAGAATGGAGGAGAAACAATATAATATAATTATTTTATACTGTGTCTTTTATATATACTGTGCCAAGAAAGAAAGATTAGTTCTTTCCTGCCATGGTTTCTCCTTCACCAGAAGTAATTTTTCTCCTAGTCCTAGCCTGCTTTTAGTGCAGTCATTCTTCTGCATCCCTTACTCAGAGGATCCATCTCTGTTATCATTCCCTTACAAGCAGCCATCTCAAGCAATGAACTCAGTCAACTTTCAGCCCTCTGTTATGATAGCCTCACTTCTCTCAGAGAATGGCCTGTGTTCTCTATATTGGTTAACCCAGTTTATATCAGTGAAGATAAATGAAAAGCAGCGATAGGCAAATTTCAAAGCCACCCAAAGTCTGGATGATCTTTCATATTCCTTTGGTCTGGAAAGGAAGTCTCACAAGAAAAAGAGTTTTCAAACTTCAATTTCTAAAGGTTCTTCAATATTTTCTGGTTTAATCTGTTTTGGAAATGCCAAAATCTGAAACACTTCATTGTTTTTCATCTTCCTGTCTCAATACAATCCAAGACATGAAGATGCAGATGCAAGGGTATGTTTGTTTTGTGTTAGTTCACCAAACTTATAAAACTTGAATAATAAGTGCAGAGCCAGTTGAGTTCAATGGCACTTTTTCACCTGGGACTAGAAACATGTGGAGGATGGAAATTCTATTTCAGAAAGATTTTGAAATTTGGCTTCATTTTGAATTGGAATAAAATCCAAAAGTTTTTAAATTCTCCATAAAGTTCCACAATGTTTTCATATTAGATAGACCAAAATATTTCATTTAAACAAAAATGAAATATTTTATGTCATTTCTGACTTTTTATATGATATTACAATAATATAATATAAAATATTAAATTCTAAACAAAAATCAGTTCCGAGTTAAAAAATGAAAACTCATTCAGAAACTGGCAAAATGGGCTATTTCATCACCAGTGGAACATTTTTAATCCCCAGTTTTTCACTTAAATGAAAATTTGGTGAAATCAAGATGGCTGTGAAGCGTTCCACTTTCAGCAGAACTGCATTAGCCAACGGAAAATGATTCGGTCTAAATTTTTCAACCACCTCTGCCTGGGATATTACCCCTCAGAAAAGCTATTTAAATTTGCCTTCAGCCTAATCGCAGCAGATAATTTAACAGAATAGCGTTTACAGCAGCAACAGCAAGGGCAATTGCATTTTGTTATACTGCTTGTTGGGATCAGATTATGGCAAACTGGGACCCTAAACATGTGAAGGTGAATTGCCGGGTTCCACCCAAAATTAGTTTATCCAGCCCTGTCTGCAGATCAAATTATTGCAGTAGGAAGGTGCTCTCATAAGTGAGGTGTTTCATGTTGTTATGAAGTACATGCACTAAATTGAAATGCATTTCTGGGGACAGCTGTCATTATACAAACATGGTAAAATTGTTTCTTTCATTATTAGCCTATTTTTCTGAAAGATAATTATGAAAGATTTGAAAAATGAAACCAAGATTTCAAAATGTTTTTCTAATTACCCTGTATTTACTCAAACAGAAGCCACTGACACCAAACTGCTTTAACTATGTTAATATGAACAAAATTATCACATTTAATTGTAGAGAATCTGTCACACAATATGAGAATAATTTTGCCATTCAATCAAAAAAAAATGCCCCCAAGCAGCATGTTGTGCTAAGAATGCAATCATTACCTTTAGGAAACAGCTAAATATTTGACAGGAAATGAAGCAGAAGAACAGCAGCTTAGAGTACTGCATTGCCTGTGGATGCCCACATTTCTTGCCATCAAATCTAAACAAAAACATAACGAGCATTGCATACACTTTTGATTA